>VXBU01016076.1:184478-195037 GCA_013400315.1 Bombycilla garrulus | reverse complement strand
CCCCCCTGTACAGATCTCCAACCCCCCTGGACAGGGCCTCAAACCCCCCTGGACACACACTCAAATTCTTTTCTTTTTACTTATAACCACTACTATTTTTCTATCTAAGCTTTTGTGACTCGAAATTCTTCATACAAAGTTGACAACTTGTTCCATGGATTAGAATCAGAGCCACAGGTATTTTCAGTATCAATCCAGGGTCCCTGACACCTCTGGCAAGGCTGAAAAGCCTCCTGAGCAGGGTTTGGGTCAGCCAAAGGCATCATAGGAACGCCCTGGGTTCCAACAGTAGCCCATTTGGACTTGGCATCAAAGAACCTCCAGATGGTACCAAGGGCTGTAGCACAACTTCTTTCCCACAGCAAATATGGGCAGGTTGTTTCTTTGCCATCACACCAGCTATCCACAAAACACTGTCTTAAATTCATTGGAATCACAGACTGGTCTGGGATGGAAGGGATCTCAAACACCATCTTGTTCCATGGTGAAGGGACACTTTCCACTATCCCAAGTTGCTCCAAGCCCTGTCCCAACTTCCAGGGATCCAGGGGCAGCCACAGCTTCTCCAGGCCTCACCATCCTCATAGCCAATAATTCCTTCCCAGTATTATCCCTGCCTTCTATCAATCCATCCCTGCTTTCTATCAGTAGGAAGCCATTTCCTGTGTCCTGTCACTCCAGGCCCTTGCCCAAAGTCTCTCTCCAGCTCTCTCATAAGTCTTCTTTATGTTCTGGAAGGGTGTAAAGGGAGTTCTGCACTGGAAGGAAGTTCTCATCCTTATTTTCAAGGGACAAAATGGCCTAAAGAAAACCGGTCCAGAACCTGCTGCCACCTCCATAGTTCCCCTCTCAAGGATACTGCCAGGACTGATATTAACATGAGGATTATTGCCCTGGAAATAGAGCTGCCAGGCAGTAGAACATTTTCTGCTGTACTCAAGCCAGCCACGAGCACTTTCACCTTCCTATCCAAGCCAATCTTAAACCTTCCTTTTCATAGGAAAAATGCACTGCTCAACCCATCCAGTAAACAGCAAACCGAAGGCAGTCCTCCCTCCTTTTTCTCCCCATATTTACACTACCCATGCACTGCCATGCTTTGAAACTGGAAAGAAGTGTGGGGATTTTGCAAATAATCACCAGAAGTGAAGCACTGAAGCAGCCAACAGAGTGTTAACCTGGCAGCTGACTGCACTGGGGAATGGCAGTAGGATGACTATCCCCAGAAGGAAAACTTAGCTCAGTAATCCCCAGCCTTGCTGGCACTGAAGAAGGTTGGCATCTCAGAGCTTGATAATATGGTATTAATCATGTTCTTGTCCTGTACAGTCATCATCAAAATCAAACAGCAAAACCAAGAGGAACAGGAAATGCTGAATTAAGGTAACACTTCCCCACATAAACCACTACTCCGACCTAATCCTGTTCCTCAGCCATGCCAATCCCAGTAAATTAGACTTCTCAAGCTGTTTGAAGTCCTGAGCAGCCAGCTCCAAAGTGAGGAGTAAGTACGTGGCTCCCAGCCACATTTGCATTGCCTGCCTGCCAATTTCACCCTCCCCAGATGCAGGTTCATGAGCCATGACAGAATTTGGGGGCAAAGTGGAACAGATGCAGGGAATCATTTCTCCTGGTTTGAGGTTTCAACAGGAATGCTCCAGACAGCTTTGGTGAGGGTTGAAAGGAACAGGCAGAGCTCAGCACCTGCCCTCACCCCTCTCCACACTCCGTGGTTTCACTGGGTCATGGTGAGAAGGACAAACTTTCACTTTGTGCAGTCTTGGCTTTTAAAGCTACAGAACTCCTTCTAAGTGATTTCTAATATTATAAAGTGGTTTGAATTAGTGAAAAATAGAGGGGCTAGATTTTTTTTTTATTTAGTGCTTCAATTGCTTCGGTTATTTGTTTCATTACAGGAGATCAAAAATAATCTTGGTGTTCACAATGAGCAGTAAGGGCCATTCAAATATGTTGGAATAAGTTTAAAAGCAGGTGGTTACCTTATTAAGTGTTAAATATTCAGAGATGAAATATGAGTCTGTTTCCACCTAGGGCATGCAGTAAATGGCTTCCACATATGCATAACAGCCCATTAGCACAATAAAAAAAAATTAGTTATCCAGCTGAAATTAGAAGAAATATGCAAGAATTTCAAAGGATCTGTTTTATTTTAAGAGCTCTTGTTCAGCTGGATAACCCTGGGTCCCCTAATCTGAACAAATACACCACAACAGAAATTATTCTTTGGAATTCTTTTACCCGTAAAGTATTTGTGGGAGGGGAGGTGGGTGGACAGGGAGTGGTTTGAACTCATCAGGTACATGACAAAGAACCTTCAGATTTTCATTTCCTGAAAGGATTGGGAATTCCATGGGCAGGAAAGCAGCTTTCCAGGGCAAGGTACTTACTTGAGTCTGCAACATCAATAAAATTCACTCCTGAAACTCAGCTTAGGGAAGCAAATGATGGTTGCTCTCAACATTTTGATGGCATTTTAGCAGGTCTCATCTCTGCATGACTTACCCGCTGCAAAATTAACTTGTTGAACTTTACCTGACTCTTTTGGAGTAAAATATTCACTGGCAGGTGGGCTCCAAAGGGACAACTATCCAAGCTTAATAAACATGCAGTCTATCAGCTTGTGTGCGTTTTAATAACCGTAACAATTTTGTAGGTATTCAAAAAACCCAAAATAATTTTATTTTTACAACAACCCGTGGCAAGTCAAATCAGGAATAGGGCAGACTAAAGCTAAAGTAAATGCCCATAAACTTTTAGCCATATATGCAAAAAATAAAATTCTGCAATAAAAGCTGTTTAGCAGTCCCCGTGCCCACGTTTCAGCTGAAGGGAACTGTTTCAGTCACATGTGCTTTTTCTCTGGAGAGTTATGTTTGGTATTTTACACTCAACTCTGGCACTATTTTTCACTTGTTAATTGGAAACCACAATCACTTCTGCAGTGTTTTGCTCTGCTTTCTGTACTTGTGATCTGCACTCAACTGTCAAATATTTAAAGCCCAAAGCTGTCCTGACTAGGGAACAACATCTGTCCCAGCTCTCCTTGGAGCTGACCTTCCACAAAGTGAGTCCTGGCTTCCATCTGTAGCAAACGGGTTGTGACTGGAAAGACAAAAGCCAATTCCACAACCTGCATGAGAACAAGACCCCAGCATCATGTCTGTTCACACCAGGGTGGAGTTTAGCAGTCAGACTCATCAAAATGTCTGCATTTTGTACTGAAAGGGAGAAATTTTAGAAATAGATGCAAAATTTCTTCAACATTAGCTTTCTGGTTAATTAGGGGATAGTTGTAGTCATGTCACACGATGTAAAATCTGCTGTATGAGATAAAAGTTTACTGTTGAGATTGTTGTCACAGACATTGTTCAAACAAACATCAGCCCCAATGGTGGCAGGGCTGTGGGATCTCTCTCAGATATAAAGACATACACAACATGCCTATATATATATATTTTTATATATATGTATATATGTATGTGCATTGTAGTTATCCTCATGTCTTAGCAATTAAACTCCAATTTTAAATAGCACCTTTATGGTTACAGTAAAAAACACTTTGTATTTTTTTCATCACTGGGGAGGAGATTGAGTCATCAAGGCTGTGCCAAACCAAGCTGGATTGCTTCAACCATTCCAGTAAGAAGCTCCTCAAAAGTTTTCATGAACAAATCTAATTTTCATCCTGTATCTCTGGTAAAAATACACTCCAGCACTATCTCTCCTATCATTTAAGTGTACACAAAGACCAAAAATATCCCAAAACAGGACAGCTCCCTGCATGGCACCTTGGGACATGGGTTAGTGGTGACCTTGGACATGCTGGGTTAACAGCTGGACTGGATGATTTTAAATGGCTTTTCCACCCGAAATGATCCAAGATTCCATACCCACAAGAATTCTGCCCAGCCTTGGTTTGAGCTTCACCTGCTCCGTTTCCCAGGTATCTCACCCCTAGTTCCTCCCAGCAGGCAGGGACATCTAGCGACTAAAAAAGGATATTGCAAATAAACAATCGCATGTTTTTCCAACACTATTTTGTTAAAATCAAATCTATTTCCTTGCTGTTCCTGGTGAGATATTTTCAGCCCACTAAATTAGCCAATACCATGTCCACTCACCCACCATCTTTGCTTGGTTTAAGCCTTATCAAGGAAAATCAGAGGGTAAATATTTTTTAATTTCACTCTAGAAAAATATTTTATTTCCTTGCAGTAATATCTCAACAGGAAAAGCTGCCTAACAAAAATAATTTTCTCCTTTGCACAGATCACTAGAATTCCGAACTTCTTAAGAGGACATTCACAAGTTTTGTTTCATTACATGTATCTTATGCTTCAAATAAGACATAAAGCAACATTCTACATCACTATCATCTTTCTTTTTCCTCCACATCTATAAATGCTCTCATGGAAAAGGCCCTGGTAAGTAAACCCATATTTCTGACCTGCTGCATGTCTAACATTTCTTCTTTAATAACTCCATGAGCATGGCAGGCTCTTCCTATTAACGACATTACATCATCATTATCAAAGACGAAAGGAAATTAATTTTGTTTTCCAAAGACTTGGCAATAAGTTGGGTCTTTACTTCATCAGACATCTGCTGTTTTTCTACGTATGTCATTTGTGAAGCAGAGTTTTCCTTATGACAATCAGAGGGTAAAAGTTTATCATGCCACACTGTTTACCAGGATTTCTCATTTGCCCTCCAAAAGTGTAAAGCTAACTTAAAGCCAATATTATAATCTTTATTTCAGTTTCACATGCTTTTTCTGGTTTAAAATAAAGCTCGGCAAAGACTGTCATGCAAATATAACCTCTCACGGTCTTTGCCTGAAATTTATTACTTGTGCTGCAGGACTTTGTTTTAACAGATGGGACTTTATCAGCAAATTATATGGGCAGGCCACCAACTTCCCTGAGGAATGGAGGAGTGCTAGTATTTACTTGGGCTCTTATCTATGCACTTAAAGCCATATTCTAACCACAAACTTCTATTTTCATTTCTTGATAGAAAAGACAAAACACAGAGAATCTTCTGTTCTAAAACACTGCATCTCCAACCCTTGTGTTCCCCATGTATGGGATCAGTAGCTGCTGTCAGATATTTCACATGAGCAAAACTTCTCTTTAAAACCTCTCCTCTTCGTTTTTAAAGTTGAATAGAGTCCACAGTGTGTTTTCACCTTCCCCACGTAACTTCATTAATGCTGCACAAAAGGGAACAATTGAGATCACTTTTCCAAGTATTTATTTTGCCAAATAATTTGTTGTAATTTGCTTGGAGTTTTTCTCTGCTTAACTACATGGCAATTTATTCTGCAAATAATATTCTATAAGAGAATTTTGCTCATGGAAAATCCTTCTAAACTACAGCCGCCAGCACATGGGGAACTGGAAGGTTTAGTGAATGTAGGAGTGACCCCAGTTTCATCTTTTGACTACCTTAGCAGCACAGAAAGGCTCAAAAAAAGTAATCTTGTCCTGAACAGGCAGGAGAAGTGCAGGACCACTGTGGAGAGAGGGAATCTGAGCCCCTAAGCCAGCCTGGCTCCCACCTGCTCCGTGGTGTAACCTGTGTGGGACATTGTGGGCTGAGCAAGAGGCAGGTGAGGGAGAAAAACTAAATAAATAATCACTCCAGGGAGAGAAAGAAATAGTGATAAGCACTGAGTGTCATGCTAGATGCCAGCTGCTATGTCCCATTACAGAACCTGATATTTATGCTTACTGCTAATCAAGATCTGAAGATGTAATTTATAATTTATCTCTGAATTGCACACATCATCCTCAAACAAGCACTTTTTGAAGGGATTTTTGGAAATGAGCATTCTATATCTAACAACACTCTGAAAGAAATGGAATTCTGAAAAATGTGGCACACAGCTTATTTTAAGATTTTCCTACTGAAACACTGTTTCACAACAGTTTGAATTAATAAGAAGGATGTCAAGTTAATGCTTTCAAATGTGAAAGCAAATTTTAATAGAAAACCATGTAAAAATTTACAAAAAAAATTGAAACATTTCAAGTGTTTTGTTCCAAATCATTGAAAATGCATTAAAACTAAACTATGCTTTCCTGTTCAGTGTAATTCCTTCAATGTAGTTTCATTTGTATGTGTGTTATAGGATCCATACTGCAGGACCCAATCCTGTAATGACCCCCCTGGAATTTTCTCATGAAACCCATCTAGGAATATTTGAGCAATGCATTTAAGACTCGACATGGAGTCAGATGAAACTCTTCATTAGCAGAAAGATTCCAAGTAAATTGTCAACTATAAATTCAGAATCCAGCATAAAAACCAGCTACATCATTGTGAGACACAGTTAAATGAACTATTTAACTACAGTTAAATGCAATTTGTCTTAATTTTTACTCTTGGTGATTTGATCATCCTGTTCTTCAACTACATATAAAGCCCTGCTAAACAATGAGATACCTCCATTGTACTCCATGGGTCTTAGATGACCTTGATGGCCAAAGCTGTCCTGTTTTATTCCCAGAATGAACAGTTCCCATCCCAAAATTGTGGTGTTACTGCAAGAAAACGCATCAGAAAGCAGAGCTCAGAGGAAATCTTAGTAATACACTTATACAGAGAAAGTTTGAAAGTGCACTACAAAAGTAAGAGGATTTGTAAAGCAACCCTGTGAAAATCTGGCCATGGTTCTGGCCCAACAATCCACATCTGGATTTCAAATATTCCAACGTTTACAGATAAGATATAAACCAAATGGTGTGGTATGAACCACCACAAGGATAAGGGTTATTTTCTAAATAATCACCAAAATCATGCTCAGAGGCAATAAACAATTGCCAGAGCTGTAACTCATGTGAGAGCAGTTAAGCAAAGGCAAATTCCAAGGTATTTTAGCTAAATATTGTGTTCAAATTCTGACATACAAGGATAGGAACTCATGTGAAATGTGGACCTGGATTTCAATTTTAAACTTCTTGCCATTAAAGTTCAGGGTCTGGTTGGGTCACACAGCTCAATATGGGTTTAGATCTCTACAGGATATCGGGGTTTTTAAAGATACTTTTCATTTTCAGATGTGACAGTTAAAAAATCCTGGGTACAATAAACCATTTGACTTGAGGAAAAAAATGTTGAGCTATAAACTGAAACCAAAGTAGCTCAACTTGGGAGTGTCCCAGCTGCAGAAAACTCTTAATTTTAAAACATTTTGATTGATCCCCAATCTCTTAGAATTACACTGCAGTAAGGGCTGTGCACCCTTCTGAAATCGGGCTATGCCTCAATTACTTCATCTGCGGATAAATTTCATTGTTATTTGAAACATGTGCAAAAGGCAGATACCAGTATACCCTAAAATTGATTAAATATCTACCTCATTAAAATACAAACCCTACAGTACAAGAGGCCCTGCTCTGAGGGTTCACTTTGCATTAAGAATGCTAAACCTTGCCAGGGAAATACCATTCTGGATCCGGATCAATCCAGTTTAGTTGGACAACATCTGTATTTTAGCAGCTGGACACTTAGAGCACCCACAGCCTCATTAGTGCTTCCACAGAGTTTCTACTGACAGTAAACACAAACTGACTCACCTGGCTGTCTCCAGCAATCCAAAGGAGAAAGGTAAACAGGAATCCTCATCAGATAAAAGCTTGGAGGGAAAAGCTTCATCCCACATGAAGCTGACATTTTTGAGCACCAAATTTGGATCAGAGTATTTCAGAATGTTTTATGAATTCAAAAGTGACTCAAGGAAATGTGAAACCTGACAGGCTATTAGTCCATTCTAGGGGACTATTACCTTCCAGACAATTATTTTCAACATAAAATTCTGAGGTTTGGAAAAACCCTTGTGCCACTTCCCCTGAGGATTCCCAGTCTGCTGGCCAAATGCTTCTCTGCTTTCTGATACAACACACAGAGTAACATTGTGCTTGCTGCCCTTGAATTAACAGACAGGAGGAAAAATTCATACCTTTGTTCTAAGACACTATTTTAAAAAGGGCAATAATTATTTTAAAATTATAGAAAAAAACTTATATAAACACAACACTGTCAGGAAAAATGTAGGTAATGCCGGTCCCATCTTGGCAAGGAAGCAAACTAGGTGAGTAGTATTCAGACATTCTGGCTGGGTGATCATTTTTCCTGACCTTCCCCTACAAGATTTGGGGTGCACAAAGAGCAGGAATGGCACTTCCCAGAGTCTCTCAGTTTTCCATGCATGCAGAAAAACCTCTAAGAATCGCAGCATTCCCTTGGGGTGGAAAAAAAAAAAAAGTCACAAATGTGCTCTGGATCTGTTTGATGAGGTTGTTCCCAGCTGTCTTGTTTTCAGCCTTGGGGTGGAGAAGATGCAGACTGACAGCCAGAGGAACTGCTCCAGAGACTGTACCCTACACCTTGCTGATATTCCTCCCTGCAGCTCACATCTGGCAGCATGCACCTCATGGAATGCAAGTCCAGGAATCCCACAAGGAAAACAAGAGTCGTGATCTTATCTTTTCACTATCCAAACAACTCTGGAAGCCCATGCTGCTTTCTGTGCTCCTGAGTTGCTACCTGAAAAGAAGGAGGAGGTTGCAAACTGGTTTAATCCTCTGGGTGAGCACTACTGCAGCCTGTGGATCACAGCTGAGCACCATTGGGATCAAGAACCTCTGCAGGTGTTTTTCAGCCACATTTTACTACTACAGCTCTGGGAGAAGCAGTTCAGCTCCACATTGCTGCTGCTCAAAGCCGTGTCCACAAGGTGTACACCCACCCTGTAGTTAAGCAAGGAATTTGAACGGGTGCTTGGTGAACAGGATGAGTTACAGAGTTGTATCAGGTTTAAATCAATCCCTTTTCAGCAGAGCACTTATGTATGTGATTACCTTTAAGACTGTATGTTCCTCATTAAGCCGGTGGGGTTAAGTATGCCCTTAATGATATAACAACGATCAGAATATGCTTAACTCTTTTACAGATGGCAGCCCTGAGCCAGGACCCTCATTAGCACTCCCTGCACACTGACAAAGGGACTGGGCCCTTTTACTACAAGGGAAATGGGATGTGGTCTTTCTTAATATTTCAAGCATTAAATCCAAATGCACTTTCCAGAAGAAAGCCACTCAAATCCACACGGACATCCCAGCTACGTTACTGTACATCTCACCTCCTGAGTTCTGCATGGAAATGTCTTCTGAGTGTGGAAGTGACTGTCCCAAGCTCTTGGAGGGTCGTTTGTAAACTTGGCATGAGGTTTGTTTTCTAAAATGCTGCTGTGAACAATTTGTCACTGACTGAAAGTCTGACAAACAAGCCCCTCTAGGCTAATTCAGACAATGATTAGGAAAGCTTCTCTGGAGCTAAGGATGGAATGCAGGCTTTGAAGACATTGCTTTTACTTATGACATCCAAACACTGCCTTAAAATAAAAATAACAATGACAATGTAATGCCAAGAATCCAAAAGTTAGGAAATGCCACCAACTTCATTCAGCCCTTTTTTGAGTCAGGTGTCCATTAACTGATCATGCACAATTCTTTTCCACCAGCTCACCACTTCATTCCTCGTGAGGAAAGAATTAGGGCTGTCCAGGAGAGAGCTGTCTCTAGAGATGCTCACTGATTTCAAAACCCAGCAGTTATTCAACTTCTTTCTATTCTTCTATTTTACATGCAGCCCCAGGCTTTATTCTGTACATGGCCTTAAACTCCATATTTAATATGGAATTATTCATTTCCTCACAGGCATTTCTAAAGTCCTTTTTGCAAAGCATCCAAGTACATGACATTGGATAGAAAGTTTGTCTTCACAACAGACAAGTGAGAACAGAATTAACAGCTTCCACTCAGATCATTTGTTGTTTCCTACTTCCCTCACATTTTCTCCATTGGAATTCCTGTTAAGTGCTTCTCCCTATTATTTATCCTGAGTTTGTACTTGAGAGACAGCACTAGAAGAAAAGAAAAATAATTATGAGATTAAAACTTCAGAGAATTTGGCTGCCAAACCCTAAAAACTTTTACTAAACATCTGTGAAGTAAAATCTTTGGAGAGCCATACAGCTTGGCCAGATTTGGAAAAAAAAAATTATAGGGATGCCAAAAGATCTCAATTTGATATCAGAACAACTTTCACTTCAGATTTCAGGTGTTTGACCAAAGCCTGCTTGGGCTCACAATGAGAATGCACAAACCTTTGGTTTGCTTGGGGGTTGTTTGTTGGATTTGCACAGAATCTTTTCCATTAAAGCATTTCTAGTTGAGTGAGAGAAGTGTTGCTAATCAAAAACAGTTAAGAAGCTGTAACAGAGGTCAGTGCAATATGAACTCAAAACATCTCAGTTCTTCTGGGGATGCCAATGGAGATTTAAAATAAAAATTTAGGAATAAGGCTCCTTGATTTTAAGGACAAGTAACAGATTAGTAGGCAAAGGTATGTTAGACCTTGCAGTAACTCCTGGTGGGCAGCTGTCCTGGAAGAGGAAGGGAATATCAGTGTGAAAGGGAAAATCAGTGTGAAAGGGAATATCAGTGTGAAAGGGAAAATCAGTGTGAAAGGGA
>VXBU01016076.1:111946-184161 GCA_013400315.1 Bombycilla garrulus | reverse complement strand
GCAGGTGTTTTTCAGCCACATTTTACTACTACAGCTCTGGGAGAAGCAGTTCAGCTCCACATTGCTGCTGCTCAAAGCCGTGTCCACAAGGTGTACACCCACCCTGTAGTTAAGCAAGGAATTTGAACGGGTGCTTGGTGAACAGGATGAGTTACAGAGTTGTATCAGGTTTAAATCAATCCCTTTTCAGCAGAGCACTTATGTATGTGATTACCTTTAAGACTGTATGTTCCTCATTAAGCCGGTGGGGTTAAGTATGCCCTTAATGATATAACAACGATCAGAATATGCTTAACTCTTTTACAGATGGCAGCCCTGAGCCAGGACCCTCATTAGCACTCCCTGCACACTGACAAAGGGACTGGGCCCTTTTACTACAAGGGAAATGGGATGTGGTCTTTCTTAATATTTCAAGCATTAAATCCAAATGCACTTTCCAGAAGAAAGCCACTCAAATCCACACGGACATCCCAGCTACGTTACTGTACATCTCACCTCCTGAGTTCTGCATGGAAATGTCTTCTGAGTGTGGAAGTGACTGTCCCAAGCTCTTGGAGGGTCGTTTGTAAACTTGGCATGAGGTTTGTTTTCTAAAATGCTGCTGTGAACAATTTGTCACTGACTGAAAGTCTGACAAACAAGCCCCTCTAGGCTAATTCAGACAATGATTAGGAAAGCTTCTCTGGAGCTAAGGATGGAATGCAGGCTTTGAAGACATTGCTTTTACTTATGACATCCAAACACTGCCTTAAAATAAAAATAACAATGACAATGTAATGCCAAGAATCCAAAAGTTAGGAAATGCCACCAACTTCATTCAGCCCTTTTTTGAGTCAGGTGTCCATTAACTGATCATGCACAATTCTTTTCCACCAGCTCACCACTTCATTCCTCGTGAGGAAAGAATTAGGGCTGTCCAGGAGAGAGCTGTCTCTAGAGATGCTCACTGATTTCAAAACCCAGCAGTTATTCAACTTCTTTCTATTCTTCTATTTTACATGCAGCCCCAGGCTTTATTCTGTACATGGCCTTAAACTCCATATTTAATATGGAATTATTCATTTCCTCACAGGCATTTCTAAAGTCCTTTTTGCAAAGCATCCAAGTACATGACATTGGATAGAAAGTTTGTCTTCACAACAGACAAGTGAGAACAGAATTAACAGCTTCCACTCAGATCATTTGTTGTTTCCTACTTCCCTCACATTTTCTCCATTGGAATTCCTGTTAAGTGCTTCTCCCTATTATTTATCCTGAGTTTGTACTTGAGAGACAGCACTAGAAGAAAAGAAAAATAATTATGAGATTAAAACTTCAGAGAATTTGGCTGCCAAACCCTAAAAACTTTTACTAAACATCTGTGAAGTAAAATCTTTGGAGAGCCATACAGCTTGGCCAGATTTGGAAAAAAAATTATAGGGATTCCAAAAGATCTCGATTTGATATCAGAACAACTTTCACTTCAGATTTCAGGTGTTTGACCAAAGCCTGCTTGGGCTCACAATGAGAATGCACAAACCTTTGGTTTGCTTGGGGGTTGTTTGTTGGATTTGCACAGAATCTTTTCCATTAAAGCATTTCTAGTTGAGTGAGAGAAGTGTTGCTAATCAAAAACAGTTAAGAAGCTGTAACAGAGGTCAGTGCAATATGAACTCAAAACATCTCAGTTCTTCTGGGGATGCCAATGGAGATTTAAAATAAAAATTTAGGAATAAGGCTCCTTGATTTTAAGGACAAGTAACAGATTAGTAGGCAAAGGTATGTTAGACCTTGCAGTAACTCCTGGCCAGCTGTCCTGGAAGAGGAAGGGAATATCAGTGTAAAATGGAAAATCAGTGTGAAAGGGAAAATCAGTGTGAAAGGGAATATCAGTGTGAAAGGGAAAATCAGCGTGAAAGGGAATATCAGCGTGAAAGGGAATATCAGTGTGAAAGGGAAAATCAGTGTGAAAGGGAAAATCAGCGTGAAAGGGAAAATCAGTGTGAAAGGGAAAATCAGTGTGAAAGGGAAAATCAGCGTGAAAGGGAATACCAGTGTGCAAGGGAAAACCAGTGTGAAAGGGACAATCAGTGTGAAAGGGACACCAGGGTGCTGTTCAGAGGCTGGCAGGACCCTGTGAGCTGCAGGCACTGCCCAGAAAGGTTCTTTCCTCTGGGCACCTGCCAGGGGTGCATTTCTCTGGAGCACCAATGACATCCAGAAATCATTTCCTTGTAGCTGGGATTCAACTCCAGTCAGCAAGACAAGCTTCCCAAAGGAAATCTCAACTGTGCTTTTTCCTATTCCCTTCCAGCTATTTGAGTACCTAGTTCTTCCCTCATCTCTCAGATCTTGGGTCACAATGAAAATATGAAAGCCAAAAAGTACTGAATAGCTGGAAAAAATTAGAAGTTTATTAAAGATGACAAAATTGTGCTTTTCCCCCTGCTGAAAATGTCAAGGAAAGGTAGATATTTCTGACAAGTTTCCAGTAGAAAATAATGAATTTCAACCAATAAAATCCTAAGAATATTTTTAAAAAAATTTCAGCATGGAATGTCTTTGGTGATTTAGTGAAAAATTTCTACAAAAGTAGATATTTTCAAAATAAAACCCAAAAATCTGCATATTTTGTCAGAAAAGAATCAACAGCATATTATGACCACAAATACTCTGATGCATTTTAAGTTTCCTTATTGTTGTTTTTCTGAATAAATCCTTGTGGGCCGTAAAGAGCCGCATATTGGTGATTTCTTTCACAGAAACACAGAGTGATCCCAGAGGGCAGCCAGTGGGATCAAGGAATGATGCTGTAATTCCTTCAGGCTCTGTGGCTTTATTTGTGGGGATTTCTTTCCACTGGCCTCCAAAGGCTCTTCTCAAGTATGACTCCTCCACCCAGGATGTAAAAGCCCAAGGGTTTAGGACAGATATGTGCAAAGGAAAAAAGGAAATCTGCTTTAAATGCAAAGGAATACAAAGCAGATAAAGGAGTGAGTTTAAGTTAAGCTAATGAGAAGTATGCAATTCATTTTAAAATTAATGTAGCTTATAAATTAAAGAGAAATGAGATTTTTTTTTTAGAAATGAGCATTTTTGTGGAGAATGATGGCTGAGACACACGCAGACAGTGAAGGCAGATGCTGCTACCTAAACATGTAAACCACTAAGCTGTACAAAGTGCCTCCCCTCTTTTAAATTGACTGAAATTAAATCAAATTAATTTGGTTTTCATTTATACTCAAGCACAAGATTCCTCCTTTTCTTCATGTTCACCACTCTAGGCAGGAATAAATCCTGGCCACATGTGGGGCAGGATTTACATCGAAGGCCGCAGCAGGGATCTGTGGAAGAGACTTTGAGCAGCAGGAACAGCACCCAGGCTCTTGGCTTGCTCTTCACACAGCTGTGCTGACAGGTCTGGAGCTGCCCTTCACACTGCCACAGTCAGGCTGCTCATGTCCCTCCTTGTCCCCTCCATGTCATTTTATTTCTTTGACTTGTATTTAGTGCTAACAAAGTCCCACACCTCCATCCCCAAGGACTGAGGGCCCCGTTCCTTCTCTGCACTTCCCAGCAAGCTCAGCCAGACATCCACGCTGAGGCAGAGTCCCAGGCATCCCGTGTGGGATTTCCTGGAGAGGTTCTGGGGCTCATCCAAAACCCAACCCAACAGAGCAGTGGGCTTTCCCCCACACCATCCTATCAGAGCACTTCAGCTCCAGCCCAGTGTCACTGCCACCTCATCAAGCAGACTGAGGTGCCAAGAAAGTGCTGTCCTACCCCGCAACTCCAGCTTGTCACCACCTCAATGTGAGCCAGTGACATTTCCTATTATTTCCACAGATCTCCAGGGTGTGAATCTGGGATATTGGCTGTAAACATAACTCACAAAGCAAGCTGAGGCCGCACTGATAAATTGTATTTCTTACCCCTTTAAACACTCAACACACCAAATACATAAAACATCTTGTTTATTGACTTCTTCCTGTGTGGACAGACCCACTCCAGAGAATCAGCCCATTTTTTTAATGTCACATGAATGAAAATCAACATTGGATGACAATCTACAGTGGACCCATTTATGGTGATTTATTGAAGCTTAAGACACTACTTTCTAAACATATTTTGTGTAACCCACCTGAGAGTCTGACCATCTGGTTAAATAAGACTTTTCTAATAGATTTCAAAATGTTGCTGCGCTTGGCCTGCAGATATGAATGTTAAAAACCTCAGCAGTAAGGAAAAAAGCACAAAGGCACAAAGAATTCCTGATCGAAACTCTGCAGCAAATCCTCAACTGCTGCAAACTGGCATGAAGCAACTTACAGGGGGCAGGAATCTGGTGAGCTATTTAGATATGAATGGCTGTAATTCCACAGGATCTGAATTTCTTTTCCTAGAAGAAGTCAGGCAATCAGAGTCCACCAGATTGAAATGAGTATCTTACAGTCATGATGCTGTGAGATAAAAAGTATGCTGGCTGCTTTCCAGCAAAGAACTTGAGTATGTCCTTATCTTTAAGCTTAAGAGCAGTCACACTGAAGTCCCATGCTTCATGCCTGAAATTAAACATTAACTCAAGGATTTGGCTGGGCCAGCCCAAAAAAAAAAAAAAAAAATTAAAAGTGACAACTCCAAAACCCAGGATTGTTTTGGGAACAGTTACTCAGGTGTTTCTGGTCTGAGGTCAGCTGACAGTCTCAGGGAGAGATGAAAGTACTGTTACCTCTCTGTTTTCCAGTTATTTCAGGCCTGACAGTCTCCCATTTAACCATGGGAAATGTTTTCAAGTTAGTAAACAGCTATTAAGATAACTGAGAGAATTTAAAATAAACTTACATAATGCTTTGCAAAATGTAGCATATATATACCTTCATCTCAGCCATCCAAAATACAAATAGAGGAAAATCTAAAAATTTGTCACAAAGCTTTAAATTAACTGTTCTTGTCAATAGCTGAGTATTTTGCAACATTAACCTGCAACTTCAGCTATTAAACTAAGTCAAGGAGACAGGAAGTGAAGGTGGAAATCAGAAAGAATAAAAGCTGCAAAATTAAGCTGTTCTCTTTCACATGTGAAATTCCATATAAAATACTTCCCTATAAATAGTTGTCAATAAACACAACTGCTGCAAATGTATTTGGTAAATGTTGAGGTCAAAGGCCTCAACTGTTTATTGCCTTGTAAACTCAAAGGCAAGTAAATTTATTGCCTGAACGAGTTTCAGAGTATTGGCCATCATAAAAACTCTGCATCCAATGTACAAACCAGCCCATGGGCTGCACCACAACTATTCCACGCACAACTCAGGGCCACCACATGTAGCATAATTCCAATATCAGAAATACATCAGAAATGCTTTGCTGCCATGCTGGATGTACACTGCACTTCACAGCTGGAAGAATGGAGCTCACAATTTATGTGATCTAGGTCTCACAGACAGAAGATTATTACTTCATAGTACCTCTTTTCCCTAATTTTAAAAGGTTGAATTGATTCTAAAGCTTTCTATAAACTCATTAGACTCATGGCTAGTGTTTAGTGCCAAATCCTATCCTTAGATTCATTATTCATGACCATACTTCCAGCATTAATGTTTTGAGAACCTTATCTTCCAGCTCCAAAACATAAAAGGGCCAGTTCAGAAACAAAGTATGTGTGTATGTATATATATGTACACACATATATAATGTATGTTTACATGTTTTCTTGACCAGGGTTCTATTTAAGGAACATTGTGTTTCTGTCCTCTGAAGTTACAGCTCTAGAACTGAATGTGCTCAGTGCTCCTGTTGACGGGATCCTCTCTCAAATATTGTATGATTATTCATTACTGTAAATTAGGAGAGAACAATCTGCACAAATTGGATCAAGAGAAAATTCTAGACTCAAGTTAATATGGCATTTGGTATAAAATACTACACTTAGTAATCTAGCCTGTAAATTCTTCAGGGAATTTCCCTCTGATGTTTTTCTCTGTACCGTGGAACATGCAGCCAGTGCTAGGAACTTTGGGGTAATTCCAATTTTTAATCCCCTTCAGTTGTGTGGTCAAAAGGAGCTGTCTGGCTGCCCAAAGTGTGCTTTCCAGTTTAACTGGAAGCATGCTGCCTCCACTCTGTGAGTCCATTGGTGAGCAGCTGATGATATCTGCAGCTAAAGCTTTACACGGTGTTATTTGAGAGTGAAGCTGCTGTCGGGGATGGAGCAGCTGAGTCCATCTGCCTGTGAGCAGCCCCACCATCCCCACCTCTGCTGAGCACACACACTGCAGACAGGCTCATCTCAGTGCATGCACACAGACAGGAAACCCATCAAACAACGAACAAACAGCAGCAGAGTTAAAAACCTCCTTCCACAGACCTGCAAGCTCAAATAAGGGAGAGATCTAAATACAAAACACCCAGGAACATGCGTTAGGAACACCTCATTTCCTAGACAGCTGTGGCACAAGTACAGAATGTAGATTTTTGGTTTTACTCCAGACAGATCTAACTGTTTTCTGATATTGTTCTCATCAAAGAAAACTCTCCCAGCTTTCCTCCAGCCCTTCCTTGGAAATGTTAAATGGTAAACATTGTTCCATCTGAGAAACTGCCCCAGTAGATTCCATGCACAAACACCTCGTCAATGCCAACAAACAAACACTTAAACTGGAAGGTACTGTCATGCTCTCTCCTTCTATTTGCACCTTTAAAAAATATAATTAATCCAAACCACATATAGCATGTGACAAGCATAATACCACAATACAGTTATGTATGGGTAGGCAAGTCAGAAAATTCAACACTTTTTCTCATGTTTCCAGAACAGCTTTATCCTGGGATGATAATACACAAATGCAGAACACTTATGACTGAAGACTTAATGACAGTATTTCCATTTCCAGGAAATTCAGCTCCTGATTCTTTCCACTCCAGAACTACTTAACACACCCACAAATGAGGATTTATCATTTATAGGCATTGACTTCTTGGGGGAAAGGCTAAGAAAGCACCTAGGCAGTGTTACCTAACAGAGCATTACTCATGGTAGTCATTCACTGGGGTTAATGGGACTAGTCAGTAGAATGGTGAAGGTGAAGGAGAAATAGACTTCAAATTGACTCAGGGAGAAAATAAGCCAAAGAATAATAATGCACAATATTAAACACACAACTCTTCCAGGTACCTCTGTCCTATAAGTCTGGTTAGCACAGTTAATGGAATAACAAATAAGTGTTATAACATTACCCACCCATTACACTGTCACTCGACAAACAACACAGCCATGAACTTTTCTTGGTATAATGTGGGATATAAATGGGGTACTGTTGTCTAATCATTCTCCATGATGTTTATAGGAGGGAAATAAGACCTCAGTATAACTGGAGACCACAGGAGGGACACTTTAAAGGCTGCACTGCCATGTGTGTCAATACCAAGGGCTCAGCACATCTGGCTTAATTCATTTTTTAGCTGTTTGCTAACTGGAGACCAGGTGTTATTTCCTCTTTGAGATGGGAAATGCCTTTAATTGCTGCCAGTGTATCTCCCTCGTGCCAAATGGGCACTCAGCAGACCCTGTGAAAACCGGTGGAGCTGTGGGAGAGGCTGGGGCTGGGATTTGCCCATGGTGCCTCTGCAGACCCCAAGCTCTTGGAACAGCAGCTGTGTCTGACTGTGCTCTCAGTCTGTGCAAGGCTCCTCAGTGTTTTTGAAACAGAAATGTAGGAGAAGATGGCCAATTCCAAAATCCCTGCCCTCCTTTGAACAAAGGAAGTGTATCTCTTTAGCATTATGTCTTCCAAAATTTCTTCCAGAACAAGTTACAGCCTTTAAGGGACTCTACCCAGCAATTCTTTTTAGAAAGGCGGTTTTTAAAAACCATCACCTGCTGCTACAGTCTTTTGGGGAGACCTTTTGACCAGCTGGATTCAGTTTGTCTTTCAAAACTCAGTTAAATATTAGCAAAGCTGCTCATGAATAATTTTTCATAAGAAACTTTTTTTTTCAAATCCATGTTTGGCAGAAAGCAGAAACAATTTGAGGCTGTTAGAGAAAAATCAAACTTGCCTCAGATGATCTGTATCCCCAAACAAGTTTAGAGCACAGCTGCAGATAGGTTATGGAGATATGAGCTTTGTGCACTCACACAAACATCAAACCACATTACTGGCCACGGGAACATGCCAGAAAAGTTCATTTGAAAATCATTATGCATTCATTTCTACAAGTAACACCTTGTGGTCCCTGCTGTGAGTGTGGTTGTGCTGCAGCTATTTCCTTTTATGTCAGAAATGTTTTTTGGAAGTTTGGCATGAGAAACACACTAATACTTTTGTTAAGAAAAATTTCAGGTTCTGCAGCAGGTCCTTGAGAACGGCAGTGTAATGCAAGTATTCAGATTTTTATCATTTGTAACCCAATTTCAGCTTTGCCTTACATCAGAATAAAATTCCTTCAAAGCTAATTTCAGCACAGCCCCAAGAGAGCATTTGTCCATATCATGAAAAGCAGGATTTTATTTAACACGATTACATGCACATGCTCTCAGATGCCTGACTGGAATAGCAGAGTTAAGACAGGTCAGGATGAAGGTGCACTGGTGGAGCTTGGCAGGGAACCTGCTTTTAGTGTTTCTGGCTCTAGCTGAGAACATCAGTTTCTCGTTGGTGAGTTCTGAAAACAAAATTCTTTCCAAAGAAGAAAGAAAAGAAATAAATCCCTTCACAAATTCTACTTTGGGCAATTGTGTATCGGTGTCGTAACTTAAAATCAACAAACCATACAAAGGAGGTGGATCAAAGTTAAACACATCTGTGGACATGACATTCTTTGATTCTGTTTCTTACACCCACTTTTGAAAGCAGGCTCCTGATGCATCAGACTTAGCTGGCAGAGACATTGAATTTATTCAAGTTCTCCCAGCCGGTGCTCCTCCGCAGGTATTAAATCCCTCTGGGGAATGCAGGCACAGAGGTAATAAACATATTCGTTTCATTACAACATCTTAAAAAATGTAAAAATTCTAAAAAACCAACTGTAAGCTGACCTGCAGCCAAAGTACACATTAATTATACAGCTTAAGTCAGGCGGATGCTCAAGGAAAAGAGATATAATGTTACACCCAGCTGGATACTTTGTAGTTAGCACAAATGTAATATAAAGCGTACCAGAGTTTGTCAAGTGTCTGTCTGGATTTTCAGTTTTCATTAGTACTATAATTAAAACCACATTTTCAGCTATATTACCTATAACAAGAAAGGAATGAGAAATGAGGTTGTCAAGGTCAGTCTCTTTCTGCTCTTTATCCTGAGTATCTGCAGGCCACAAGCTGTTGAATTTGGTGTAAACCAGAGTAATAGGATGGAATGTCACGTTACAACCAAACCTTTGTGGTTGCAAAGACAAACTGATGAGGTCACTTCCTTTTAATCACCAACGGAGGGTATTTATCAACAGCCACATAAGTCAGGGGGACAGGCAGGCAGATGACAGACAGACTGACAGATATATGGAAATACAAACACCCCGAACGCAGATACCACAGACCTGATGCACACAACGTTCCTCTGCAGAGAGCTGCACTTGATCTTGTGCTCTCACAGGCCTTCCCATCCATAGAAGGCACAGAAATGCTTTTTATGCCCTTTCTGTGGCTTGTCGTAGAGGGCACAGCAAAGATTTGGAAAATAGGAACAGTGGATGAGTTGCATAAGAATAAGTTTGGAAGATTTAGACCCAGATTCATATTTTTAAAGCTTTCAGAGAATTGACAATTTTGCTTAAAGCCTCTAAGGCAAAGTGAGCAGGTAGCAGACAGCAGAATTCCCAGGAGAGGGACAGAATGTTACAATCACTGTAGTGGATGCCTTAATTAGAGATTGGTAGTGAAAAGCAGCACAGCTTCATTAAACTCAGCAGAGCTCAACATCTACCAAGGATCTGACCCATAAATTCCAGTATCAAAAATGCAAATTTTTTCATATTCAAGTGCAAGTAAGTACTTGAGGCAACCAAGGCTCCAGTGAATGCAAATGAAATTCCCTAGCTGTGGTCTAAAAGGTAAATAAGGGTTTAACTTTCACGAAACTCAGAAATAAAAAGAATAAAAAAAGCAAAGGAGCTGATCTGTCATGTTAAGTATAAACGAGAGTTTACTTATGATACTAAAAGAGGATTTTAGCTTCATTAAAAAACAAAAAACTAACTACTATGAAGGAGATGAGTGAACTATTACAACACTGAAAGACTTAAAAACGATACCCCAGGAGATAACATTCTGAGAATAAAGTGAAAGAGCTCATATAAAATACAAAAGGTGTGTTGTAAAGAAGGATCAGAAGGGCAGACTTTGAGCTTCATCCAGTCATAAATCAAAAGCTTGTTCTCCATCATTCTTGTCTATGAGGTCAGCTTTGATTCCCAAGCTACAATTCCCAAAGGATGGAGGTATTTCTATTGGCAAGTACGTGTCTTTCTTCCCCCAGGCTGGCTCTGCCAGCCCTGCTGTCACCATGCACTGTCATTATCTCAATCTCTTTACTGCCCAGGATTGTTCCATGCTGGAGCCATAGGGAACTATCACGGGGCTGCGAGAGGAAAACCCATTCAGAAGACTGAGGGCATTTGCAGCAGATTAATTGACAAAGAAGTTTATCAGGCCAGGCCATCTGCAATAGTTCGGTGATTCTCCCGCACAGGGACCAAACGCTTTAGCACTCCAGGTGACACGTCAGGGGTACAAACTGTTACACAAAATTAAAGCGTTAAAAACCAGTTTAAAACCGCCAAAGAATATAATATCAACTCATATCTGCTTCATATCTGTTGTGTTTGAGTAACTGGAGAAATAATCTTTGAGCTTTAGCTCACCAGACTGTCCACACTCAGAAGAACAGTCTGTGCAAACAGGGCTCCCCACCTGAGCACTGGAGAGTGGTGCAGCACCTCGATTCGCAGTCAGACATCTCTGCATGCACAGATGAAGGGCAGGCACTTCCCAGACTGAAATAAACACAAAATACATTCAGCACGTTGTTTCCTCAGCCTTCATGTAACATACAAAACCAGATAATTTTGTTCTTAAATCGAAAAAAATATAATTTCAAAAGACTTCTTGATATTACTCGACACACCAGATTTTTACCGTGTTCTTGCACAGCGAGTTCTATTATTTGCTCCATTAGTATCAAAATGGTTTTACTTCAGTAATTCTCACTATAGAGCAACGTTGCTGTGCGGTGTAAAACCTGATAGTTACTGTGAGTATCTCTAACAGAGATAACATTTATACAGAATAATACAGACACCTGATCCCGTGTGTTTCTAGAGATAAAAACCTTCATTCTTTTGACAACAATTCGTAAGGGAAAGGCTTCGATGGGGGTAAAACTTGAATTTTTAATACAAGATCGCCCTCTACTGTGTAGGAGAGGAAAACGAGTGAAGATCGCAGAGACTGGTTTGGGCTGGAAGCGACATTAAAGCCCATCTCATTCCAAGTTGTAATCAAACCAAACTATATTAAACTAAACTACAAGTATTTCCAGCCTTTTTTGTTTTCCCTGACAGGCAATTTCAGTCTAAAATACAAAAGAAATTGTACAGCAGAGAAAATCTTGTTTTTAAAAAATTATTATATTAAAACAGATTCTTTAAGGTCACATACAGACCACAGCAGAAAGAACAAGTCGTGGAAACAGAACAAAAAGTACCATTACAGAGACTGTCTTTACCACTTACTTTTATCATTTAACACAGATGGAAATAATAATATATATAAATAGGAAAACTGATAAAAAATGAGCAGACAGCAAACAATCATCTGATATCAGCTGCACAGAAAGTACAACTCTTGACTCCAGAAAGCACCAGAGCCTCTTTTGTAGCTATAAAAAGATTCATTTTGATTCAAAACAAACAGGGATTTATTGAACTCTGCAGGTGAAAATATCCTGATTTATCATCAGTCTCAAGGCCAGCAGGGCTGAACCCTGCCTAGAAATGTAGAAATGCATCTCCACTAAAAATTACCCATCACCATTATAAACTGGTAAATTAAAAATACTTCATTTACCTACAATATGGTTTTTCATCACCAGCTTTAGGGCCAAAACTCAGTTCTGGTTTAATTCAACAGACAAGGAGGATTTACAGGGCTGGACAGAGCTTCCATCCCTCTGTCTGTCCTGCAGCTCCACCTCCGTGGGGCTCTCCTGGAAAACAATCCATCAGAAATCCAGTGCCTGCCATTGGGGCTGTGCTGGAATGCAAGAGAAATCCACCTGCACATGAAGAATAAAAACTTTCCTCAAACAATCTAGGGTAGGAGGGCAATTGTTGGTTATTCTGATGTAACAAACCTTGCAAAGAACTTGCCTTCAGCAGATGTGTTGTCTCAGAGCAATCAACTTTCACAACGTTTTTATCAGTGTTTTTTCAGCACGGTTTTAAGAACCCCAAGGGAAACAAACTCAAGTGTGGCTGAAGAACCAACAATGAGGAAAATCTATAGAAACTTTCAAAATCATGCTCATCACTCTAGAAGTTTGTTTTCAGTCTCAAGTTACAACTGCTTCTCCAAACATTAAACAATTCTGTTTTGCATAACAAGAACTTTCCATTCATATCCTCGTTCAGGTGGTGACAATGTAGAGATTCCATTTTCTACAAACATACAAATGAAAGGGAAGGGGAGAAAAAAGAGAAGGTGCTTTAAAATCTTGAAACTCTGTTCCACCTGTTATTTTTCACTCTCCAAAAACACCAACCTGGAAAAATAAAATGATTCCTTGTGGGATGTTGTGATGATATGTCTGGTGGAGGGCTCCCAAAGAGACCTGGGACACCACATGAATTAATTAAGCTAACTGAAACTTCCAAAACTGATATATTAAATGGAAAGTGACATGTATTTAGCATCACAGATGATTGCCTGGAGCTAATCAGTGTTCTTCAAATTATTTTGGTGATTTGGACATTTCAGATCTGATTGTATCTCCTTGCAGGGAAAGAGTTTATTTAAATCTATAGAGTTTTTTTATTCAAGGTTTCTCTTTACCCAAGAGGATGTACCTTCAATCTCCTCCACTCTTTGTTTCCCTGGCTGTCTCTGCCACACATTCACATCCATCCCAAGCTTTTACCTGATGTAAATCAATTATTTATTTTGTCCATGAAACCTGAGTGGCAGATAGAAAATGCCACATGTGTGCAGAACTCTGCTGTCCCCAGGGATGAGGACTCTTCCTATGACTCAGGGACAGCAAAACCACGTTGGGCTTTGCAGTACCTGCAATTTTAACACTTTACTGCTATGAAAAGTTCTGAACTTTTATACAAAGCTCTTCATTTTGGTTGGTGCAGGCACACAAGAGCCAGGTGTACCCAGAGGAACATCTGACTGCAGTTCCTGGCCAGCCAATTATCTAAAAGCCCAAGTAAAATTCTGAGTAAGTAATACCTTCCACCAATTAAATCTTCCAAATTACATATTTCTAAGACTATTTTTACCCACTTCACACAGGCCCCCAGTCTATGAACTGACAAAGACTTCCAGAATGTAAAGCCTTGATGTTGATGCTCCCCTTTTTAGATGTCAAAAGGACACTTTTTGGCAGAAAATGAACCTTTCCTACAAAATACAAAACAAACAAGCTTTAGCACATCCCAATTTGAGCAACAGCTCAATTTAAGAAATAAACAGACCACCCTGATAGGTAATCAGCCAATAAACACAATATTTGTCATTTAATTCTGGAAGATGCCAAGGGTAATAAGGAAACTCACAGGACTTCCCCAAGTCTGTATTCAGGGAGCTTTTTCCCAACCTTTTTCCTATATCAGTTCAAATTTCACACTTGCTATACTTACTTATTTCTGCCACAGTTGTTCTCACCATTTTAGATTCTGTGCAATACCATTATGATTTGCTCTTCATGAAGGCACCCAAATTCCTGAGAATTCTTTTGATCTTTTCAAAGAACAACCAGGAGGATTACCATTGTTGTTCTTTTTATATTTATTTATCAGCCTCACGCTGCTGCTTCCACAGCTGCAATCCCCAGAGCTCAAGTCTGCACTAACTTTCTCCTGAATAGACAAAAATCAATCACGGGGGAAAAAAATACAGTAAATTTCACACTTTGATCAGAGTACAAGTGTTGTACATAAAATCTAATGGGACCACAGCTAAAAACAAAAGCAAACAACATGCCTGCTCCTTTGTGCCTTTCCTGAGTTATTAAAATCATCTTTGCAGCTACAGTGAGTGGCTGTCCTCACATTGCCTCAATGCTTAGGATGTATTTCTTCCCATAGTTCATCATAGTCTGCAACATCTGGATTGTTTTAATTCCCCATTATGCTCAGTAATGTAATTTTTGTACCTCTGCTATCATATTCTGAGTTTTAATAAACTTGTCTTCTCCTTGATCCTCTCATCATCTGTTTCTTCATTCCCTGAACCCATCCTAAATCCTGCCATTTCAGGCAATTTGCTCCTACAATCCTTCTCAGGCAGGTTTCAATAAAACTTCCAGCTGTGGAACTAAAGTTACTAATGTAGGACTAAAATTTAAAATCTCCACACCTGGAGGTCTTGCACTGCTCCTCCTGGGAATCCCACCAAGCTCAAACCACTTGTGCCCAGCCATTCCTTTGACTTGGAACATCTTTGGAAATCTCTGTGGCATTTTCCTCTAAATTGATGCCAAAATTTGCTGTTTGTGCCTGGATCCTTCACAGCGTAGCTCTATGTGTGTCTAAACACAGGTTGTAAAAATCCCTTAATACAATTTTTAAAAACAAAATCCCACACTATTAATTTATGTACTTCTTCTTGATTAATGGCCAGAGTTACTCACAGAATAAACCAGAAATTCTGCAAAAAGAGATCTACTGGAATGCTCAAAGCACAGCTCTTAAAAAGAGGGAGCCAAAAATATTTTTTCCTCCCTGGAGCAATCCTTCATGCTAGTTATGTTCAGATAAAAACTCCATGCAAGAGCCTTAAAAAACTGTTATTACAGCACAATTGAAAGCAGTACCATGACAAGAATATTTGACTTTAAGCTTCATGGCTTAAAAGAGCAGAAATAGCTAATTTTTTACTGTTAGAAAGTCCAATGGTCCCCGCACATAGACTTGACCACTCAAAACCTCCACAGGGCACCCGCTCAAGGTCATCCCTGCTCTTGCATATTTCGTAAATGAAGGCTCACATCCATCTCCGTGTTTCATCATGGAATCACAGAATGTTTTGGGTTGAAAGGGAATTTAAAGCCTATCTAATTCCACCCTCTGCCATCAGCAGGCACCTTGCACTAGACCAGGTTGCTCCAAACCCTGTCCAAGCCGATCTTAGAACATTGCCAGTGACGGGGCAGCCACAGATTCTCTGGGCAACCTGTGCCAGGGCCTCACCGCGCTCACAGGGAAGAGTTTTCTTGACAATATCCCACCTAACCCTGCCATACATCTTAATGAATTCACTCCCGCTCGCCCTACCACTTTTAAGAACCACTGTGGATACCAGGAATAGGATAGAGCGGTTTAAATGGAATTAGGGGCGGGGGATCGGCCCGCGCCCCGCCTCACGGAGCCCGGAGCCCTCACGAAGCCCCGCCCCCCAGCGCTCGAGACCGCCCCTTCCCGCCTCGCCGCCTCAGCCAATCAGCGCAGAGATTTTGCATATTAAAGCCCGCCCCCATCGCTGCTCACCAATCAGAGCGCTCGTCTCATGAAGCCTGGGGGAAGGCCTGCTCGGCTTTCCACGCGCCCGCTGAGCCGCAGCTTCCTATTGGGTGACGCGCTGGTGGGCGGGGCCAATTTGAACGGGCGGCGGCGGGGAGCGGCGCCATGGTGAAACCGGTGAGGGAACGGGAACGGGATGGGGAACGGGAATAGGAACGGAATAGGGATGGGGAACGGGATCCTGATCCCGCCGGGGGTCCCGGCCCCACGGTGAGCCCCCTGCTCTCCCCGCAGCCCGCTGCCGCTCCAGCCGACGGCTTCGCCTCCTCGGACGATGAGGCCGCCGAGGAGGACCCGAGCCCGCTCCACATCTCCTGGTGAGGCGACACCCGCGGGATCCTTTCCCTAAGAAAATTGTATTAATTCCTTATCCTGAGAAACGAGAGGGTTTTCTCTTGGCAAGGGAAACCCGAGCCCAGCTCAGGCTGGGGTGGCCCGATGGTGCTGCGGAACTGTCAGTGGATGTGGTCGGGGGAGGAAGGGGTCCAAACCTTTTGTCATCCTCATATTTTCCTCATTTCCAAATATTTTTCCTCATATTCACTTCTCATGTTTCATTTTGTGCCTGTTGCTCCTCATCCCCCCACTGGTCTGCCCCCCGCCCCTGACATCCCCTCTAACGATATTTCTATATTTAAATAATTGAGCTCTTCCCTTCTGACTTTTATTTATCTTACTTTTTATTTTCTGATAGGTTGTCTTTGTCTCCTCTCTACTCTTCAGAAGTCCTGGGATTGTGTTCCCTTCCAGGTAAGAAGCAGTCACTGAAATTTGCAGGCATATTTGAAAGCTGAGCTAATACATTGTACCCCAAAATTCTGTGTTGTGGGTGACTCCTTTTGTAACCTATCCCTGGAATAAGTGTTTTGGAAACACCAAAGCTAATCTAGAGAATATCTTAATGCAAGATCACATTTTTAAAGTCATAAAAGTGAACATATAATCTGTGACTGTATTTTTAACTACCAAAACTGCAGCCATGGTGAATCTCCACTCAACTCTTAGGTGATCTTTATTCAGCCCTTTTATCTGTTGGGTGATTTTTTGTGTTTTGTGGGGGGATTTATGCTGTATGATGATTTAAAATATCCAAAACTTTTCATCTGGAAAAGCACCTTAAAACCTTGGGCAGATTTCTTTCTTTAATCCTATTACATTATAGTATTAAGCAGATAATGGTGTTTAAACTGTCTTCTGCACCAGGGATCTCCTTGCAAAAACAAGAACTGTGTTTTATTCAGGGCGTGGCTTTGGTGCTTGCTTTGTTTTTGGGGGGAGACTGCCCCAAAAAAAACCAGTGCTCTGTTCCTCTGCTGCAACCATCCCATCAATGTCACTCACCTGGAGTGGTAATTATTCATAACTTGTTTCAGGTTGCAGGTTCAAGGATGTCAGAAGAAATCTTCAGAAAGATATCGGTGAGTCTTGTTTGTGTCAAGGGCAATTCCATGAATAGTCCATAACTATGGGATAAAAAGTCAGGATATTTCCAGGCAGGAGCTGCACAATACCCGTGAGGCACCTTCAGAGCAGCCTCAAGATGAATTACAAACTTGTAATCTTCCTTTTTCCCAGAGGAAAGTGAAATTGGGGTAGAAAAGATGGAATTAGGTAAAGATTTGTGCTGAGTATTCAGCTGTAAGCATTAAAGAGCAGAGACTGATAGCAAATCCCCAGAGTGTTTGGGTAAGTCAGGCTTAGGAAGGAGCTCCTGGCTCCTTCAAAGGGTTTTTGATCCCCTGGATCCCTGGAAGTGCCCAAGGCCAGCTTGGACAGGGCTTGGAGCAAGCTGGGACAGTGGAAGGTGTCCCTGCCATGGCAGGGGTGGAACAAGATCAGCTTTAAGGTCCCTTCCAACCCAAACCATCCTGGCATTCTGTGATTTTAACTGGAGATGGGACAGAAACATACTCAAGTGGGTGACATGAGTGCTGGTGTGTTCTCCTGTGAGACTTCTCTCAGGATTCCTTCTGAACTGAGAAAAATCCTCCCCTGGATTCCCTGAAAGGAAATGTGGGAGAGACTGAGAGGAAGGAAAGAGTGCTCAAAGCAAAATTGCTCACTCCTATTGTCTTAGCCCTAAGATTAACCAGGAGACTCAGGACCAAGGTGCTTATCTGTTAATCCTTAAGCTTGATAGGCTTTTGTTTATTTGCAAGTGTCTCGATCCTTTGGCAGGAGAACTAAAGAGCTGTGGGATCCAGGATATCTTTGTGCTTTGTACCAGAGGAGAGCTCTCCAAATACCGAGTTCCAAACCTGATGGACACCTACCAGCAGCACGGGCTGCGTGTGCACCACTACCCCATTCCTGATGGGAATGCTCCTGACATTGCCACCTGCTGCAGGATCCTGGGAGAGCTCAGAACCTGCCTGGAAAATAAGCAGAAAACAATCATACAGTAGGTTCTGGCTGCCTCCCCATCATCCCACGTTCCTGTACTGGATGCCAGCTTCTCTGCAGATGTATGAGCAGGGGAAATAGGACTGTGTGAAAAGGCAGTTGCATTCTTTAGGGTTAGTTCATGCTGTGAATTCTGCTTGTTCTTCCTTCTGCAGCTATTTGGAGAGAATTCTTCCTTTCAGAAGATCAGAATGTCCCATTTCAAGATTAGAATGTCCAATTTCCCCTTGCTCTGTCCAGCGAGAGTTTCAAAGTGTGTTTTGAGTGGCTCCTTTCTCCCAGCCTACCTGGATATCAGGTGTACAGAATGAGTTGGGAGATAAAAAACCCTTCTTTGCCAGAGGTTGTGACTGCCCCTGGATCCCTGGAAGTGTTCCAGGCCAGGCTGGATGAGGTTTGGAACAGCCTGATTCTAAGTAATTCTAAGGTCCCTTCCAACCCACACCACTCTCTGATTCTGTAACATGCCCCTGGAACTATTTGTCAGGAACTCAGTGGGTTCCAGCATTGCAAAATTCACTCCTAATTTCCATGAATGGGTTTAAAGGAATTTATTTAGCTGAGCTCAGATGAGAGGGGAAGAGCTTTTCAAATTCCATGTTCCCTGAATGATCCCACTGACAGCTTCCTGTACAGACATCTGCTGAGTCCTTGGTCTTTCTGCTGACACAGAACCCTGCTGCTCTCCTCACAGCTGTCCTCAAACCCTTAATCTGGAGTAGGATTTAAAGAAATTTGAGATTGTCCATCCTCCTGCTGTTTCCTGTCCTCCTGTGCCTTTGGGGCTATTACCAGGAATGAATGGGGAACTTTAAAATTGAAGTTTCCATGGAAAGACACAGAAGGTCTGGAGAATAATTAGGATATATCCCTGTAGGTATAGAAACAGAATATAGAAAATAGGGAGAAATTCTTGTTGTGGCTTTCTTGTACCACTGCTCCTCTTAATTATATTGAGGCAAGAACTGTGTCCATTTATTTGTTTATGTCTTGGGGGTCCCTGGCTGCTGCAGTTTGCTACAGCTCCTTACAACCAGATGTTTTCTTTTCTCACAGCTGTTATGGTGGCCTTGGACGCTCATGCCTTGGTAAGTATTTGTCTCCATGCCTGACCAAGCCACCCCACAAACCCAATTCTGCTGGAAGCTCCACTGTGGATGCAATCCAAACTGCCACTGCCAGGAGCAGTGGTTAACAGAAAGGACATGAACCAATTCCTCTGCATCTGTCTTCATGGCAGTGTTGTCCCTTCAAGCTTTCAGGAGCGTTAGTTACTGTGTGTTCCAGAAGGAAGGGGTGGTGATGTGGCCAGAAGACACAAAGGGGAATTAAGTGGGTGTACTGGCACTCATTCCTGAAAAGCCTAGAATTGCATCCCAGCTGCTGCTGGGAAGGCAGGAGGAAAATAGTGGGAGGGTTTTCACCTATTTCCAAAGCCTTGGGCTTGGGCAGGAGCAGCAGGCAGATGGGCCAGAGCTCAGAAATAGGATTCTGCAAGAGATCCAAGAGCTCTGGGATCCAGATAATTTTGCCAGGGTGGTTTTGATGGGACACATCAGTGGCTGTTTGCAGTCAGAGGTGCTCAGCACATTCAGGTGTAAACTTTCCCTTCCAGTGGCTGCCTGTCTCCTGCTGCAGCTTTCAGACTCGCTGACCCCTCAGCAGGTGATTGAGAGCCTCAGGAACCTGAGAGGATCAGGGGCCATACAGACCATCAAGGTAATGGGGCTGCAGCAGGTAACACTGGGTCCAAACAGCAGCCAGAACTCAGCCAGTCCTCTCCTGCACTTCCCAGAGACACCTCTGGCTTTCCAACAGCTGCTCTGTGGGCTTTGAGCTGTTTCCTGCTTTCAAGAAACAGCTTCTCCCAAGAAAAGGGCGACTGGACAAGAGGAAAAGGCCTCAAGTTGTGCCAGGAAAGGTTTAAGTTGGATAATAGGGAAAATTTCTTCACTGAAAGTGTTGTCCAGCCCTGGCACAGCTGCCCATGGCAGTGGTGGAGTCCCCATCCCTGGAGGGATGTAAAAGCCATGTGGATGCACTTGGGGACGTGGGTAGTGGTGGCCTTAGAGTGCTGGGGAAATGGTTGGACTAATAAGTCCTTAGAGAGATTTTCCAGCCTAAATGATTCCATGATTCAAAATGAAGCAGCTTTGAATTCTGACAACTCCCACCTCTGAGGACTGTGCTTTGCATTACCTTGGGGTAGTGCATCATTATGGGGAACCACAGGGTCCAAGGCAAGATCCATGGAATCTGTGTCTGATACTGAGAAATCCCAGAGCATGTGGAGTAAGCACACCAAAAACAAACGGAGCAGAGGGTGCAGTTTTCATCCAGGGGTATCAAACAGCTTTTTAAGACAGGTGCTGCCTCTTCCTAAAGTGCAGAGCCCTCACTGCAGCCCTGCTTGTGCATTTCCAGCAGTACAATTTCCTCCACGACTTCCGCGAGAGCCTGGCTGCACACCTGGCAGCCAAGGAGCCGGTGCTGAGATCGGCATCGCGTTAGCTGATCCTGCCACAGCACCTCTGTGTCCCTGTGGAAAACTGGACAAGACTCCCGAGCTCTCCTCAGTACCACTGCCTGTGTGACACAGCTGCTGCCTTCCAAACCCACGTGTAGTACTGGGATGGGGAAGGAAATCCTAGAGAATGTGTGGCATCTTCCTCTCTTTGGTGACTTTTAATACTCACTGCCTGAAAAATACAAGTGTGTTTGTGTCCGTTGCTGTTCTGCTGGGATAACAGAGCTGGATAGAAATTCCATCTCTGGAGTTGTTTAAAAACACCCTCACACTCAGCTCTGCTGTAAAGCAAAGTCAGGCTGGAGCACTCACCCCTTAGGAGCTGTTAACAGCTCGTTCTAAAATGTCACAGTTCTGCTCAATGTGCTGAGGGGTATCTGGGAAGGAGTCTCCTCATTCCAAAGCAGGAGGTGTTGTACCAAAAACGTGTGACAAACCCACGGAGGGGGCTGGAGGTGACAGTGGCAGGAGGACACTGCTGCAGCTGCGTGGGTGAGCTGGCACAGCCCTGCTGCCACCACTGAGAGTAAACAAACAATCAGCCGTGGGCTGGGAGGATCTCACAGGAACTCTGACAATCCCCAGCCCTCCTGTTTCACTCTATCCATTCAGAAAAGCAAGAGGAAACAGCTCCTGGCCTTTGGTGAAGTTCAGGACCTTCTCAAGTCAAAAGGTGGGAGGAGACTCCACACAGCACCAGGGGTTGGACTTAAACAAGTCCCTGCTTTGTGAACTTCAGAGTTTAACATTTGAACTTTGAGCACAAAGGTGATTTCTGCAGATTAATTAATGTTTACTGCCATTCCCTTCCCCATTCTTACAGCAAACAGGAACATTTCCAGTTTTCACAGCACAGAATCATTTACAGCAAATGCCCTGCCCCAGATGTGCTTCAGTCCTTAATCCCTGCAACTAATGGTTTTTAGATATTAAATATTTATCACATAACTCAGCAGGCAGCTTGCTGAGAGTGAGAGAAACGTTCTTTGTTTTCTCCATAATCTTTTGCCTCCTGGAACTCCAAAAACAACTGTCAGGGCCCCATTTTGAATGCCAAAGCCTGGCACTGCAGCAGGGCATCACAAAAGGGCTGCTCCAACACTGCTGGGACACGAGGCTGATGCTGCTGGACGTGGATGGTGTTACCCACAGCCCTGGGCAGCTGGGAATGCTCACCTGCACCCCACCTCCAGCCAAAGCTGGGCCTGGGGGAAAATACTGCTGCAGGAGCAGCTGGCAGCTGGGCTCAGCCAGCCCTGTGCTGTTTATTCCAAGGTGGAATTTGGCTCAAATCAGCCCAAATGCCCAGAGAACAAGAGGTTTGTTTAGAAGGTTGAGGAGAGCCAGGGGCTACAAGCAGCCAGTCTCGTTTCCATGATGGATTAATAAATATACAAACATAAGAAAGGTTTAATGAGCTTTGCACAGGCTGAAGTCATCTCTGACATCTCTGGAAGAGCCAAGCAGCAGAAAAATAATAAAAATGATCCATTAGGAACAATAGTCATGAGTTTCCAAAAAAGCCTTTCAAAAATTCTTCTGTGAAAAGCTAAAAATTATGGCTGCACAAGGAATAGAATAATCATGCAATGCTGAAGGCTTGAGCATTAGGTGCATGGGAAATGCTCAATAAATGCAAGGAAATGTGATAAAAACAATTTTATGTACAAAGCAATAAGCTCTCAGGACTATTATTACCTAGGAAAGAAAATCTGAAATTATCACAGCCTGAATTCTCTTATCCCCAGAATATTTAATAAAACTAGAAACTACCACCCTCCATCTTCTGGGAACCCAAACTAGGTGATAATAGCCTAGAAAAGGGAAAGCTGTGGAAGAGAAAGGACACTCCCAAAGCTGTGGAAGGACAGAGATCAAACACACAGATGATGTGAGTGAAGTCTGTTCATTCACACCCAGCACAAATAAGGTGGAAAAGGAGACATTTTCACCATGTCCTAAAAAATGAGAGTGTAGGGTCACAGAGTGAAGTCTGACAGAACTTTAAACAGCTGGTTTTTACACCCAGCAATTCCATGGCAGAATTCACTGTCAGGAGTGCCCAGAGAAGCTGTGAGTGCCCGTGGAGCCCTGGCAGTGCCCAAGGCCAGGCTGGACAGGGCTTGGAACAACCTGGGACAGGGGAGGGTGTTGGGTTTTAATTTAATGTCCCTTCCACTCTGGGATTCTGTGATCTTCCAGACCAGGCTACAAAATTGCTCAAAAAGTGACTGAACTGATGGCAGAAAAGCCATTCAGAGCTTTTTAAAATGCCAAAGCCTGCTCAGGACATCTTTAACACACAGATTTCCAAATTTCTCACTCTTGAGGCAGATACTCAGCACCTGCCCTGGTTCATGTTCCTTTCCTCAGCCAACACCACTACTGGGATATCTGGATTTGAGGTGAACCCAGTGCAGCAATTTATACAACTTTTATTGCCCTAACACCCAAGAGATAAAAGTGAACAAATACACAGTTTATGCCAAAAAAAAAGTTTTACTAGAACAGGGAAACTCTTGTGTTGTTCTCCAGTACAGGTAAATGAAAAAGATCCCTAATTATTACTTGTAAATTAAGCAGCTGTTCACAGTCACAATTTACAATGCAATATTTATCTGGAACATCTTCCCCTGCCCCATCTGCTATTTAACTTCAGGAAAAAAAGCAGGAAATCAGAGTTTCCCTTTTCCAGAGGTAATCTGACTCCATGTTCTATTTTTAAAGGGAATGCAATCATCCACTGTGAAACAACTGATGAACACAGTGACAATTTGTTGAATTTAAAAACAAAACAAAAGGCACCGCATAAAAAGAAGTGTTGCTGAATTTGAGATTTGTTTTTTTATTATCATTTATTGCACTAAGGAACAGCGGGGCAGTTTCACAATCTCACTTTCTGCTTTGAAAAAGTCTGTAGCAGTTACTATTCTTAAACCTAAGAGTGTTTTCATCCTTGGACTTGATAAACATCGGAGGGTTGTCTATTTGTTAATTAGACATTACAGACATTAAAAAAAAAACCCAAACAAACAACATTTAAATTCATTCCTTCATGGACAATTCAGCTTCTCCTACCACAATGACACAGACTGGAGATTAAAGCAGGCTGAATGTCTGGAGAAGACACAGAATGGATGCACACACTGGGAAAGATTAACCAGACAATAAAAAACTAAACCAAAATAGAACTATTTTTGCATTTGTGTCCATGAATTAATATCCTAAGAGCAAGGTCACCTATGGGCAAAAGACACAGCATTCCAGTTGTTCCCCAGCACCTGGAGCTGCTTTAGGGTCAAGAGTGGGAGACACAAGTCCAAGGGAGGCACTACAAACCCATCCTACAGCAATCCCTAGAGTGCTAAGGCTGGTAGTAACCAACTCCTACTCAAAGGTTATGGCTGTTCCTTATGGAGTGCAAAGTCAAAACTTTTCAAACCCCAGTCATCTTTATATTAATTTACACATAATTCATCAATTTCAACGTCCCAGTAAAATATAAGAAAACAGTCTTTCCACAAGTATAAAATGTGGAAATGTTTTAAAAACAGGGGAGTCATTGTTTTCTAACTCATTTGTGAACATCAGGTTCCGGATTTAATCTTGGTCAGAGGTTCTTGTTGTAAAGAATCCATGGTTTTTGTGGCTTTTGCATGCACTTAACTGGAACAAAGTTCGCTGGATGTCTTCTTAAGAACTCACCAGAACATAAATCATGCTGCAAAAGAAAATAAAAATATTAAGATGCATCATTTTAATTAGTGTTACTAAATTAATTATGACAGGGTATATTATAAGGAACAAGTCCATGTGAGATACGTGGATTGCAACTGAAGATTTGACTCAATGACTCTTCTACTTTTGACTTCAACAAAATCACATTTACATCAAATACTTTCCTCTGAAAACAAGGTTTCAGCTTCTTAATTGAAATACCCAGGGATTTATTGTACTATGCTTAACAGAAGAAAAGTTTGGAGCTTTTCAGTCTACAGTCATGGAACAGAGATTCAAAACAGCAATTCTGACCAAATCGGGATTTGTGTTTTAAAGCAGAATCAGTGGTGAATGTGGGTTCTTTTTCAGGAAAGTTGGCACTGTAGATGATCATACAGATTCCCAGCATGTTTTGAGCTGGAAGGACCTTGTAGATCATTTCATTCCAATCCCTGCAATGGGCTGGGAGACCTCTGGCCAGGCCAAGCTGCTCCAAGTCCTCTCCAGCCTGGCCTGGAACACTGCCAGGAATCCACCCTCACAGGGAAGAATTCCTTCCCAACATCCCATCTAACCCTGCCCTCTGGCAGTGGGAAGCCATTCCCACATGTCCTCTCTCTACACACCCTTGTCCAAAGTCCCTGTGCAGCTCTCACAGGCTCCCTTCCAGCACAGGACGGAACATATTCCTGTGGACAGCGTTTCTCTCTGCACTGAGCCAAAACTTCAGACTGAAGAGGAAAACTTACCCATATAGGTAGTAAAAAAAAGATAGAAGGTAGAATGCTAATTTGCACCATCCTTCTTTCTGGCAATAGGCTAAAATATCTGCATTCATGATGGTCGTGGGATCGTAGAGCCCCGGGCCGCTCATCACGGGTCTGCTCATGTACCTGCAACGAGGCACAGCAGGTGTGGGGTGACAGGCACAGCACACGTGGGTCCTGCCCCCACCCTCCAGGGAACAGCAGCACTGACACAGGGAGAAACACCCTTTGCTTCTCAGCAATTCAATTCCCACACCTCATGGAATGGGAGAGGAGAATGGAACTGCCACTTCCACTGGCATTGTCTCAGTGCAGCTCTGACACATCAGCAACTTGAACGCACACAGCGCAGCTCCATTCTCACACAGCACGAGAGAATAAAACATAAAAACACCTGAGAAAGCCAGGTGATGCTTCTTATTGTACAGCCATGACCTAAACCTTCCCAGAGAACCTCTGGGTTTTCCCAGGACACACAACACTGGACAGGAACAGCAAGAGGAGAATGAGTAACAATTCACTGAGCGTAACAGACTGGCCAGAATTACCTCCAAATATGATAAGCCAACAAGGGCATATTGAGACCCAGTGTGAGCCACTCTGCTGCACAGAGAAACATGACACAGAAGAATGCATGGATGAGGTACTCTGGAAGTACAAGCTGGAAAAGAAAAAGGTCGGTTAGAGGTTTTGACCACACAGAGCAAAACGTGGCATTTCAGCTACTCTGGAGGCACACGGTTCTTAAAAATACTCTTTAAAACCAACACTAACGAGAACAAGACTGTGGAACGTGAAAGCAGCACCAGCACTATGTGCCTTGCTGTTTTCACATGATATTCATGAACCAAGGAGAAAAATTTTGTAAGATTTAATGGTCAGATCAGTGTTTTTATTGCTTCTATTAAGTTAACAGATTCCACGCTTTATGTGCAACACTCAGGAGAGGTCGCTGAGACATTTCTGCTCATGCAACAGAGAAATATCAGCAGGAAACGTGCTCTGCAGAACGGTTTATAGGCAAAAAGGTGTTTGTGTTCTCCTGTTTTACAGCTTTGTTTTGCTCTTCGCAGATCCAGAACTTCTCAAAGTCGAATTATTCCCAAAATGTGACAGAGCTGTACCCAACCCAACCAGCGGTGGCACACACAGGTCTGAGCAGAGGAGCTGCTCTGCACAGCCAGCCTGGGGAATGGGGCAGTGTCCCTCAAGGTTCCCATGTACTGTGCATGCTTTACAGCATCATGCTTCCAGCAGAAGCCCACAGAGCTCAGAACCAGGAACTATGGAATCACAGGAAGCATGGAATGCTGCGGAGATTAGTGTTGTTAATAGGGACAACATGGAGAGGTACGGAGAGTAAACGCATGCAAAGAGCTGCAAAATCTCACACCCAACACACGAGCTAAGTTTTGTACAAGTCACCCCAAAGTGTTGCTATTTACTGCTTTATTACCAGGTTCTGAAAGAATCATCCAAATCAGACAGGGCTGGGTTGGGAGGGACCTTAATGCCCATCCAGTTCCACACCTTCCACTGTCCCAGGCTGCTCCAAGCCGTGTCCATCCTGGCCTTGGACACTTCCAGGGATCCAGGGGCAGCCACAGCTTCTCTGGGCACCCTGGGCCAGGGCCTCAGCACTTTCATTATGAAGAATTCCTTCCCAATATCCCATCTATCGCTGCCCTCTGGCAGTGGGAGCCATTCCCTGTGTCCTGTCCCTCCAGGCTCTTGTATCCCAGCCCCTCTCCTGGAGCCCCTCCAGGCCCTGCCAGGAGCTCTGAGCTCTCCCTGGAGCTTCTCCTCTCCAGGTGAGCACCCCCAGCTTTCCCAGTCTGGCTCCAGAGGAGAAGCAGCAGATCTGTAAAGCTTTTGCCTTCTCAACTCAGGCCCTGTATAACTTCTCATGGAAAACACCTCATTTTTACCCAAAGGTTCAAATTGTCTTCGTGTGTCTGCATGTTCACACACAACACCCTCTGCCTTCTTCCTGTGCAATATGATTTAACACTGCAGGGGATGATTACATCTAAGTTTCAGTGGTTTCCAGTTATTTTCTCCCTCTTTTAAAAACCCAAAATATCTTCCTAGAAATCTAAAAGCTACAAACACGCTCACCACCTGCTTTGCTACGACATTCTAATTCTCTAAATGAAGAATATCAAACAAAGCAAACTTGCATCAATGCCACCAAAATTCAGCTGCTGTACACAAAATGTATCAAGTAAACATTTTCATCCAGATCCTTCTTTGCATACTTACCATTCACACATGGCAATTCTTTAGAGCAGAACAACAACCACCCTGTCCAACACACGATGCATTTGGCAGCCTGCTCAGACAGATTCAGCAGGCCTGAAAAATCTGTATTTATTTACCTACACATCTCAAAATACCTTTTTTCTTTCCTTCTGTTTATTAAACCCTACTCCCACACTAGAATACCTGCCTCTTTCCAATCTCCCCCACTTGATTCTCCCTGCCTGTCCTAAAGAAAAATCAATTACATCAGACCCTACCATATTTATCACAGAAGTGAGGGAGGATGGATCTGGTTGCTGAGAAAAGACACGACTATAACAGGAGCAGGGAAGAGAAGGAATCAGCAGTGTACCAAGGAGTTACTATTTTAGGCTAATCTCTCCTCTGAGGTGCCTCAATTCCTGCCAGGATCTTTGGTTCTTCGTACAGGAAAAAAAAACCACACCCAAGTGTTTGTCCAGCATCGTGTACCAGATCCCCTCAAGAGCCTGAACTGCACTTTTGGGGACCACAGGAACAGCAAATGTGAGGTTATTTCAGACTTTCAGTTTGCAAAGCTGCCATGTAAAGGACACTCCATGCACGTGGGGCAGCAGAGGGTTAATATATTTGGTTAAACATGCACATTTTTACACTACAAAGGTTGCAGTAAGGTCAGAATGCATCAATGTAATGAGAGCTGGCCTCTCCCACACTGCAGCAGAGATGACTGGAACAGACCAAGCAAGGGAAACTGTTAGATGCACAGCTCTCCTAGCAGCAAACCTCCTCTCCTCCGCCCCTCCTCACACTGAAATCTTCACTTTAATTTCTGTGCTGTACATACAACACTCTTCCCCCACTAATTACAGTAAATTTATTTTTTGTTGCATAATTCACTTAAAACACACTAAAGCTACGGTTCAGGCCACACTGCTGTGCTGCCCCTGCATCCTCCCTCAGCCTGGGCACACACAAAGCAAAAGCCATAAGAAATGCACGAAATGCTGCAGGATCAACCTCTGTGTTCTTTAACAAGCCTCCCTGATGCTGCTGGCCTGGAAGAGATGCAAATTCTCAAATTCTTTTCCTAAGCCAAGGAGTCTCCAAGTTGCATGAACACAGAACAGAGAAGTGAGGATGGCACCTACCACCTTCCACTCACCTAAATCCTCAAAAAAAAAAATCAGAATTGACTTGGTCAATGCTTAATAAAACCCCCAAGTATTCTCCTCTAATCTGGATTCAGTAAATCTAGCTTGAAAAACACGATTTATTTCTGCCTGAAGTTATTTTCTGACACCTAACAGGCATGTAACAGTTTTCCCCACATTGCTGGGTAAGCAAGCAGAATTGGTTTGGCACAAAATATGGAAATCCATGAGGTTGTTATAAACCCCAACAAACAAATAACGAGCAGATGAACAGGCAGACTAAACAAAACAGCTAAATAGTATTACAAATGTTCCTAACAAAATGAAAGGGAAGTTCAAAAACATGAAACTGAAAAGCAGTACACACCTTTAATGCAATTTTGACTCTTTTAATCTTTTTGACCTTTTCAACTGTCTTTGTGCCGAAAATGTGGAAAGCAGATTGAAAGAATGTTAGTATGACAGCTGACAAGATCACCATCAGATTAATAACAGTCAGAATATTCAACTTGAAAGTAAAGAATCAGACAAAGAATTTCCCTAGAACTTCTACCAACAGCGAGGGCTTCTCAACCCAGATGCAATTCTATTGCCCAGGCTGATTGCATCAAGAAAACACCAAAAATAAGCACTTTACACATATTTATTTAACAAAACTAAATGCTCAGTGTGCTACTTACAGGATTGAGTGTATTACACTGGTCTATGGGGTTCTTGTAATCAGTCTTCAGTTCATCAAAGGCTATAATCTAGAGGAAAAAAATGAAGGATATTTGATTCCCCAGGAGCAACTATGTATTTTATCCATTAAAAGTAGCATTTTGGCACAGAACTGCTACCTTTATTCTCCGTAAAACCGCACCTAAGCTCTGCCTACACCAACTCACAGGTAAGACAGATGTGGAACAGGTTTTACAAAACCAAAAGCAGTAGCTTCATCAGATATTCAAAAGCTTCTGACTACTCTCCAACTTTTTATCTTCCCACTTGCAATGAATTTCCTATATCCCCTTCATCAGTTTTTAACCCTGCTCGCTGTGCAGACCCCAAACCTCACCCAGGACTCTCTTGGTGACCAGCAGGGGTGGGGTTCTTTAATCCACAAAAAGCAACAGCAAGCTTAAAAGGCAACAGATATTTTTCCTCATTGTCAGAGTAAATGCTGAGCCCACATACATCCCAGAACCACAGAACTGTTAGAACTGGAAGCCACCTCTGGAGACCATCCAGTCCAACTTCCCTGCCAAAGCAGGATCACATAGAGCAGGTTATACCTCCAAAAGGTGCATCCATAATAAAAAATAAATTAATAAAAATAAAACTATACCTTTTTTTTGACATAAAAATAAAGAAAAAGATGCAGTATGAAGTACAAAAGGCACTTGTACACAACAAATGTCCTGCCGAGCATCACATCCTCCCTCAGAGCACCTCATCTCAGGCAGGGTCGTGCTGGCTGCTCGCCCTGTGCCAGGCTCGAGGAGCAAACCACAGAATCATGGGATGGTTTGGGCTGGAAAGGACCTGAAAAATTATCCAATTCCAACACCCTGCCAAGGGCAGGGACACCTTCCACTATCCCAGGCTGCTCCAAGCCCCGTCCAGCCTGGCCTGGAACAATTCCAGGGATCCGGGGGCAGACACAGCTTCTCTGAGCACCCTGTGCCAGGGCTTCGCCACGCTCACAGGGAGAAATTCCTTCCTCGTATCTCATCTAACCCTGCCTTCTGTCAGCGGGAAGCTACTGCCCCTTGTTGTGCCACTCCACGCCCGTATAAAAACCCATTTTATCCGCAGAGAGGCCGATTCCCGCTCCGAGGGCGGTTCCGGATGCGGCTCCCCCGGTCCCTCGGCGGCTGTCCGGGGCCGCCCTGGCCGCTCACCGGGATCGTTCCCCGGGCGGTCCCCCCCTCCACGGTGCCCGNACAAAAAAAAAAAAAAACGGGTTTTTCGCCTTAAAGCGTGGGAGGAGGGAGTGCGATCGCGCTTTACGGAGCGCGGTGTGAGAGAGGGTTGGCATATATTCGTGGAATCACAGAATCTGGTATGGGAAAGACCTACAGGATCATCGACTCCAACCTGTGACTGTCACCACCTCGTCAATAGACCAGAGCATCGAGTGTCATTTTCAGTCATTCCCTGAACGCCTCGAGGGATGGGGACTCCAAACCTTCCTGGACAGCCTTTTCTCAATGACTGACCACCGTTTCCATAGACAAATTTTCCATAATATCCAATCCAAACCTCCNCCTGCCGGCCCCGCCCGCCGCCGCCATTTCGTGAGGGGGGTGTGAGGGGATGGAACAAAAAAAAAAAAAAACGGGTTTTTCGCCTTAAAGCGTGGGAGGAGGGAGTGCGATCGCGCTTTACGGAGCGCGGTGTGAGAGAGGGTTGGCATATATTCGTGGAATCACAGAATCTGGTATGGGAAAGACCTACAGGATCATCGACTCCAACCTGTGACTGTCACCACCTCGTCAATAGACCAGAGCATCGAGTGTCATTTTCAGTCATTCCCTGAACGCCTCGAGGGATGGGGACTCCAAACCTTCCTGGACAGCCTTTTCTCAATGACTGACCACCGTTTCCATAGACAAATTTTCCATAATATCCAATCCAAACCTCCCCTGATGAATTCTGAGGCCATTTCTCCTTATGCTGTCCCTGCTCTCGATCCCCCTTGGCTGTGCCCTCCTGTCAGGGACTTGTGCAGAGCCAGAAGGGCTCCCCTGAACCTCCTTTTCTCCAGGCTGAGCCCCTTTCCCAGCTCCCTCAGCCTCTCCTTGTGCTCCAAACCCTTCCCCAGCTCCATTCCCTGCCCTGGACCTGCCCCAGCCCTTCAGTGTCCGTCCTGGATTGAGGGGCCCAGAAATGGGGACAGCACCTGGTGGCCTCATTAGTGCCAAACACAGGGGGACAATCCCTGCCCTGGTCCTGCTGCCACACCATTGCTGACACAGGCCAAGGCCACTGGCCTCTTGCCCACCTGGGCAAATCTGGGCTCATGTCCAGCCACTGTCAAACAGCACCAGGTCCTTTCCTGCTTTCCAGACCCTCTGCCCCAACCTGGAACACTCCATGGGGTCGTTGTGACCCAAGTGCAGGACCTGGCACTTGGTGTTACTCAACCTCAGACTTCTGGTCTCAGTCCTTCAATACAACCTGTCCACGTCCTTCTACAGGCCTTCCTGTCCTCCAGCAGATCAATACAAATTTGCTAATGGTAGAATCAATCCCCTCAGCCAGATCATCAACAAAGACATTAAACACAACTTGGCCCAACAGTGATCCCTGGGGGACACCACCAGTGTGCAGCATCATTCCCCACCACTGTTTGGGGTCAGCCATCAAGCTAGTTCTTAACCCAGCCTAGGGTAAATCTGTCCAAGCCGGGACTGCCAGCTTTTCCAGGAGTTTGTGTTGAAAGGGAGCTTTAAAACCATCCATTTTCAACCCAGTGTCATGGGCAGGTACACCTTCCACTAGAACAGTCCAGCCTGGCCTTGAACACTTCCAGGGATGGAGCACCACAGCTTTTCTGTGCAGCTCGTGCCAGGGCCTCACCGCCCTCAAAGGGAAAAATTTCTTCCTAATACCTCATCTAAATCTTCCTTCCTTTAATTTACATCCATTCCCCCGTGTCCTATCCCAACCTGACCATTTAAGATTCCCTGCTCAGCACAAGCTACATCTGGAGAAAAGTGAGATGGCAAATTTAGGAAGAAATGCTGGAGAAGGCTGTGCTGTGTGTGCCCTGGGGAAGGGAGGGCTGATTGCACAATCCCAAATCAATATAACTTGGAGCCTGCCCAGAGGAAACAGCAAGATGAGAAAACAGTTTGAGGAGAAGATCACCCCACTCTCCTTTCGAAAGGTCATGTAAAAGTTGTTTCAGTTTAAGCATGACACCTTGCAGTAAAGACAAACTGGGGTGACATTGCTGCAATCATTTCCTCTGGAGCAGAGTGAGGGATGATTTCCATAAAACCAACAGCTGCCAAACTAAATAATATTTTCCGGTGTTATCTGCTGGAAAGCTTTAGACACAATTAATTGAGTGCCACAGCGACAGATGAGCAGTAACTTTATTTCCTTCACCAAAATACAGGAAAAACTGTAGCAAATGAGCTGTTTTTAGGAAATCAGCTGTTGCAAAGATAAAGTCAATGTTTCAGTACAAAATCACTCATCTCCACAAACTACTCCAAATAAAACTGCTGCGGTGTCATTATGACCCATGAAACTTTGATGTGAAACCCAGAAAACAGATTTTAAAATAAATTTTGGTGAAGATGAGCCCTGAAAAGCCTTATCTAGTGGAAGGTGTCCCTGCCTGTGGCAGGAGGTTGGAACGAGATGGGGTTTGAAGACTCTTCCAACCCAAACCAGTCTATGACTCTGTGACTCTGAGGTTAATGAGAAGGAAAGACAACACAAGGTCAGGAGAGTGTGGGGTGGGTACAGCAGCCCAGGCAGCTGCTCTGAGCCATTCCCAGCTCTGTCCCAGGAGCCTTCCCATCACCTTGCAAAAGGGACAGACAAGATCACCAGGCAGTGGGAACATCAGTAAGGACTGAGCCTGTTGTGGTTTCCTTCCAGTTCAGAGTGACAGGATGGGTTAGGAAGAGAGGCCCTGGCAGTGCCTCACAGCCACATCACAACCACTCCTCATTCCTCACTCCTGAGGAGCCAGAAACAACAATTTCTGCAATCCCTCTGCAATAACATAGCTTTCTTCATATCACTTGATGCTTCTTTAGCCTTATTTATTAGCAAATTGTTTATAATCTTATTTGGAGTACCCTTGAGCTGCACAAGCAGACTTATTCCCACAGACATTGGACTGAACTCTGCTGGAAAACCTGATGTCCAGCATTCAAACTCCTTGGTTCAGGCTTTTCCAAAGCCATCCAGGAGGCCAGTTTGCCTCAGAAGAGCTGTGGGAGGTAGAGAAGCAGAGGATTTGTGCAGAGGTCCTGTTATACCTTGAGGCTGGGGAATGCTGGTTTGCCACTGCAGTTCGATCCCCTCCAAGTCAATACTTAACTTCTGTATTTGATGATTTCTTGTACATGAAAATGTTGTGCAGCAGGGATGTGCAGTCTCAGAAGTAAAAAGGTGTGTCAGCCACATACTTGCATTTGCAATTAATCCTGCTCTGCCTCAAGGAATGCAGTGTTTTATTCCCTCGGGTGCTGGCATGCCACTCAACTGCAATTATCCTGTCAGGAAAAGCGGAAGGCAGCTGTAATCTTGCACAACAAAATTTCTTCACTGAAGGATTTCTTGTATCATAGATTGTTGGGTTTTTTTTTAAGATAACACAAAAGGAAATGAAAAGCAAATTCTGTAGAAAAGGTCTAATCAATTCTCATTTCACATTCATTTGAGATCTCAAATCAAACAATGACTGAGTATTTTCTCTGATTAAACTTTGTAAACAATGTCAGGAAGCCACAGAGAAGCTCTGGAGATGGTCCACAGCTCTTAATGCACTTTCCCGTTAGTCTGGCCACACTGAGTTTAATCCTGATTGGAATCCCCAGGGAAAATGTCAGTGTCTGTTCACTTCATCCTAAATCCCTCTCAAGTACTTGTCCTTATCGGAAAACAGCCATATAATCAGTCATAATTCAGCGTGTTACAGGCTGTTCATGAGGAAGATTTTGGCAAAGAACTGTGAGGAAAGATTATGGAGCAATTTCTCTGAATTATGCACAAGTTAACCACATCCTTCAACATTAAAGATTGTCATTTCAGTTATAGATATCAAGGAGAAATCTAATACTATTGAACTTGGTAATAAAAATCCCGCTGACTTTAATAGACTTGACTTATTGGGTATTCAGGAGAGGAAAATCTGTTTATCTACAATTTAAGGGGCTAATAAAGAGGGGGAGGGATTTTTTTATATGCATGGAGTGACAGGACAAGGAGGAACGGTTTCAAATTGATAGAAGGCAGGGTTAGATGGGGAATTGGGAAGAAATTCTTCCCTGTGAGGGTGGTGAGGCCCTGGTACAGAGGAGCTGTGGCTGCCCCATCCCTGGAACTGTTCCAGGCCAGCTTGGACAGGGCTTGGAATAACCTGGGACAGTGGAAAGTGTCCCTGCCCATGGCAGTGGGGAGAATGAGATGAGCTTTAAGGTCCCTCCCAACCCAAACCACCCTGTGCTTCTGTGAATTTAGCAGAGACTCTCGGAGTATCTCTATCAGAGTCCAGCTAGGTCCTGCACACTTGTAAATACACATCAGGAGCAGCCAGAGCACAGAACTCCTGACCCACTGACCCCCTTTATCCACTGGCAGACACTGGTTCAGCCTTTGATCAGCAGGATGAACAGATCCCTGCACTTGCAACTGCCCAACATCCCTTCCACGCTGGCAAATACCCTTTCCTATTGCACTAATTAACTCACCTCCAGAATCCCTGCTTAGGCTCTCTCATTTAGTAGTGATCACATAAACAAATTAACATGATGAATTCCATTGCACATGAAAGCCAGTCTCGAGAGAAACAATCACATTTAAAACCCAATTTCAGCACACAGACATCTCACCACGACTCATTACAGAATCCACCCGTGGCCTCAATCCCTCCAACATTCACAGTCAGATGGCAACAGTTTTCATTTAATAGGCTAAATACTGAATACTCAACCTGTCCTCATAATAACAGGGTTTGTTTTTCTCATGCTGGGTAGAGCTCCTGTTAATGGCTTTTCACACAATTCTGAGCAGATAACAGCGTGTGGACAGGAAAAGGGACCGAGTTGTATTTGTAAAAAAAAATAATTAGAATTTATTTCAGGATTTGGCTGCTCATCAACAAAGAGGGGGGATTTTCCAAAACATTCTGCATTAGCCTGGCTGTAACAGTGGTGACTCCAAAAATGTCACCCTCAGTCCTTAGCTCTTAGAATCCCAGAATGGCTTGGGTTGGAAGGGATCTTGAAATCATCCAGCTCCATCTTCTGCCACGGGCAGGGACACCTCCCACTATCCCAGGTTGCTCCAAGCCCCACCCAGCCTGGCCTGGAACACTTCCAGGGATTAACATCCTTATTGTGTCTGCCCAAAAGGAGGCAAGATACACACAACTTCAGCTTTGTATCAGAAAAATACAAGCTGTGGAGGGCTCTGAGTTTGGTCTTCCTTTTCTCTCCCTTGTGGCCCTGAGTAGGGCACCTCCAGGCCCAATGTGTATTTACACCCTTAAATCACACTAAATAGGATTTCAAAAGCCTCCATCCACATCTAAATTCCTTCACAAATCTTGCTTTTGATCTTCCCAGCTACATCTGTATTATCAAATCAGCTCCAAGCTGTACCAGTGCTAGAAATCCTCCTCACTGCTTGTTCTTGATATTTAAAGTCCAGCTCCGCTCTGGCTGTGCCCGTTCTCCCACCAGTCAGGCACGGGGAGCTGGGTGGAGTGGCTGGTTCAGAGCCAGCACCTCCGAGCTTTTAGGACTAAACCACAGGAATGACGCAGCAGCACTAAAGATGCAGAACTCCTCTGTAGATGAGAACAACTTTGTTCACCTCCCAGACAGGGAACTTGCATTAAACTGTACTTACAGACCCTGGAATGGGGCCATCCAAGGAAAGGGGCTGTTGAGTGGATGCCTCTATTTTTTTATTCTCCCAGTAATACAGCTATCCAATTTGTTTTGTACTCCTGAACCAAACAATTGCACATTCACAGTTGGAGGTAGGGTATAAATATTGTCTCTGGCTGATCCCCTGATCCCGCTGTCCTTGCTGAATTAATCACACTCGCAGATCAATCCAGGATTTGTTGCTGGCAGAGCAGATGGCCAGGCAGTCTGCAGTTGTGAGCAAGGCAGGCACGTTCTCCTTCCATTATCCAGCAGCATTTTCCAACAGTGGATATTTAAAATTAGACATTATTTTGAAGAAATGCTAGATCTCTCGTTTTTTCTTCAGCTCCACAGGGGCAATGACTCCTGAATTTGGCTCTGCTTCCATCCTCCAAGGGTCAGTGAAAGTACAGGATTGCTGGTGCCCCTTTCCCTTTCATCTGAATGTTTTCTGCCCCATTTTCTGCTGCTGTCTTCCCGAAACGAGGTGACAACACCAGCTGCTGTTTGGCACAGGGATTTCAAGGGTGCATTATATTAATTGCTGAGCCGAGGGCTCCAGGAGAGGGAAGAGAAGCTGCATTCACGGGGCTCATGGCATGGAACAGCAGGAAAGGGGGCGGCAGTGTGTGCCTTTCAATCAGCCTGGACAGGACTTCCCCGTGGCGGGAGTAAATTTGCCGTGAAAGGCAGACGTGCTGTTTTGCCAGTGTTTACATCAGCTCTGCATTCAGAGTCCCTCCGGATGATAATTGCTCCTGTGTCCCCTCTGTCCCCTGCTGAGGAGCTGTGAGAGCTGTCAGGGCAGTTTCAGCCCAGCTCCATCAGTTCTGCAGAGGAGAGCAGGGTTAACCCAGAGCGTGTCTGCAGTTCTTGAAGGAATGAAACACGACAGGACGGTCCAGAGCAGAGGATCCCCCACAGTGGGACACAATGGGCCACTCTGATTAACCACATCTATGCAAATGCATCAAAATATTGCCCTCACTTCAGAAAGGACAGAGGTTGGACAGAGCACATACACACTGCATCAGCCTGCTGGTCACACAGGATCCCAGCATCCTAACAGCACCCAACAGCAGACATGGAAAAAGCCCACAAGACCTGGGAGGGGAACGGTGCCCAAGTTTACACTGATGTGAACTTAGAATCATGGAATCCCAGAATGGTTTGGGTTGGAAGGGACCTTAAAGATTCCAATCTTTACGGTCCTCATGGCAGGGGTGGAACTGGATGGTATTTAAGGTTCCTTCCAACCCAAACCATCCCGTGATTCCTCTTTCAGCTCCTCCAGAACAAGCTACAGCTCTCCTGGGGATTATTCCCAGACACCCTGCCAAGCCGTGGGATCTCCTTAGCAAACTCCCAGTCGTGGGCCAGCCTCTTCACACCTGGAGGGGAAAGCACAGCTGTGAGAGCCTCAGGCTGCAGGTACACTGCAGGCTTGTCCTGCTCTGCAGAGGTTTCCCATTTTGATTCCTACTCCCTCTCTTGCTTTGACTTTAATCACCACTCAATTGACCTTTTCACCATAACCATTAGAAGCCAATGACCTTTCCTGAATGGAAGCAGCTGCCCTTCACTTCATATCCCTGGATCTCCTGGCAATTCTCTCGATTCTGCTGTTGATTGTATCGCCTGTGATGTGGCTGTACCAACAAAGTGTTGCCCGTTTCCTAGTGAAGCACACTCAGTGACCAGCAGAGGTGCCACAGGTGACTTTCTCCTCCCATGGGAGAGATATTGATTCTTTTTTTCCCCTCTCCTTTTCTGGAAAATCATTCTTCTCCCACAGCAGCAACAGATTTTGCCTTTCAGTGACTGAGATGCCGTTCAGGAGCCAGATGTGCTGAAGCAGCTGTGCATTTTCTCCTTCACAGAGTTCTCTCACCTGGGAGCAAAGGGGTTTATTTCTGTCATGTCTAATCTGTGGCCTATTAATGCTGTTCTTCAGTGTTGGCAGAAACAATCTATGTCAGTACTGAAGCTGAATTCCTTCGATTATACTTGGCAGTTTTTTCAACAAGAGAGGAATCACGGTCTCCAAAGATCACGACAGGATGAAACAGCAAACACAGAAAAGGAGGGCTTAGATAAATTAATTCATTGGTCTCTGGGGCAAGAAAGAGATGAGCCAACCACTGTGGGAAGGTGAAAGTTCCTCTGTCTCCTTCAAGCTTTGGGATCTCCTTGACAGCTACTCTGTTCAGGAGGCACCTGCACTCTGTATTGTATCCCACAGCTCCAGCTGTTCCTTGTGGGAGAGGTGGAACAGGGAAGTTTGTGTGCCGTGCCAGGCTGACACCGAGCCCCACGCTGCCTTGCACCTCATCTGGAGGCAGTGGGAGCTCTGTGATACAAAGGTGCAAAGCAGCAGAGCACAGCAGCTCCCTGCAGCATTCCAACAGCTCCTCTCCTCCCCACCACAGATGGAAACAGGAATTATTTTAGGTACAACAGCAAATGAGGGAGCAGTCGAGATTGAAGACATGCTACAAGTCCAACACAAACTCAGGAAGCTGAGAAAAGGAGAAGGGACCAATAATTACCAGATTTTCCCTGGGAGACAGGGACCACTTTGGAATTAACACAGGGCAACACAACCTCTTAATGAAACATTTTATTTGAACCAATACAAGCACCATGCTTAGCAAAAAAAGATTTGGTTTAAAATAAACATGCAATGTGAAGTAGCAGAGACTAAACAGCATATGGAAGTTGTACTGGTTACTGGGATTTTCATGGAACTGCCAAATTCTCAAATCTGGCCATGAACCTCTCACACCTTTTAAGACAACGAGTCTTAACCACAGAACAAACACTTGAGTTTCACTGAGCCCCTTCTCATGTCCCACCACGGCTCCATTTCACAGTCACTACATGTATGTATAAAAAAATGTTCATGATGGTTATTTTTGGAATGCACTGAAGTAAGGAATTGAATTCTCTTGCTTCTGCCTGAGTCAGACCCCTGTCATCAGTTTAACATCGTTTCTGGACCAGCTATTTTACAGTTAAAGATACAAAAATGGAATCCTGGTACAAATGCAAAGACACTCCTTTGGAGAAGTGGAAAAGGTGTCAACACCTGCATTATTGCCTCCTCTAATAGATCAGAACAGTATTCATGATACTAGAAATACACTTAAACCATCAAATACCAGCATTTACATTTGTTTTTGTTAAAAATATTAAAAAACACTACTAGTCTATTTCATGGACTGACATGCAAACTCATGCTTTAATTCAGCTTACCATCAATGAACAGGATTACAGGAGCTGTATTGCAGCCATCTAGTCAATATTTAAAGCAAACCTGATTAATTGTGGCAGAAATCTCCCTTGGAGAGACCTTTAACTTCAGACCAAAGATTTTATGGCCAACTTACTAACTCCTGAAAAATAGGAGCTCCCAATGGAAAATTCTGACTCTCAGACCTTTAGCTACAAAGGCTCCCCTAGGCTAATTTATGTTGTCCTTTAGATATCTCTTTAGAGGTCTGAAAATTCAAGAGAAATGTGTGATTACAGATGGGCAGCTCACCAGCAAAGCCCAGTTGGAACATACTGGCCTGAACATGGACTCATCTGCCTCCCACTGAGCCTACGGGGGCAGCAGCACAGAACACACAGTTCTAGATAAGGTGGGGAAAGGATGTTATGGAAACAAGGATTATTTGTGCAGGAAAGACCTGGCCGTGATGATGTCTTTGTTTAATCAAGTGCAGCACTACCTGCATCTCAAGAGCCCAGGGCAATTAGCAGCAGCCAGTTGTGTCAGAACACTGCATTAAGTGCAAGAACACAAACAAGGCTGGAACAGCAAACACCCTCTGCACGCTCGTCCTCCCAGAAACCTGCAGCTGCTTCCACAGCTCAGCCAGGGAGGGAGGAACAGCTGCCAGGCAGGGCTGGCTGGAGAGTAATACTGGTGGGCTGAGCAGCATCAACAGCACCTTCCAGGAGAAACGGGGCTTGAACGCTCTCATGAGGATGTGCTTGCTCCCTGCAAGGCTGGAGGGGCAGCACCCAAGGCAGCAAGTGCTGAAGTGAGGCACAAGAACCTGTGAAGTGGAAGAACTGGGCTGGAGCAATGTTTTCTAGGCAGAAGGTGGAGCAATGCAGAGATGAAAGGTCAGATTTGATCACTGCATGCAGCAGCTCCTCCATTCCCTCCCTTGTACAGTTATTTTTGTGCAGACCTGTGCAGGCAGCAGTTGGCTGCTGGCAGCCCACCAGTGTACAAAGTACAAGACACGATTAATCCAGTTTTTCCCACTGCAAATCAAGCTGAACATTCCAAGCAGCAGCTTCCCTCTTGCCCACACTGTACTCTGACATGCCTCACCTTTAGTACAATCCCAAAAAAAACCTCAAAAGAGATTCCTGCTGTTTCCAGACTGATGCCTGGAATGACACTATCCTTTAAGCCAAAGTCTTATTTATACAATGTTTGTCACAAAAGACATTGTTTTTATTGATCTGCAGTACAGAATGATCAAGCAACAGTTTCATAATCAACATTTTTTCATCCAGGGAAATGAAATTGTTTTTCCAGTTCAGTACGTTAACACAGAAATTTAATCACAAGCACTTCTTTCCCGCACCAAAAGATCGATTTAATTGGATCATTCCAACTTGTATTTGGAAAAGCTCCTCTCAAGTCAGATTTATATACAAATAAATGAGCAATAACATCAAACTAGGAAGAGATTTACCAACGCTGAAGACCTTTGCAAGTGAATTCCTTGTGATCTTGCAGGAGTTAGTGTTTCAACACTAACAAAACCTATGTTGACAAATAAAAAATAACCCCACTTTCAGCAAAGGTTTCACAGCATGAAATACTGGCCTCCAAATTGAACACTGCATTCCTTCCCAGCGAGCAGATTGGTTGGGGCAGCTGTGTTTCAAGGTGTGTTATCAACAGGAAGCTGCTCTTACGCAGACACTCGTTCAGCAGCACAACAAACACTCACGAGCAAGATAGGAGAGACTGTCCCGTGAGTGCTCCTCCTGCCACAGCACGTGTCCCACAGCAGACAACTACTCTACTCAATATAAAACAGACCTGTAAAAAGACTGGTCATTTATAAAAGTTAAATACTATTTTCACATTAGATTTGCTGTTTCAAAGAGATGAACCGTTAAGTAGATGAAAATCAAATGATCGCTTCTGCAAAAGCTTCATCTGGAATGTAATTTTGACCAAAAAGCTGTTAAGAAAGTTAGAAGTTGTAATTAAAGTACTCAAAAACTACGTGTGGCCAAGTTTTGTAACAAAAGAGATATAAATTGTTCATTATCATGGAAAGCTTTAACCTCCTGACTCCTACAAATGGAGCAGATGATTGGAATTTCAAAGAAAATGAGGTTGGCTTTTTGCTGTAACAGATGTCAACTGCAGCATGAGGCACTAGAAACAAATATTACTTGGATTCTTTAACAAAGTTTTTACCAAATTTGTAAGAAGTGGCAGTGTAAAATTCTCAAGTCCTTTTAAAGCTAACAAATGAAAGGCACACAGTATCACCAGGTGTTCAGATAACAGGAAATGAGCAGAGGTAAACTTCTCAACAGTGTCAGAATAGAGATGCAAGAAGAAATCTGGTACAAGAGGAACCAGAGGTGTAGTTCAGCCCTTAGTTATCAGCTAGTTCCTGTGAGACTGTATTAGCATGAGAACTGGACAGTCAAAGCTTTGCCCTGAAATTTAGAAAGATTGACTCAGGCAACTGAGGAATTACTGGAATGACAAAAATTAGCTCCAAGAATTTGAGACAGTTCACATGGACTCGATGGAAAGATAAATGGATGGATCTGCTGTACAAGGATTTTTGACTTTTTAATACCAAACAAATGCTTCCAGGGAGTAGGTTTCAAAATTGAAAAGACATTAAGTCAAAAAAAAATCTGGTAAGTGACAGTACATAAATTCTGCAGATAAATGGCTAATGTGTGTCATAAGGATGCATTTGTAGCTCAGAAAAAGTTAGCGTCAGCTTCCAAATGATGTTTGTACACGGTTATAAATCCAGAACTGAACTATTTTAGTCACAGAAATATTAGTCACAGGAGTGCAAAAGGAGTCCCTGCAGAGGAGTATTCCCTTTTAGCAGGTACAAATAAGGAAACACCTGCAAAGATTTGTTACTTCAAGGAGACAGACCTGCTATTCTTTGCACAAACTCTGCACAAGAGAGATACTGCAGGAGACAGCTGTGAATACAGTGCATTGCTTGGATGTAAGTATTCATGTCTGGTTCCAGTATCACCAGGATGGTACATAAATACTTAAAAACAGAGGTTTTCCTTAGTGGAAGAAGCCCAGTTTCTCACGCAGCCATTCTTCAGTTAGGTCTTCTGTATTCCTGATTTCGAATACCTAAACAAAATGGCATTGCATCAATTCCTGAGGGAGGGGACTGGGAAAGGGACAACACAAAATGCAAGCAGCACCTTTCCACACACACAGTCTGAGCTGCAATAAACCACCCAGCAATCTGCAGCTTTCAGGTGCTTTCTTGAAAGCATCAGATCAGAGGAAAATACACAAAACTAAGTGGCAAAAAACATCACTAACTTGAACAAGAATCTCCTAATTGCTGTTTCACTCTTGTCCTTTAAGAACATGAGCAAAGCACATGTACTGCATTTTAAAATAACCCTGAAGTGGCCCCAACTCCAATGCATTATCTCAGCAAGATGGTATTTTGAAGAATACAAATTAATTTAATATCTGGGTTGATTTAAGCCCAAAGTTCAGCAATTTTCCTCAGTATGACACACAGTTATTTTTTCTTTGAACTGAAATAAATTCATAATATTCAGCAGCATATTGTTTTACCTCTAAAATACTTCAAAATAGAAAACTTGAGAAAAAAACCCAACAAAATCCTAAAAGCATAGAATGGTTTGAGTTACAAGGGACCTTAAAGACCATCTAGTTCCAACTCCCTGCCATGGGAAGGGACACCTTCCACTATCCCAGGCTGCTCCAAACCCCATCCAACCTGGCCTTGAACATTTCCAGGGATGGGGCAGCCACAGCAAAACCTCCACAACAACCTAAAAACTACAAAACCTTGTGAAATCTTAAATGAACCTTTTACTGCAGCCTTGAAGCAGAGAACAAGGTCCAAAACACCCATATAGTGTTTAAATTCCACAAGGGCAAGTAACTGGTTAGGGCTTGGGGTTTTTTTTAATAGCCTGAAGAGAAACTACATTAATTATGCATCGATTACTGGAGTCCATGAGATGCCCAAAGACAAAAGTCAGGTAATTTTACAAACTCACAGGCCTTCAAAATGGAGAAACCCCAAAAATCAGTGTTACAAGAACAGAACAGCTTAACAGGAGCCAAGCTAATATGTAAGTAACTGGAGACTGAGGAGAGAACTCAGCTGAATCATGAGCAAAAATCACACCAGGAGGAAGTCACAGCATGAGTTAAAATGAAACACAGCTCAGCAAGTGGCAAGAATAAAGCACATTTGGAGAGCAAGCAGGCAACCCCAACTGGAGACAGCCTGTGTTCTCAGGCTTCAGGAGGAAGATGAATGATCATTGAACCTCTATACCCAGTCCCTGACTTGCCTTCAAAAGCCATTCAGGCTGAATTTCTCCCATTTCAGAAGTGACAGGAACTCCAACTGAGCTACTTCCCAGGCTTTCACCTTCCTCTCACCAGCCCTTCCCTCTTGCTTACTGAAAACTGTCTTCCTCCTTTCTATCACAGTTATCAGCCCTCCAAGAAGCAGTTTCAATAAAATAAAGATTTCTTGGGGCTGTGCTGATTGTTTCCACCATCTTCTGCTGCCTTCCCATTGACTCCTGTCAACCTGAGGTCTAATTTAAAACAGAGGTGTCTTTTCTTACCAGTGGGAAGAGGCAGAAGCTGGACAGAGATGGAGCAAGCAGGTCTAGTGGGAGGTGTCCCTGCCCTTGGGGACAGGGGGTTTGAACAGATGAACATTAAGGTCCCTTCCCACCAAGCCATTCTATGATTCATAGTTCTCTTTCTGGCCCAACAGACATTTTCACTGGATGTTAAAGGTCTCAGCAGGATAAGGAAGACCTGAAGGGAACAGTGCTGTGGGAACTGCTGAAGTCATTTCACACGGTATGAAAAACCTGAAGCAGCTACTGATTCTATTAAGCTTTACTGCTTCAGGCAAAAAGGAGTCCAGGTGCCAATTAGGCAAAGATTTCAAAGACCTCCAAAATGAAAAACAAGTGACATTTCTTTTCTTAAATACACACAGAGCCAGGCCCAGTGAAGGCAGTGATTTCTTCTGGTGTCAGTACTGGAAGAACCCAGCACAGGAAGAAATTGTTCATCACTTGGCACATGTTACTTACTCTGCAGGCTGTTCTGCAAGCACCCAGCCCCAGGAACCAGCCTAACTGATCTGTTCCACACCCCACTGAGCCTTCAGTCTATTCTCCCCATCAGTAAATTCCTCCCCCACAGCAAAGATGTCCATCCTACTGAGGGATATTTTTGTTTTAGAGAACACTGCTCCTCCTGGTGTTTTAGGGTACAGAAATCTCCACACATACTCCTCCTTCAGTCTTCCTAAGCCAGACTCTGCTCACTGTAATCACAAACTCTCCCAAAACCCTTCCTGCCATCAAGCAAGACAAAACAACAACCTGCAGTGAAGGGGGAGAGAGAGATTTCAAAAGCCAGTTGTACCTTAGTGAGTTCAGCTGTCTGTACAAGCTTATTCTTGCTTCCAGCATACATCATCTGCTGCTCAGGCTTACATCCTGTAGTTATGGGGAAAAAAAAAGTTTGTACAGTTATTTTGACTGCAACAATTCAATTCAAATATAAGGTTGGGTTTGGTTTGTATTTTTTTTTTTTTAAGAATCTGAACTGAAAGCTAAAGACATTCACAGGAAGATTTTCATGCAGCTACAGAAGAATATGCTCAGTAGTTACTAAACTCTTTTATATACCTAGTTACTCTAGCTCTGAGAAATGAAGGGTAAAACAATGCAATCAGTTTATCTTCTTCCAGGGGATAACAAGGATAATCCAGTAATAGCAGCAAGATACACTGCTACAATATGGAAGCCCAGGAGCAATTCAGCTCTGGATGCCCAAACCAAGACCTAGGTCATTTGGCTTCTACTAAAATCACACAGTACCCTGTCCAGGTAAGCTGATGTTGAGGGTTGCTGTGACACAAGCAGAGGATGCTCTGTACAAACTTGGGATGATCCAGGATTAGAGTCTGTTTCTCCTGGAACAGTCTGTTCCCCCAGCACTTTCACATGCTCAGACCTGGGTTAGGAAGCCTTCTTTTCCTCCTTGTCACCCACAGCTGTGACAGCCCTTCAGACTGTCCCCTCACAGCATTCTTTACTGCTGCCCATTACATCCAGGCCCCCATGAAAACTCTCCTCTCAAATCCCATCCTAACCCTCTGAAAGTCCTGTTCCTTTCATGGGCAGAATGAAAGGAATAGGATTCTAAGATCCTCAGAAAGAAGTGGTGGGCCTTTTCTTCTGAGATGAGAGGAATTTCTTCCCTCCCAGTCACTAATGTCTGAATAGCAAGAGACACGTGAGCAGAATCACTCAGGAACAGAGGTCATGTCCTCCAGCCCTCTCTCCACTCACTTCCTCAGCCTTACAGGGTCATGTTTTAAGGATTCCCCAAGATGTGAGGAGTTAAACAGGTTAAATTAGGTTAAAGCTCCATGAGTAGATGCAGAGTGCCCCAGGCCCTGTCCTTCAGAGGGCTGCTGAGCACACTGAGAACAGGCAGGCACAACTTTTGGCCAGCTAAGCAGGAAACCAACACTCCAGTTCAGCCTTCAGAAGTGGAAAAGAGAGAATCTCTTCTATCATACATCTGAAGTGCCCTAAATGTGAACCTCAAAGGCAGGAAAATCTCCTTGAGAGCGCTAAGCAATCAGCTCATCTTCCCTAGAAAAGAATATTCCCAAATTTACAACAGACACAAAGTTCACTCACCAACTGGACTGGAGAAGATAAAGCACAATGGATAGGAAACTCTTCCATCTTCATGCTGGTACTTGTAACTGTACACAATAAATGTTTTTTCTGAGGTTAAAGAAACTAAGAAATCAATTATTTTAGTAGGATACAATCCTCAGTTATCAGAGCTTGATGCAGGCACAAGTCAGTGTTGCCTTTCAGATGTTTTAATTTGGCATTAATAACCTCACTGTTGTTTTCAGTTCCACATCTGACTTTCAGAACTGGCCCCGCCTCAATGTGAGCACTGTCTCTGTAGTAATGTTTCACATCAGAGCTAAAGATCACCCTCTCATCACAAATATTCCTCTTCCAGCTTTGTGAAAAGACTTCCCACACCCACCAGGGAGGTTTTGGCTTAACGAAAGCCAAATTCTTTCTTACTGACCAAGAACTTCGTTGTTTCAGGTGTTTTGCTGAATTTGAACCACAGTTTGAGCCAGGACTTTTGTTTTACAGCCTCCCACTGCTCTGTGGGCATGAAAGGGGAGATTCAGAGCAGCATAGGGAATGGTGCCAGCCAGCTCTTGAGGCTCATAGGCCAGGTATTTTCTTCACATGTAACTTAAGAACCCCTTTTATTTCATTAGAGTAAATTACTTGACCCTCTTTTGTTCCTTTTTTTTCACAGCAGGGATTCCTCCCTGGATCATATGCCCACAGCAATCCCAGAATCAGTAACTGCAGCAAAACAACAACAGCCACGTCCTGAGAAAGTATCAAAACAGATCCAGAGTTACACAGGCAGATTCCTATATTTAGAAGTAGCCACCAACTGGTACATTTTACTCATTTCTTTACATTACCAGCAGCATGGCTTTGCCTTACTTCCCTAAACATTATATAGTCTAAAAGGAAATAAAATGTCAGGAAAGGCTTAAATGAGTCATTGTTTCAACAAGTGGTACAACAGTTCAGCGCAGCCTGAGAACTGATCCCTGGGTTATTTCACAAATAAAGGATCAGCAAGATCAGACTGCAGCAATTATTGGCCTAAAAAGGTGAAGTCCAACATTCTGAACAGCTTCCAGGAGTGAGTAAATCCAAATGGCAGCAGCATAGGAAGGATATCGAGGTTGTCTCTCGGGCAGCTCATCCTTCAGCTCATCAGGAGAAATACCCTGGTGACATTAAACACAAGCAATATTTGAGCAAGGATCTCACACTGCAAGGTTAAAGCAGGGCAGGGGGCAGTGAAACACCTGTAAGGCAGATGCTGATCTACAGGTGAACTGATAAGGGCCTCCCAAATTACTACAGCAGTTTAGGAAGATTTGTGTGCCAAAAGTCTCCTATGACTAAACACAGAATTAATGTTAGCGTGAATAATCTTCCCTATTTTAGGCATAATGAATTTAGCAAATATTTTTGGCTCTGGTTGGCTATGCTGGCAGCTACCATGCTTTGCCAACCCTAGTGCTAAACAGAAACAAGTAAGCACACACCATAAAGCCACTCAAAATCAGCTACATAAATCAAAAGTTTAAAAAATTCAATCCTTCCTCCTACAGCAAACAAAGAGTCCCCATTACATCTGAGTGTTACATTAACATCTACATTCTAGGGAACAAGAGCTATGGTTAATGCTCAAATCCCTGGGAAGGATTTAATTTTGCCCTATGGACCATTAAGAAACACCACACACTGGGCTGACCTTATTATGCCACCCATCAAATTTAGAGTCTGCAGGGGATTAGCAATCCTGCTTCTAATTGATGGCAGACCAGCTCAGAGGCAAATGTGCAGATCTACGTGGAAACACAGCAGAAATCTCTTCAAAAAGCCAGCAGGTGCTAAAGATGCTTTTTACATCATTAGAACAGCTTTAAATTTTTTTTTTTTGGTGCAATTAATTAGTCAACTCAATTGCTTCTGCATAGTTTCACTATTAATGGTGCTGTGCTTTACATGCAGAGTGACCATGCATTTCAATAAGCTCATGACCCAAATTAGATTAAGAGTTTGATAACAATTTGAAACTAAGGCAGTACCTTAGAGACAACAATACATTGCAGGCTGAAGATACTCTTATTTACAATTCATTTAACAAACCTCATGCTCCTCATCCAGCACCACCAACTGCTTATCCTTGTCGATTTTCACTATAAATCAAAATAAAACACAGATCAATGGTTTTTTTCAATCGATTTATACAATGGATGCATGAAGCTTTTTAGCACTCAACAATTACAGTCCTTGTGATTCTGTTTTTCTTCTCCAGTGTATCCCATGACTTCCCAAAATCATTTTACAAGCAGTGGTAGACTCTGAGCCATAATTAAATATAAATACTCTGCTAAGAGCAGATGGAGACTCGTATCCCATGAACAGCACTGTTTTATTGTTAAAATTCCAGGCAGAATAAGTGCTGCAGCTCAGAGAACAAACACCCTCCTGGCTCATGTTTACCTGATACAGCAGCAAGGTTACACAGGCAAGAAAAGAGGAGAGAGGATTTGCTGACAATTTTTGTCAGGAGTGTTTGGAACTTACTTATAATGGCAGCATTGTTGGTCTCTTTGCGAAATCGGAATTTTCTCAGTTTCTCCACCAGGTCTTCGGCAACATCACAAACCACCAGAGATTCACTCTGCAAAAAGGAAGTGGCAGAGGGGAGGGAGAGATAAATCCTTCCAGAAAGTGAAACAAACAAAACAAATCCCTGGGTCACACACAACTGTGCACAAACCCTACTGAAGAGGGTCTGCGTGCAGATTGTCCAAAGCTTCAGAGCATCACATAAACCAGAAATCATGGCCGAAAGCAAATTTTTTTTTTTTTGAAAAAAACACATTAACAGAACATTTATCCATTTTAATTTCCCTCTTCAAAGCCACACAGTTAACTAGGAGTATAACTACTCCTGAAGTGGGATTATTCTCAGAGCTCTTAGAAGTAAATTTTACACTTCTGAAGCAGAATTTACACTTCTACACTTAAAAAGTAAATTTTACACTTCATTTTCCAAGCCCTGAAATAAGGGAGTCCCTTAGAGTGGCAGCAAATGGATCAAGTAGTTTAAGCATTTAACATAACAAGAGCTACTGTTAGTATTTAAGAACAAAATTGTGCTTGGTTTTTTTTACCCACAAAAATATTAACTGGACTTCTGAGATTCAGAGATTTTAACCCAAAAACATGCAGCCATTTCCCCCTGTGCACAGCAGGCTCTCAGCAGAGATGCTCAAATAACGTATTAGTCATCACACTGAAGATGAGGAAGGAAATTATTGCTCCACAAGCAGCCATGCAGGTTATCTTCCCTTACACATGCAATTTCTGAACTGCACCGAGCCAACCACTGCCATTTCCTGAGCAACATTTTATACACACAACCTCCATCACCAAGGGGTTCATGCCAGCTTGATAAAGAAGTTACTTAAAATCTGCAGTTTATTTGTGAACTCCCAAAGCATCAAGAACTTTGTACCAAAATAACTGTATTTCAAGGTTTCCTTTAAAAAATTCCTCAGATAAAAAAAATTCTGCAAGACCACAAATCAAAAACTCTAACAAAGTACTCTTGCATTGAGATAAATCACTGCTTTTAAACCAGAATGTCACTATTTAAGCTCCCAGTTCTCTCCTCTTGTGTTCAACACTGTGAGATTTCCCCCAAAAAGCAGACGGGTGGCTCTGCTTCCCCACTTTCAATACCCCACGTTTGTTGAAAAGATTTCCACCTTGACCAAATTCTGGCACAAAGTCTCATCCCTGTGTTTCCTCTGGACAGCTGGAGAGGAAACCAGGCTCTGCTGTGACAGCACAGCTCAGGCACTGCCTGTACAGCCTCCCTGATTCTGCTTGTTTCCCCTAAATGTCCAAGATTGCCCTTGGCTCCCTCAGACCCAAACAGGCTGAACTCAGAGGATGATCTCAGAGGTCTTTCCCAACCTAACTCGTTCTGGATTCTGTGAAATACCCCTAGTACCCACCCTCACTCATTCAGGGCAAAAAAAAACCCCTAAAATATATTTAAAAACACAACAAAATTCAGGGTGCATTTCATAGCTGAAGTTTCATTTCATATAAAATGTCGCTAATACCCATTCTAACAAACCCAGGAGATCTCGATTAAAAAACCCAACAGGATTCAGGGCTGCATTTCAAAGCTGAGATTATATTCTATATGAAACGCTCTTCTGTGAAGGAAGCTTTTCTCCCAATTCTCTGGGCTCACCAGCTTCTCCCAGCAGACAAGCCGTGCCCTCGCTCACACCTCTGCAGCCACACAAACACAAATCCCTGCGGGAATCTGAAGGAAAACACTTGGCAACATCAGATTCAGACCGTTTATCGGGGCTAAGCCGGCTCACCAACGCTTGGCTTAACAAAAACTCCAGAAAGCCAAGGCAGGATTGCCGCACAGACACGGACACGCCTGTCAACACCACCCAGGGGATGCTGCTGCTCCCTGGACCCTCCAGTGCAGATCCCCCTCGGGAAAACCCCTCCCCTCACCTCACACTGATAAAAACATCAATTTCCAACGTGCCTCAAGCACGACTCTCGCTAGAGAGGCACACAGCACAACAGCCCAAGATTTGATTAATTCTGCTTTGCAACCGCTCCTTCGACAGCAGGGCTCACCTCCCCAAACCTTTACTAAAAGCAGCATGCATGACTCTTCCTTTCTCCACAAGTATTTCTTTACTCATTAGCCAATATTAACGCAAAGTACCCCAACAGCATCCATCCAGCAGTCCTTGTTCCTCTTGGTCTGTTCCAACCAGCAATCACAGCTCAAGTCCACATTCACCACCCGAGTGAATGAGCTCAATGAACAACAATCAGACATTCTTCAGTGAATTAGCTCGAAACACCACAAGACAAGCAACAACCAGGTGCGACCAAGCCATCAGTCGTTCCACAGACACATCATCAGTTCCTCAGAGGTCAGATCACGCGTTTTCCTGTTGATTATTCTGTCATTCCCCTATCGAATCTTTCTGAATCAGCTTAATCCCAGCGGGGTGAGCCCCCCTCCCGGCCGGACACCCCCTTTCCCCCCTCACGATCCCCCCGGGTCCCCGCTGAGGGAGCGGCGCGCGCTCCCCCCTCACCATCTTGGCGCGCGCACCAACCGCCGCCGCTCGCGCGCCGCCGCCGCCGCCGCCTCCTCCTCGCCGGGGTGCGCCCCTCCCGCACCGCGCATGCGTGGCGCAAGCCCCGCCCCTCCCTCGCGCTCCGACCAATCAACAGCGTTCCTCCGCGGTGGGCGGTGCGGTGTCACGCGCCTACGGACAGCGGGGAGGTTCAAGGCCAAGGGTGGGCGGGGAAATGCGGGATCACGTGACCCCGCATAGCCACGCCCATCACTGTTGCCGAGCAACCGAAGCCCCGCCCCCTCCCTGTTGCCATGGCAACTCGCGTGTTCGCCCTCAGGCGCCATTTCGCTCTGAGGGGATCTGGGGGAAGTGGGATGGGACGGGGTGGGTTCGGCTTCTCACAGCTCTTAATGTGCCTCGAAAAGTGCTAGGACTGAAAGTTTAAACCCTGGAATTGAAGCATGAGGCGAATCAGAAGTTGTGCTGCTCGCAGTGCTTGTTTGTGTACAAGCAGAGTGTAATTCTGGAAGTCATGTGGGGTCTCCAGCACACAAGTCACACATAGGAGCAGCCAGAGCTGGGCACCCACTCCTTCCTTGTCCTTAACAGGGTCTTGGTGTGAGGCTCTCCCGATACTAGAGTGACTACTTGGCATTTTCTGTGCCAATCACAATTTTAGATGCTGTTAGAGCAGAGAAAAGTGCACTTTCAGGGATTCCATAACAGATTTAGAATATAATTGCTTTCCTCACTCAGAATTAAAGTACAGATGCAGCCTTCACATCTCGGACACAACTTCTAATGAATTATACTAATGATTTAAACACCGAATTTATAAGATAGAACTGCAGATTTTCACCAAGGGCTTCAGCAAACACTACAGGAATGTGAGATTGCTGAGCAGCTACTGAAGCCTCACACAAAATCACAATATTCTGAGGTGAAAGGGACCCATGGGGATCATCGAGCCCAACTGCTGGCCCTGCACAGGAAAACCCCAAAAACCCCACACTGTGCCTGAGAGTTTAAACCAAACGCTTATTGAGATCTGTCAGCCTTGGGGCCATAACTGTTCCCTCAGGAGCCTGTTCAGTGCCTGACCATCGTCTGGGAGAAAAACCTTTTCGTGATATCCCACCTCATCATAGAATCACAGTCTGGTTTGGGTTGGAGTGCACCCCAAAGATCCAGTTCTTACCCCACTGCTGTGGGCTGGAACACCTTCCTCATTTAGACCAGGATGCTCCAAATGCCGCCTGATGTGGCCTTGAACACTTGCAGGGGATGGGGCAGCCTGTGCCAGGGCCTCACAGCCCTCACAGCCAACAATTCCTTGCCAATAGCCCATCTAACCCATTCCAGCACAAGGAGGAAGCAAAGCACAGCCACGTGCTGCCAGGGAGGCAACATTGGGTCACCTCACAGCCACTGCCACTGTAGCTGTGACTGGCACTTGCCAAGGACAAAGCTGAGGCACACTGAGATCTCCAGCCTATGGCAGGGTGGCAAGGCTGAATCCTTCCCCAAGTGCCACCGCTGTGGCTCCAGGAACTCTCTGTGCAAGCACACAACAGCAACAGCCCTCTCTACAAACTTGAAATGGCACCTGGAGCCCAAACGCACTGCCAGGAGCCAGCACCTCTGCCAAGAGCCCAGGAGTGACACGGGCCCGTTTCCTCCAGAGGCATAAAGGCTCTGCCCAGGCACAGGGCTCTGGGAGCAGGCCAGCAGGGCTGGGGGGACAGGGACTGGAATCACAGCCTGGCTGCCCTGGGACAGGCCTGACAGACAGACAGGATGCAGGACAGGCAGGAGTCCCCATCCTCTCTGTGCCCACCTGAACGCAGGGACATACGGCGAAGAGGAAATGGTCACAGAGTAGGTCCCCCTTCTCTGGGCTTCACAGAGTTCTTGGAAGGGCTAGGATGCAGAAAAGGTAGTCTGGGATTGGAGAATGCAGAAGACAGACACAATATCCTGTTTTTTGCTTTATAAAGCCTTATCCAGTCCCCAGCTGGTGGAGGGCAGTTTGTATTTGATTACCTGGAGCGGGAGGTGACTCAGCTGCTTCAGGAGCTGGTGCAGGACAGCCTAGGGCAGAGTGCCAGGGCTTGGGGAGCCTGCTCTGGGCTGACTTGCAGCAGTGGCATTGTGGGCTGCTGCTGAAGCACTCCTCCTGCTCTTGGGGCTGTAGTGTAGCCACAGCAAAAGGAGTCAATGGGCACAGAGCAGTGATCAAATGGAGCTCTGAGGCAGCAGCTTGGAGGAGGAGGAGGAGACTGTTGTGATGCACCTCCTGAACATCCCTGCCAGGGTGGCTCAGGAGGGATTTCCTGCTGGATATCTTGGAGCACCTGTGCTGCTCCCTGGAGTAGACAGACCTTGACCAATTTGTTGTAGGCAACAAGAGGCTTCCTGTGGAGATCAGCTTGCGGCCAGATTTTGGAGTGGTTTGAAGGACCGAGCCTTTTCTGGCACCTGGTGCATGATCCAGGTGCTCACACTGAGGCCATCTGTGATTACACTGCTCTGCAACATGGGTTCAAATGACTCCTGTTCTGCAACTCTTGAAAGAGATCCTGAGGCACAGGGCTGTCTGATGACAGCTGAGCTACCTGATGATAGTGTATATATGAACTGTATATCATTTACCATTATCTATATCTAACTTTAATCAGCTTCATTATACATATAAAAGTTTTTATATGCACATATATAAATGAATATATGTAAAACTTTGCGTTATAGATATAGTTTTGCAATATTAGGCAAAAAAATCTTATAATAGAGATTTGATGAGGATTTGTGGCAGCAGCATATGGAGGAGCTGGAGCAGGGCACCCAGAACCCTACTGATCCTGGCTGGAGAGCTCAGCTCACACTTTCTGGGCTGTTTCTGAAGTGCTGCTCCTGCCTTTGGGGCTGTGCTTCAGGCACAGAAGAGCAGCCATGAGGCAGAGAGCACCAGCCCAGCAAGCTGAAGCAGAGGCAAGAAAGAGGAAAATGGAAATTGAGCAGAGAAGGCTTTGCTGGAAAAAGAAACTCAAAGAGATAAAGAAAATGTGGAGGACAATAGAAGTAATGCAGAAAGGAATTCAGAAAGTAATGCAGAAGAAAATGGCCAGTTAAGTTTAAGTCATCAAATACAACATTTCAGTCAGACACATGCTGAGCACCAGGTGTCCTGAGACAATGCCGTGGCTGAGGCTGAGTTCCTCAGGCACGTGGTGGGGTGTGCCCAGCAGCACAGCTGGCACTGCAAATGCAGGAGCTCCTCACCTGCATCCTGGTGGGCGTAGGCTTTTCCACCTACACCTTAAAGATGGTTGTGATGCACCTCCTGAACACCCCTGCCACGGTGGCTCAGGGGGGATCCTGAGGCACAGAGCTGTTTGGTTGTAGTAGATATCAGTATATATCAGCATATACAAAGGGTATATAGATAAACTGGTTGTGTATCTAACTGTCTGTATATAGTTATGTATAGTAACACTGCATTTAGGGCATTTATACTTCAGTGGCACCCTCCTGTTCCAAAATCTGGATCACTCCAGTTCTTCTTGCAGGCAGCAACACACTGCAGGGGAGCTCCAGCAGCAGCTTGGAGGAGAAGGAGGAAGAGGAAGAGAAAGAAACAAGACAATGTTGGTGCAAAGGAAGAAGTGGAAGGTGGCGATGCAAATGTGGAGAAGACAACATTGCTGGAATTGAAGAAGGCAGTAGCAATGTTGATGCAAACAAATAGGATGATGATGTTGGAAATGAAGGAAAAGAAGGCAATGAGGATGCAAGTGAAGAAGTAAAGTATGATGTGAATGTGGAGGAAGGCAACAACAATGTTGGAAATGAAGAAGGTGGCAGAGTTGTTTCCAATGACTAAGATGATGTTGGAAAGGAAGGAAAGGAAGGCGGTGATGATGCAAACGAAGATGAAGAAGACACTGATGTTGAAAGTAAGCTCAGAAGGCTTTTAGAGAAGCACATGCAGTGGCCTGTTCTGCACTTGGACAGAGGTTGGGCCATGATAACTGACATGATGGACAACTTGACAAGTGTATTTGGACTCAGCTTGTCAAACAGTTTCTGTCCTTTGCTGAACAAGCCATCGGGGTGAGAAATGCCTTCCAAGGTTGGAGTCCATGTGGAGAGGATGATGTACCATGTGCTCATCCCCCTGAATCCTCCACCAGGGCACCTTCCTCCTGGAAGCTGGACACTGCAGGGCAGATAACTGGGAGGAAGTTCTGCATCTGTATGGAAAGGGCACATGCATGAGGGAACAGCTCAGGGGAGAATGTGCTGTGCTCCCTCCACCACTCTGATCTCCTCTGATCTTGCAGGCAGAGGGGTCAGAGCCTTGGGAAGGAGGACACAAACTGAACAGCAGAATGCCTGGCTACTCAGGGGATACTCAGGGTTTCGGATTCCCTGAGTGTGGATCTACCTTGGAGCAGATGGCATCCACCTGTCCTCAGACCACAGGCAAAAAGAGGGGCAGATGTGGGGCTCAGCAAGGCGAGGGACATCCCTGCACAGCAGCCCTCTGCCAAGAGCAGCAGTGGCTCCTCTCAGTGGCCTCCCCGGTGCAGCAACCACTGAAGACCATGGCAGCTACACAGATGCTTTTTGCTCTGCAATCCCTTTGTACTCAAAGGCCATGCAGGGCATTTCACCTGGGCTGGCAGGTCTGGCTGGGCAGGGAACAGGCAAGAGGGGCTGCTGTTGTGACCTCCATGTGTTCACTGGAGACACAGTGAAGATTCTGTTCATCCCAGACACTGCCCATGGCCTTGACACTGCAAACCTGGACTTGTTGGATATGCAGGAGACTCTCTGTTGGCAGTGGGAGTTGCCCATTGGGAAATTGCTGTGTGCAGCTGCACATCACCCCTAGGAAATATCTTTTGCAACCAATGTCCTCTTGCAGTCACACAGCAGAAGCAGAAACACTGCACTGGTGTCCTCACAGCAGAGACACATGGGCTCCCACAGCTCTGCATCGCTCAGGGCTGATGCCGAGGTTACATTGGCCCACACTCTGCATGCAAACAGCTCCATGGAGGGGAAAACCAGAGGGGTCCTTGCAACAGCAGATCCCTTCTGAGGGAAAGGTCTTGTTTATTCCTCCACACAGGTGTTCCCTGCAACATGGAGCACTTTGACACCAGATTCTTGCCACTTCATTGAGTGTTCCCATACAACACCAGCAGCCAGTCCCGGATAACACACGGGTGTTACTTTGTGCAAAGCAGCTGAGATTCTCTGCCAGAACTACCCCTGTGCTGCTTCTTGATCTAAACCAGATTGGTGGTGGTCTGGCTACAGCTCCTTATTCTTATCAATGGTGTCCGATAATGGGAGGGTTTCGCAGAGGTGTTAGAGGGACTGGACCCGGGAATGGTCAAGCAGGAAAAACTGAGCAGCCTTCACCCACTCCACTCGTACAAAAACCAGCACCATCACAAAAGCACCTCTAGTAATTTCATAGTTAATATTATGTATCATATTCAGTATTATTGATTATACTATTTTCTCTTTGACAAGACGTCCAGGGCCTTCTGCCTGCTTTGTGCAGGGAGCCCCTGGGGGCCCATTCCCTCCCTGAGGGGCTGCACTCGGTGCCTGCCGGGGCTTTCATTGCTGGGCCCGCTGGCAGAGGCTGAGCTGGGGACCAAGGGCAGAGGTGGCCCGGCTGTGATGCCTCTGGCCCCTGTGACACCAGGGGAACGTGTCACAATGGGGACAGCTATGAAAGGCCCCTCAGGTAACGCTGGCCCGGCACAGCCTGGACAAGCGGTGAGTGCGCACGTGGCGGGGCCAGGCCGGGCCAGGGCCGGGGCACAAGCGCCGCAGCCAGGCCCGCATTGTCCCCCTGCAGGCAGGGCCAGCCCCTCGTGCCAGCGCCTTGGGCAGGGCACGGGGCTGCTGCTGCCCCACTGGGACAGGCCCTGCTGCCTGCCAGCTCTCTGGGGCCCTCTCAGTCCTGCCCTCACATCCCTGCACCTCCGGGCCTCGCTTCAGCCACCACAAGCTCCCCTGGCAGCCCCACTGAAACTCCTCTTGTGTCTCTCCTCCTGCAGACCATGGCGCACAAATCAGTCTTTGCCCTGGTTGTGCTGCTCCTCTTCCAGCTCCCTCAGCCCATGGAGAACGGTTTGGATGAGGATGCGCAGCTGAGCGCAGAGGACCTGGAGCAGGCTACCCCGGAGCCACCTGACCCTGATTTCGGAGCCCGTCTCACTGCAGGCTTGCAGCAGCAGCTGTTCCGTGCTGTGGCTGAGGTGCTACTCCTGTCTTTAGGGCTGTGGCTCAAGCACAGAACAGCAGCCATGAGGCAGAGAGCAGCAGCCCGGCGAGCTGCAGCAGAGGCCAGAAGGCGCAGGGTGAGAATCAGGTGGAGAAGGCTTTGTTGAAAGAGGTACAAGCAGATAAAGGAAATGTGGGGGACAATAAAAGTCACGAAGAAGAAAATTGCCAGGTTACTACAGATGAGTAAGAAGATAAGCTAAATAGTGAAGATAAGCTGGCAGGCTTTTAGAGGAGCACAGAGTGTGGCCTGTGTGAAGAAAAGCTTCCTGCTGGGGATGCTCTTTGGGCTGGCCAAGACGAGCCGCACATCTTTGTGAGCAGCCAGCGCACAGAGCTGTGCTGGGGCAGAGGCTCAGGGCTCCTGCCAGGCCCTGCCCCTCTTCACTGCATCTCGTCAGTGTACTGATATTAACTGAATCTATTTATGCTTTTCTCTGCAGAAGCCTTGCACTTGCTCGAGCATGGAGCTGTTTGAAGGAGGATTGGGCCTGATTGATGTGCATGGATTTCAATAGGGGAAAAGTTTCAAATAACTATATATTTTTATTATGTTTAGATGACTATTTTGTTAAATAATATGACTGTACAATATATAATATTGACTGTACAATATATGTAGGGAATAATAGAAACTATCGATATTGTTTTAAGTATATGGATACGAATGATACTTTGATTTTTGTCATGTATTTCAATAAAGTTGTCATTGACATCTGTGGCGTTCCACGTGTCTGTGCCAACCCTGGGGCCGCCATGGTCCCGCCCTGTCCATGTCAAGGCTGAAGGCAGCGGCTTCAGTCCATTCCCCCATGGCTTCCCCCTGTCCCTGGCAGCCTGAGGGCAGCGGCTTCACTCGGTGTTGCCATGGCTTCCCCCTATCTCTGGCAGCCTGAGGGCAGCAGCTTCACTCGATGCCGCCATAATCCCACCCTGTCCTTGGCAGCCTCAGAGCACCAGCTTCACCCGATGCCGCCATGGTCCCGTCCCGTTCCTGGCAAAGCTGAGGGCAGCGGCTTCAGTCGATATTGTCATGGTCCCGCCCTGTCCATGTCAAGGCTGAAGGCAGCGGCTTCAGGCCGTTCTCCCATGGCTTCCCCCTGGCCCTGGCAGCCTGAGGGCAGCGGCTTTACTCGGTGTTGCCATGGTCCCGCCCTGTCCATGTCAAGGCTGAAGGCAGCGGCTTCAGTCCATTCCCCCATGGCTTCCCCCTGTCCCTGGCAGCCTGAGGGCAGCGGCTTCACTCGATGCCGCCATGGTCCCTCCCTGTCCCTGGCAAGGCTGAGGGCAGCGGCTTCATTCGGTACCACCATGATCCCGCCCCGATCCCGCCCCGTCCCTGGCAGCCTGAGGGCAGCGGCTTCACTCGATGCCGCCATGGTCCCTCCCTGTCCCTGGCAAGCTGAGGGCAGTGTCTTCAGTCGATGTTGCCATGGTCCCGCCCCGTCCGTGGCAAAGCTGAGGGCAGCGGCTTCAGTCGCGGGCTGAGGGTGGCGCGGCCGGCTCGATGGCCGCCGTGTTCCTGGTTACGCTGTACGAGTATTCGCCGCTGTTTTACATCGCCCTGGTGTCCGTCTGCNTCCCGCCCCGTCCCTGGCAGCCTGAGGGCAGCGGCTTCATTCGGTACCGCCATGGTCCCGCCCTGTCCATGTCAAGGCTGAAGGCAGCGGCTTCAGGCCGTTCTCCCATGGCTTCCCTCTGTCCCTGGCAGCCTGAGGGCAGCGGCTTCACTCGATGCCGCCATGGTCCCTCCCTGTCCCTGGCAAGGCTGAGGGCAGCGGCTTCAGTCGGTGTTGCCATGGTCCCGCCCCGTCCCTGGCAATCTGAGGGCAGTGGCTTCAAGTCGGTACCGCCATGGTCCCTCCCTGTCCCTGGCAAGCTGAGGGCAGTGTCTTCAGTCGATGTTGCCATGGTCCCGCCCCGTCCCTGGCAAAGCTGAGGGCAGCGGCTTCAGTCGCGGGCTGAGGGTGGCGCGGCCGGCTCGATGGCCGCCGTGTTCCTGGTTACGCTGTACGAGTATTCGCCGCTGTTTTACATCGCCCTGGTGTCCGTCTGCTTCCTCGTCACCAGCGCGCTCGTCCTCGGCTGGTCAGTGCTCTGGGGCCCGTGGGGCTCGGCCCAGGGGACTTGGGCTGTGCTGAGGGGGGCAAGGCCAGGCCCACGGCAGGGGCTTGGAACGGTCCCTTCCAACCCAAACCCTCCTAGGCTTCTAGACGAGCAATAAAAATAATTTTAAAAAGAATTTATACGTATTTATGTTAAGCTCGTTCCTCTTTTAGTAATACCGAAGTGTTTTCAGAATATTTTATTGTAACATCATTCATAATATTTGCGAACAGTGCGTTTGTATCTACTGAGCTATGTGTGTGTATGTTTGTCCAGGGAAGGGAACGGAGCTGGGGAAGGGTCTGGAGCACCAGGATCAGCTGAGGGACCTGGGGGAAAAGGAGAAAAAGAGAAAAGAACCTGGAGAAAAGGAGGTTCAGGNAGTGTTTTCAGAATATTTTATTGTAACATCATTCATAATATTTGCGAACAGTGCGTTTGTATCTACTGAGCTATGTGTGTGTATGTTTGTCCAGGGAAGGGAACGGAGCTGGGGAAGGGTCTGGAGCACCAGGATCAGCTGAGGGACCTGGGGGAAAAGGAGAAAAAGAGAAAAGAACCTGGAGAAAAAGAGGTTCAGGGGGACCTTCTGGCTCTCCTCAACTTCTTGGGTGCAGCTAGGGTCTTTTCCAACCTAAATGATTCTGTGAATCTGTGAACTGATCCTTTTAAGTGTTTTAAGGGGTGGTGAGTGAAAGAGCTTCTGTTTGTGTTTGAGAGGCTGCCGTTAAAATGTTTCTGTTGCTTTTTTCATAAACAGCTCCTTGAATGTCGCTCTCAGGCTGCAAATGTAAATATTGGCACTTGTCAAGAGCAAAGCATTGATTGGCAATAAAAATCTTTCATGTAGGAATTGTGGCTACATACACCAGACTGGTGTGGCTTGTGGTGAAAATAAAACTAGATTTGTTGAACTTCCTCTTATTGGTTACACATTAGTATCTGCAAAGTGCTAGCGATATAGAAATATTTAAAAAATGATAATACTGAACCATGTCTATCCATAATTACGGATCCTTTGGCCAATTTAATCATTATTTATCTACTTGTAGTGAATGCTGGCAATCCCCTGCTCGAAGAGGTGTGAAATTGTTCTGTGCTACAAGATCCTGACATGTGTGCACCTGTCCACTGGTGTCTTTTGGGTACAGGGTGTGCAAAGGACTGTCCAGAGGCTTTTTTTTTCAGGATCAGAGATTCCATTTGCACCTGCACTAGGTGTTATTGCAGTTTATGGAAATATATGCAATTTTTTTCTTCAAACTGGAGTATTAAGGGCCTGTTAATCAAGGAGGAGCTGTTACCAGGAGCTCGTACAAGTAGGTGAACGTGTGGGCAGCTGCTCAGAGGTATTTGCTGCTCCTTTGGAATTCTCCTGGCCATGACCAGGAACCTCCAAGGGATTTCCCTGTGCCTGCAGCTGCAGTTACAGCTGAACTTTTCCTGAACTTGCTCAGGAAAACATCTCAAATCCTTCATTTGCCACACAGAGCACTGTAAATGCAAATGGTGTCACCGGAGCACAGAATACCTGAGGTATTGCTGCAGTGGCATTTGGGCTTCCCCATAATTTTCAGCATTAATTTGTTTAATGATGTATTTGTGGTGGTGTCAGTCAGCCTGAAAAATACCAGTTGTTCAGGAATGTTGATGTTCTCATTTATCAAGCCTTGCAGTGATGGGAGGAGCATCTATTCCTGTGGCCAGCCCTGGATACCTGTGCCTCTGCTCACAGTCCAAGTAGGTTAATGCACAGGCAGCTTCCAGAGCCAGTCCCACAGGTGCCCTGGGCACAGGGGTGAAGTGGAATTTAGATCACCTGATTACCTGGGCATTGTATTTTTAGCTGGAGGGGAATGCTCCTGTTAGGAGGAGCTAAAGGCTCAGCACCTGTTGGAAGTCTGGCTCTGCAGAAACATTAATTCATTAACTCAACACTTGGAAATTCCTGCTAAGCTAGCTGAAGAAATTAATGTTCTACTCTAACAAATAATGATCTGGACTGTTAGATCACAAAATAAAAAAATATGTCTTTATTCATCCTTCCTACACTTAAAATTTACAGAAAACCACACCTTACTGTGGAAGAGAAAGGCCTCAGTGCCTTCAGCTGCTGCTAAAGGTGTGTCTTTAGCACCAGAAGCTCTTGTGTCTCGCCACTTTTCATGAAGATAATCGTGTTGTTTTCAACCAGCAAAGGAAGTTTCCCAGGAGCAGGGATTTTCCTCCACAATCAGGCAGATTCTGGTATAAACCAGGACACACCTTTATGTTCAGCTGCAGAGATCAGCTCTGTTGAGGTTTGGATATTGAAGAAGGGAAACAGCTGCTGCCTCTGGTGTCTTTGTGAGGTGTTTAACTGGGATATTCCCCATCAGCCCCAGGGAAGAAGTCACTGTGAGTGCTTTCCCTTGTAGCAGAGAGAGCTGACCTTCTGTGTGTTCAAATCAAGGATGGCCAAGAGCCTTGGATGATGGCACTGATGAAATACAAATGTATGCATGAAAGGAATGGCTTTAAACAGACAGAGAGCAGCTTGAGGTGGGGTGTTAGGAAGGAATTTTTGGCTGTGGTGGTGATGAAGCCATGGCACAGATTTCCCAGAGAAGCTGTGGCTGCCCCATCCCTGGAATTGTTCAAGGCCACGCTGGATGGGGCTGGGAGCAACCTGGGATGGATCCCTGCTCACGGGAGGAGGCTGGAATGGGATGGTGCAAAGGGAGGAGGCTGGAATGGGGCTCAGTTCTGCAGGACTCGGGTGGGAGGAAATTCTGGCCTCGCCCTTTACCACTAGAGGGCATCGACAACTCTCGTTAATTTTATTCCCTTTGTGGAAACCCAGAGCAAAATAAAATCTCCCTTTAAAGATTCCCTGCGTCGCTGTGCAGAGTCCTGCCTTCTGACAAAAAGCTGAAGTCGAAATGGCAGATTATATTATCCATGCATCCTAGCAGATAATTCTGGAAAACCAAGCTATCTCTGTTTGTTTTGCTGCTTGCCATTTAGAGCTGACAAAAAAAAAAAAATCAAATATGTCAGTACTAACTCTGTACCCACTGGTTCTTCTTGTTTTGTGTCTCCTAGGTTTGGTTTGGGTGTTCCTGTTATTCTGAGGAACTCAGAAGAGACAGAATCCAGCACAAGGGTACTGAAAAAGCGGATGAGACAAGTGAAGAATCCTTTTGGGTTGGAGATCCCTAATCCTGCTGCAGCTTCAGTAACAAGTCAGTGGATTTCTTATGTGGTTCTTCTCAATTTGCATTCCTGAACTTGGTACTTTCCATTTTCTGCCTAGAATCATAGGATGGTTTGGGTTGGAAGAGACCTTAAAGATCATCGTTCTTGCTCTCATCCTTTTTCTCTGTCATAATTCCATTCCAACAGAAATAAGCTTTTACACAGTTTATAAAGGTGATGTTTTTAAAAGTGAAATGTTTGCATATGGAGGTACAATTTAATTCTCATTAATGGGACACTTCCTGCTATTACAGATCTTTAAGTAACCAAAACATTTGCAAATTACCAACCACTGTGGGCGTTTCTATAAATTTCATGGAATTGTAGAATTGTACAGCATTCATTATGGAATATGTACCACCCACTTAAATCTAAGCCCAGATCTTCAGCAGTGTTTGGAAGTGCATTATTTTTAATAAATAGATAGAAAAAGAGGGCGATGATTTATTTATCTGTTCTCCAATGGAAACTGAATTTAAATATCTGCTTGGATCAGAGTTCAAGCCATCCCTATCATTCTTGAAATCACCCACACAGGAAGTGGAATTTGTGGCCTTCTGCATCACTGAGGAGCAGTGAGTAAAGCTGAGCATCTTCCGCCCACATGGGGCCTTCCAGTGCATGAGGAAGGGCTGCAGCAGATTTCCTCCCTCCCTCAACATAAACCCCCCAATACAACAAATCCAACAACTCAGGTAACTGGGATTTTTCAGAAGCTTTGAGCACTCCTGCTCCTGTTTGTGCAGAAAGTTGACAGGTTTTTGGAAAAAGAGCGGAGAGCAGAGATGCCCAAAGAGTAAGAGCCTTATTCTTTGAGACCACAGAGAGTTTTGTAGATGAGTGATCCAATTAATACCATTATCTCAGGAGGGAATGAACTTTGGGCTAAGGCTTGTGCCCTTGTATCTGCCAATGAGTGTGTAAAGTGTTACCAGAAGTTAAAATTTACCATTCATAAAATGCATGTTGTTTTTTGTGAGCTTAATCAGCCATTTTATCTCCTCACACCCACTTCCTCACCCCCACTGACTTCCAGAAACACTAAGCTGAATCGAAATAGTTAGATTTGCTTATAATGATAACTAGTTGTGTTTTTATTTTATAATGTTTATCATTTTAGGGGTGGCCTTTCAGTACCTGAAGGGAGCCTAGGAGAAGAGACTTTTACAAGGGCCTGGAGGGACAGGACACAGGGAATGGCTTCCCACTACCAGAGGGCAGGGGTAGATGGGATAGTGGGAAGAAATCCTTCCTGTGAGGGTGGTGAGGCCCTGGCACAGAGTACCCAGAGAAGCTGGGGCTGTCCCTGGATCCCTGGAAGTGTCCAAGGCCAGGCTGGATGGGGCTTGGAGTACCCTGGGATAGTGGAAAGTGTCCCTGCTCATGGCAGAAGCTAAAACTGGATGTTCTTTAAGGTCCAATCCAAACCATTCTATGATTTTATGGTTCTATGATAAAAATCTGTGACACTGAAGTTTTCTGCTTGTAGCTCTTCAAGCATCTAGACTTAGCAATTCCAGGATTCCTGCATGTGGTGAGTTAATGAAATGCCTCTCCTCTTTCTCCAAGGGGGTGTCACACTGACACCTGACTGCCTGGAGGATTGTGTCCTTACCTGCTACTGGGGCTGCAACGTCCAGAAACTCCACGAAGCGCTGCAGAAACACGTCTACTGCTTCAGAATAAAGACTCCCCAGGCGTTAGAGGATGCTCTCTACAACGAATACCTCTACAAACAGCAGCACTTGTATCCTTTTTTTGAATTGTTTTGACAAAATGTGTTGGTTTTTTTGGCACGGGGAGCGTTGAGGATGGTGAACGCTCCACGGGTTTTGGCACAACTCATTTATGAGCATACACGATGAGAAATATTCTTTATGCAAACGTCACATTTGCCTGCAATTGCAGCTACTGATTGTTTTCCCTGACACAGACAAAGCATTAAAAGAAATGACAAGGCAGAGAAATATTGTCAGTTACCAGAAGATGCTCAAGTTGTAGATTTTGGCCCCGTGCCTAGAGCTCGCTATCCCTTGGTAGCACTGCTGACGTTAGCAGATGAAGAAGACAGAGAAATATATGATATTGTAAGTAATCTCAGAGTGTATTTCAGGGTCACTGTGTTCAAGGTTTGAATGTTTCAGGAGAGAGGCTTGAATAAAGCAGCTTCACTTTCCTGTTCCCTAGAATTTGGTCCCTCACTTTCTTATTTTCTGAAATAAAGCAGTTCAAAACTTCCAAATCTCAGTCTTTGAAGAGGCAATGGAGAAACATTGTTTATTCTTTTCTTATTCACTACAGCATTTTAAAGATGCTTGTGATTTCCCCAAAGCCTCTGCCTGCCAAGGTCCCAGTGGTCAGAGGAATGAGGGTTGGGGCAGTTTAACAACCTGCTCCTCTGATTTCTGGGATCACACAGGCCTGTGGTGGAGCTCTTGCACTTGTACAGGCTCTCGCATTCTGTTGGCAAGGCAGGAGGGTTTTTTTTATAAGTGTCTGGCACAGATATGGAGCTGATTGCTGACTTGGCTGTTAGAAACCTAGAAATTACCTTTCTGCCCCAGGTCTGTGTCATGGTTGTGCCTCACAGGAGCCAACTCCAGGGCACTTACAGGAAGGGGTCAAGGTCTGGCTTGAGGCTGATAGGAGATACTCAGCTCCCCAGAAAAGGGCTCCTCCTAATCTCTTGCTATTAAAGCAGCTTCAGCCTCGCCACATGCTGTCCAATACCCTTTATAAACTCGAAATTGATGATCTCTGAATGATTTGAGACACACTTTTATCTCCCATCTTTTCATTGGATTGATAATCTGCTTGCACCAACTCCTTGAACTGACCACAACTGAATTCAGAAGCAAATTGCCTGAATCCACTGAACACTTTTCCATGCAAGCTGTAATCACACCAGTGCCTATAAAACCTGTCCCCTTTCCAGGTGATGGCTGTCCTTGGCTTCTTGTCACCTGACTTTAGGACTGCTCTCCTCCCTCCTGTCCCCACTTGACGTGTTTTAATGTTTTCATACATTTTTATATGTTCACCTTTCAGATTAGTTTAACATAAAGAAACTCTAAATGTAAGATTTGAATGTATTTGACATTGGCATGGATTTGTAGCACTCTCTTTTGAGCCTTAACATAGAAGAAAGGGTTGGAAGGAGAGTGGGGGAGGTATTTTTCCTCTGGTTTTGGAGGAAAGGAACACATCTAGAATCTGTAAATCCAGTCAAGGAGTAATTCCACCTGAATTCCTTGCCAGATAAATGTCAGAATTGCATCTGGTTTGTTGAAACAAACTTGTAAAATAGAAATGGAGTGTGGAAATGGATCTTTGCCAGTGTGGTATTACCATTTTGAATTATTTGGGGGGGTCTGTGTGGGTGTCCATCACTGTGGATGGTGTTTCAGTGTCTCTTTCCTGAGGGGGAATCTGATTTTCATCCTAACTGGTTTTGTGGCAAGATCATCCCTACTTGGTTTAGTGCCATAATTTTCCTCTAGATCCAGAAAGTTAGCATGACCACATATAAAAGTTACAGAAATTACTGGAAGACTGTCACAGCTAAAGTGGAAGCTTAGGTCTCAGGCACTGTGATTTAGGAAAAAAAAGACCCTTTTGCCAAGGAATAGTGAATTCAATTTCTTATAAATCCATATGTGTAGGTACATACACATTTGAACTCTGTATTTAATTAGCCATGTGTGGATTTTGAAGTGCAAGTCTAATTTGCCTTTAAATTTCTTTTTAAAGCAAAACAGCTTCTACATTTCATTTCTCTTTTGACAGCTTCTGGGAACTACAATAATATTGAATTTCACTTTCTTTTCTCCCAGCTTTTTAGAGGCTATTACGTAATTTGGGCAGGGTAGGGGTTGTTAGGCACAGCATGCAAGTTTGGAGTGCTTGTATTTCCAGAGGAATTATCTCAAGTCAGCCCGTGGGGGTTCAGAATCCTTTCCAGTGAAATTTGTCTTTCTCCTGCTCAGATTACAAGCCAATCAATGACACTTCTTAGTGATTTTTGGAGTCCAAAAACTGCAGTGTGTGTGTTTGTGAGGGAAGGAGGGGGAAAGTGGAGAAGACTGCTCAGGTGTGTTTCCAGTTTGGGGTGTAATTCCATCAGGTGGGAGCAGCCAGAGCAGGTCTCTGCTATAAATTTGCCACAGAAGAGCTCCATGGGGAAGCAGGGTGAGAAGCTGAAGGAGCACCAAGGGCTCTCTTGTGCCACATCCCATTTATACTTTGTCCAGTGTATTTCATTTTATTTTTTTTTTTTGGCTCAGTGCTTGAAGTCAATGTTGTTGAATTGCTGATTGTCTAAGGAATTAAGAAGCTCTATCAAAGTAAATCAGAGAATCATGGAATAATATGGGTGGGAAGGGAGCTTTAAGATCATCTTGTTTCACCCCCTGCCATGAGCAGGGACACTTTTCATTATCCCAGGCTGCTCCAAGCCCCTTCCAGCCTGGCTTTGGGCACTTCCAGGGATCCAGGGGCAGCCACAGCTGCTCTGGGCACCCTGTGCCAGGGCCTCACCACCCTCACAGGGAACAATTCCTTCTCAATATCCCATTTATTCCTGCCCTCTGGCAGTTTGAAGCCATTCCCTGTGTCCTGTCCCTCCATCCCTTGTCCCCAGTCCCTCTCCAGTTCTCCTGGAGCCCCTTTAGGCCCTGGAGGGGGCTCTGAGCTCTCCCTGGAGCCTTCTCTTCTCCAGGTGAACACCCCCATCTCTCTCAGCCTGAGTGATAAGTTATTAAACATCTAACTTTTTTTGTTTGTAGATTGCAATGGTGGCTGTAATTCATGTTCCTGATGAAAGCTACAGACTTTCCTGCCGAATTCTGTATCAGTATCTCCTCCTAGCTCAAGGTCAATACCATGATCTGAAGGTAAGCCACGCACGGAGTCTGGTTTCATGAATATGACAGTGTTAACTTTAGCTTGTGTAGGCTTTCATGAGCCTAAATTAGTACAAGACTTCTATTGTCATGCAAAGAACGGGATGGTAGTTAAAATTGTTTTATCAGTTAAGTAGTGCCACAGGAACTCACTGTACAGAAATATTTTCCATGAAATTATTCAAGATTTCCTGGAGAAATTACCTGTTTCTAATCTAGGAGTCCTAGTGTCCACTTAGTAAAGCAGTAGGAAGAAATTCACTGTTGAATGCTTCTTTTTTCCAGAATATTCTTTCCTTTCTTCAAAATTCCCTTTTAATCAGGAAAGCCTCAGAAGAAACTTTTTAAAATTCCCTTTTCTTGCACTGTACTTAGGAATCATGCCCAGAAGAATTTGCGCTTCACGTAAAATCAGACCAAAAAAGGCGTAGGGGATTGAAATATGAGCAAGAGCAGAATGGGTTGAGTGAAGCAGATTTGACAGCGTGGTGGATATAATTTTGGTAGGAACAGATAGAAGATCCCTCTAGGCACAGAGGCTGATGGACCAGAAACAAACCCGAGCTGCTCAAAACCTGAACGCTTCTGTTAAAGTTCATGCATGACGTTGATTTGATGCAGCCAAGGACTGAGGACTTATCTTTAATATTTTCCCACTGTTTTATGTAATTTCACATTTCTGAAATGCCTTTAACTGGAGGCCAGGCAGCTGCCAAGACCCGCACAGAGTCTGGCACTGTTGGACCCAGTGGAACTTCCATTGCACCTGCGTGCGTGCAGAGATCGGGGAAGAGTTTGTTCACTCCTAAATATTTGTGTTTATGTGTATTTTAGCAACTCTTCATGTCTGCAAACACTCCTGCACCCTCCTGCAGCGATACCTTCCCTGGTGAGAGCAGCACTGACAGAGGGCTGCTGGAAAAGGCCGGGCTGGCTGGAGAGGAGCCAGAACTGCAGGAAGAGAACAGCAAGGACTGTGTTGTTTGCCAGAACGGCCCCGTGAACTGGGTCCTCCTGCCCTGCAGACACACGTGCCTGTGTGATGGCTGCATCAAGTATTTCCAGCAGTGCCCCATGTGCAGGCAGTTCGTGCAGGAGTCTTTCCCACTTTGCAGCAAAAAGGAGCAAGATGAGGATGAATCGACCCGTGTCTTGCAAGATGTTCTTCCTGGAAGAGTTTTTTAACGGGAGTTAAAAATAACAGACCTGGGTTGTGTGCACTGAGATTAAATGTGGAAGCCAGACTATTTATGGGAGGATATGTTAACTTGTAGGATTTTGCTTTTTTTTGTTGGGTGATTTTCAGCTTCCTTGTTTTTCCTCGCTCCATATGCTCGCAGGAGCGCTGCTTACCCGTGCAATGTGGACAGGAGAAGTGCGTAGGATAGCTCTGAAGGATGTGATTTTATTTATAACTGCTTCCTAGATTTTCTTGGAGCACTGTTGGAGGCTGTTTTGACTACTAAATTTAGGCTGTCTACTAAAAAAAGATTAAAAACTTGCAAGTGCAGTTGCACAAGGCTCATTCTATATTTATTGTGTTTAAAATACTAGAGCCGTATATCGTTTTAAGTCGGTATAATTTAGGAACTTAGCACTTTACAGAATGTACCATATGAAGGAAAGTAAATATTCTTCATTATTAACCCCGTGTGTGTTTATTTTGTAGCTGAAGGTTGGGCTGTGGCAGGAGCTGGGGGTTGAAGGTGTGGATCAGGACGCCGTTTCTGGCTGGTTTGAAGGATTTGTGTGTGAGGGACTTCAGCCAAAGCCCTTTGGAAAGATTTTTGTTGATTATTCTTGAATTACATGTTGCTGACACTGTCATGCCTGAGCCCCTGCAATGACATCTTGAGATACAGACTTTCAGTCTTGTTGTCAGTGCCTGTAAGAACTTGTTCTCCATGCAAATCTTGGTTAATCACTCTCTAGAGTGGCAGTTTTGAGGTGCTTTGAGGGATTTCCAACTCTTTTCACTTGCATGGTCAGCTTGGATGACCAGTAACAAGTGAACCAGTTACTCTTGTCAATAGTCCCAGGAAATGTACCTGCTCTAACAAAGGAAGAAGCTAAAGAATAACAGCAAATTATTTCCTTTCACTCCAGCGGTGTCTTGTCAAAAGCAATAAAAATGGCTGTTAAGAAAAGAGAGTGGTTTGTTTCTTTAAAGAGACACACAAGTTCTCCTAAAGATAAACGGGCTGAGTCTCACATCTATTATATAAGGGAAAATGCTCCTTAGAACCTGTAGAAATGGGGAGTAGCTGTTTCCTGTGCTCCCTTTTGTTCCCTTCCAGCTTTTTTCCACATCCAGTTCCAGGACAGCTGCCCAGGCTCAGGCAGGGAAAGCCGTGCTCCACGATCCTCAGCTCCGCTCTCCTGCAGCCCCAGGGTACACACGAGGTGCTGCACGCCTCCAATCCAGGGCAGGAAGCTTCCCCTACTCACAGGTATTCCATCTTCACCTTTCCATCCTTCTTTTTTGTTTTATTGTTTGCTGTGACCCTGCTTCCAAACTCCTTGCAATTACCTCTGAGGAAAAGATTTAGGTGGTGCTGTTGGGAAGAGGAATGGTTGTAAGGACAAGTAGAAGTGAGGAATTGATGCCTGAAGCCACAGATTTCCTGCCAGTGATCAGCAGGCTGGTTGTAAGATAATTTATCTACTCTGCCTAAAGTGACCATCCTGGCCAGGGACAACTTGGGAATGAACTGCTGGACAAAGCAGGCTGTTGTTTGCACTGTGTATCCACCAGGAATGGCAGCATGAGGTATCTGTGGGGATGGAGCAGTGCTGATCCCTGGCAGCAGCTGCTTCCCCACAGCATGGGCAGCTCGTTATTCCAGAGGAGCAGGTTAAAGCTCTGCTGGTTCCAGCCTGGAGCTGGGCACTGATAATTAGCAGGGATTTGTTTCCCCACGGAGATGATGAAGGAGGTGTTGTTTACTGCTCGACCGCAGTCATCACCGATATTTAATCAATTAATTACAACCTCCCATCAAACAGCCTGATCCAAACCTGTGGGCTTATTTAATCTCCCAGTGAAATGGTATTCAAGTAACCCCACAGAGAGTTGCCTGGTCTGCCTCATCCTTCAGTCGATGCCAGTATTAAATAATAATGGCAAGCAGGATGTAGCTGTGCTGAACTGCCAGGCTGTGTATTTACCATTAAGTCTGTCCCAGCTTTTCATTTGTTACTTGCTCTTTTAATAGCATTTTCTAGAGATGCTTAGTTGCTTTCTCTGCTCTAACAAGCTTCCTTGCTGGCCCAAATGAAAGATCTGATGAGAGTTATAAAAAGTACAGTAGCTGCCTCATTACATTTGCCCTTCTAAGAAGCCATGCCAAAATACAGATCAGGTGAGAAGGAAAAGGAGCAGCTCTAAAGCTGCTCAGTGTGTCCCTTGGTTGTCTTAAAGCAGGGATTCAAGGCTCTAAGAGAGAAATAAAACCTTCCTGTGACCCACAAAAACACAGTGTATTGACAAAGGCTGTTCTGCTCTGTCACCCTGTTGTAATAGAAGTGATGTAACATTCCTTTTCTGCTCATTATAGATGATGTTTATGGATTTGGGGACATCAAGGTCCATGGGAAGACTTCTGGCAACAGGACTTGGTTCTTTTAAGCAGCACTGGGGTGTTTCAGGTTTGTAATGAATTTTTTTTTTTTTTTTGCTGCAGGAGAGGTTGGTTTGATTTGATTCATCAACCCTAATCAGAGCTGAGGCTTCCAAATGGGTTGATCAGACAAAGTGGTGCTATTTAGAGATGTCCCAAGGTGTCTTTCCAAGTGCCAATGGACTGTGACGTGGACATCTTCCTTCTGTAGGGAAAGTTGCTGTGTTAGGATCTTCCTTCCTCCTTCTCTGCCTCCTAAGTAGAGGGGAAAATGATCATAGGGACAATGCAGGTCAGCTCAGGTGGCTGCTGTACAACTCCCTGACAGGAGGGTGCAGCCAGGTGAGGGTTGGTTCTTCTCCCAAGAAACAAAGCTTAGGACAAGAAGAAACAGCCTCAAGTTGCAGCAGGGGAGGTTTAGATTGGATATCAGGGAAAATTTCTTCACTGAAATGGTGGTGAAGCCGTCCACAGGCTGCCCAGGTACATGTTTCGTTCAGCTTTGAGATGAGCCTCTGTCTGAATCTGATTTAAATGCCTCACTCCCATGCCAACATCAAACTTCAAGTATGGTAAAAGAAGACAGGAATTGGGTGAGTTTCTCCTGCTGATTTTCACATTGCTGGGGCTCCCCTGCCCCTGAGGAAACTCTGCCAGGTCTGCAGGTGACGTGTGCCAGGTGAGGGGCTGGCATCTGTCACTGGGGGTCTCTGCAGCCACCAGTCACCACTTGCTCAGCTGTCCTCACACCCAGAGCAAACAAGGATGGCCTCTGTCACTGCAGCAGATGTGCAGCCCCTGCAGAGGTTGTCCCTGTGTCCTAGGTTACAATGTAAAATATTCCAGA
>VXBU01016076.1:69940-101999 GCA_013400315.1 Bombycilla garrulus | reverse complement strand
TGAATGATTGGTGGGTTTTTTTTTTCCTTTCCCCCCCGTGCCCCCCCCTTCCTCCTTCCATGCAGTTTCCTGTGAAATAAGTAAGTCAGGTCACGTAGAGTCTGGATTTTCTAGGCTTCTTTTGGGCAACGTGGCTTGCTTTGCTCTCTGCAACATGCAGAAGCAGCCCATCGCTACCTCAGACGAACTGTTATTGTATAAAGGTCTGAGCAACTGGGTTATCCTATTTTTTTTTTCCCTGTTAAATGTGGCAATTCCTATTTCATCATTCAGATCCTGTTTGGACGCATTTTTTTTCCTGCGGCTCTGAATACCCCCTTGTGTTTCAGCAGAGCTCTAAGAAAATATGAGTGGACTGTTTCATGTTACTGAGCGTGCAGGGTACAGGACAGAAAATGTGCGTGGCTACCGAAAGTGTATTTTTCTTTTATTTATTCGCCATTACAAGTTGCTCAACTCCTCCAAAGTAAATGGGAGTTTGAGCAGGAGGGGATGGCACAAGCGCCGTGCGAATTGCACTGTGTGTTCCCGTATTTATTTATGGGGGGTGTGTTACAGACGTGTGTGTTCCTGAGTGTGCATGTACACAGGGATGCAAGTTGCTTAAAGTAGAGTTTTTCTAACGCAGAGGGCCAGCAGGGAAGGCAAAACGTCATTTTAGTTGCACAGTTCTGTTTCTCCAACACCTCTCTCAAAAAAAAAAAAAAATCCGAAACCAAAAAAATCCCGCAACCCATAAAAAAGCAAAGCAATCCCCCCATTCCTAAGCACCAAAATCCCGGGGGACTGGAGGCTCTCGGGTTTGGGGCTGTGCGTGGCAGAGCAGTGCCGGGGAGCGGCTGGCGGCGTTCCGTGATGGGTGGAAATCTTGCGGCCGGATCCCGAGCAGAGCCCCCGGTGCGGACGGGGCGGGAGGAATGCAGGGTCCTTCTCCAGCTGTTCCCTATTAGAGCACCGAGCCGGCAGGATTTGGCAGCTGCCTGCGCTGCCATTTGATGACAAGGTCCAGCGCAGCGCCGTGTTCCACCGAGGACGGATTTAAGTCCTTCTGCAGGAAACCGAGCCTGAAGCTGCTCCGGCGCAAAGGGATCGGGGCTGGCTGCAGGGGAGCGAGCCTGGAATTGGCTGTTCCCTTATATAGCTCGCAGGAATGAGAGGGAGGAATGCTGCCGAGTGCGTCTGGGCGCAATACTGCTGCTTTTATAAACAGCTGAAGGGATGAACCTCATCCATCCCTTTGGGTGGGGAGGCCCCGGGGGGGGTTGGGGGCCGGGAGGGAACACATTCTCCAAACTCGGCTGCTCCTGGATAAATCTGCAGCTTCCTGTGCCAGCTTCAGCGCAGGTTTGCTGCGATTCCCTCTGCGAGTTGGTGTGAGCGATGTATTTTTAATTTTATCTTTTTTAATCGGCATCTCAGCTTTTCATTCCGGCTGTGGGTTTGGCGGTGTTTGGCGGTGGCCGTGTCCCCTTGGTTGGATGGGGAATTTGTGGGGGGGTGATTTTCCTCCTGCCAGCAGGAAAGGCGAATTGTGAAGGAAAGCAGGGCTCTGAAGTGGTTCTGGGCACAGAGTCACGTAGGGCCGCCTGTGTGGTGGCGTTTTCTCGGTGTGAGGCTGGGTGCACACCCGGGTTTGGGCCCTTCCCGTCTCCTCCCGTGCGAGCAATCCCTGCTTGCCCCTGTAATCCCGTTGACCTTGCTTGGCGCGAGGATTTCTCCTGCGTGCAGAGCTTGGCATCCAGCCTCCTGCCCGGCCCTTGCTGCCTTGGTGGAGCTGCCTGAGCTCTCCCTGGCGAGCCTTCCAAAAATGATCTCTTCCTCCAGGGCATTCGTAACTCCGATGCCAAAACCCAGATCCCTTGAGTTCCTCTTTCTCACCAAGCACCCCCGTGTATGGTTTTCCCATGGGATGGGCATATCCGTGCATCCTGCAGAGCAGGACACGTGCTTTTCCAGGCAGCCCTGTTGCAGTGCAGGGGGAGGTGAGCTGAGATTTGCAACCAGGCTGAGTTAGGAAATAGCTTTTGGTCTCCTGTGATAGTGCTGCCTTCCTAAAACCACTTGTATTCCTTGAATCCCTCCTGTTCCACGCCTGTTTGGCAGTCTGGCACTTGTCACTTGCCTGGCGATGGAATCACACCAAGTCCTGAGCAGCAGCTCGTCACTGAACCTTACGTTACTCGTTACTCTTTGAATCCTGGTGTTTGCATTACTAATTCGGGCTCGATTCCTTCCTGGGCTGGGGCCTGAGGTGGCTCCTGGAACGTTTTCCTGGTGTTTGCTGAGTTGGAAATAGTGGCTCCCCGCTTGTAGGTGCCCCACTGGTATCGGGGTGGGGGCTGTATGGCAGGGGGTGTCCCCTTTCTGTGAAATGTGCTGTCCCCTTTCTGTCAAATGTGCTGTCTGGGACAGGGTGTCACCACCTGAATGTAACGTGCTGGGCCAATGTACTGCAGCAGGTGTTGGAATTACGCTGGGTCCTGGTGAGAATTGAGTTTTGTGCATGCAGGACCTGTTGCTCGTCCCAACCCTGTGGGGAGGTGGGAGAACTGGATTGTTACCCCTGGGTGATGGTGCTTAGGAGGAGGTGGCAGCCCTGCTGTGGCCTGTGGTGGATGGGCACCATCCTTGGAAATATCACCACCACCAAAACAGAGGTCAGGAGGGGTCCCAGATGGACAGCAGAGCTCAGAGATTCTCTGACTGGTGCTGCTGGGCTCAGAGCCCTCAGGTGTGTGGACCAGGCATGGAGAAAAGCCCATTTCATTTCAGCAAAGGTGTCCAGGTTGTTTCTTGCCTGGTAGACTCAAGATGAGAGGTCTGATGATTGGCAGATGTGGTGGGAAAAATCAAGAAGAAAAATAACTCCTTTTAACTAGTTGACTGCCACAGAGAAGCAAGTATATTTAGTTTGAAGGAGTTCTATCTTGTTTTTTTCCCAAGTGTGAGGGTGTTTTCGTAATGACAGCCAAGCTGTCCTCATCAGTACTGCAAACCCAACGTGGCTCTGCTGTGTACAACCCTCAGAAAGCCCTGAGGATCCTCCTGATCCCATGGTTCTCTGGATCCCTGCCTAAGCCTGGAGGGGTGGATGTGACCTTGTTGCTATCCTCAGTTGTCCTGCAGGAAGCTGCACTGGTGTCTGGGAGCTGTGGGGGCTGCAAGACCTCCTGCAATCCATTGCTTGGTTATAAAGGGAAAATAGGAGTGGGAAGCAAATATGAAAGGACATTATACATTCTTCATTAGGTGAAATGTGCAGTTTGGGGTTGTCCTGCACAATGGCTTCACCGAGCTTTAATGGTTTAAACTGGTGAAGAGTTGTTGCTAATTCAGTTTGAGCGTGAATGGCTTGGCCTGCTGAGAAGGAGGAGAATATGGAAACCATATTATCCGTGCACAGAAATAGAAGTCTCAGGTATTGCACAGCACTATTTAAAAGCCTGCTATAACTTCCTTCCTTCCTTCCTTCCTTCCAGCTTGGCCTTGCTGGGCAGCTTCAGTCCCAGCTGCTCGGAGCCGTCAGGACACGGCGACCTCCCCTGATCTGCAGTGAAGGTCAGGCAGGAGTGGGGTGAGCCCTGTGCTGGGAGTGGGACCTGTGCCCCTCCTGGGCACCCAGGGGTGCTGGATATGGCTCTGCTGGGCTGCAGACCCAGTGAGGAGATGTGGGATCCATGAAACGTGGTCCATTGGCTTTGGGCACTGAGTGCAGAATGCCTTCCTTCTTTCATCTACTCCAGCATCCCCCTGTGATTTTTTTTTTTCCCAAAGCATTCCCACATCCACCAGCCCTGGCTTCCTCACTCCTGCAAGGTTGACAGAAGTGCCCAAAGACTCCTGTAGGTCCTCCAGGTGTCCAGACCGATGGAAGCAGTGACAGTTTTAAGCTCTCGGCCTTAAAGGACAACAAGCTTTCTCTGGCCTGTGCACAGGACATTAACTGCTCCATATGTTAGGGCCAAAATATTTATTTAATTTCAGCAGGCTGTCAGGTGTCACAAGGGGAGCATCAGGGTGACCTAGATTCCTCATCCTGGGGAAGGACTGGCCAAAGGAAGAGACAAAGGTTGCAGGGAGCTGTAATGTCTTTTAATAGCCCAAGTAATGCAGCTGGAAAAAATGGCCAGGCATGAAGGTGCACCAGCTCAAAGGAGGGCTTGTGTGGTTGTGGGTTTGTTTTTTTTTTTTTCCAACTGTACCAGCTGGTCTATTAAAAGGTATTACATATTCCTGCAGACCTTGCTGCTTGTGGCCTTAGCTCCCTGTGGTTCCAGCCCGGCATCTATTGCTGCCACCCCACCACAGACACTCCCAGCCCATCCAGAAGCTGCTTCCCCTGCCCTGTGCAAATTTTGTAGTGACCCCCACTGGTGGCAGATCATCCCAGTGCCCAGTTTGAAGGTGTTTCTCATTTTTTTAAAAATTTTCTTGGCTTACAGTTGCATTGCAATTTTTTACTCTGGTTTAAATGTCCTGTGTCTGTGTGAGGGCGTGGCAGGGCTGTCACACACTGGGACTGGAGGAGCCCAGGAGGAGGAGGATGGGGTGAGGAAGCACAGTTAGCCCGTTATTACTGGAAGTGATGGGGAATTCTGAGTGCAGGGCTGGACAGTGGCACTGTGTGGCCATTCCACACATTTGTCTCTGCCTGGAGAGGGGTGTGAGCAGCCCTGCCAGCTCTGCTCGGTAAAAATTAGCAGCTGGGACTCCTAAATGGAGAGACCACAGAAGGAAATCACAGAAGGCTTGGAAAGGACCTGTAAGATCATCTTGTTCAAACCCCTCAGACAGGGACAGCTTCCACCAGATCAGGCTGCTCAGAATTCCATCCAACCTGGCCTTGAGCACTTCCAGGGATGGGATAGCCCCAGCTTCTCTGGGTGACCTGGGCAAAGCTCAGACCTGCTGAGCTGTTAGGCACTTGCTTTCAACCTGCCTGCAGGTGCTTGACCTGCCTGCCTCACCTTTCCCAGGTTTTGGTTGCAAACTCGAGGGCTGAAAGCTATCAGTGCTGGGATTTTTGGAAAATACCGAGGGGAGGGGTACAGAGGTACAGAGTGGTGTTAGCCAGGGGCTTTGAGCCAGGCTACACACCCAGTGTTCTCGTGTGATTCAAAGCTATTTTTATTTTTAGGGATGCTTTCCAGAGTGGCTGTGGGAAGCACTGCAGGCTGGAGGAAGGTCTGTGGTGTGGCATTGCAAAGGTTCCCCTTTGCTGTCCCGCTCACCCCAGTGCTGGGACCTACACGAGGCTCTTCTGGACTCTTCTGTATTTTCTCCTATTTTCTGTATTTTCTCCTATTTGCTTAAAAACTCCCTCTCTTGTCGTTCCTGGCACGTGTTCTTTGCAGTAAAAGGAGTGAGGAGATAATCCTGTGCTTGCTCCCAAGATTTTGGCAGCGTGGGTGACAAGGTCTCCATTGGCAGAGCTAATGAGAGTCAGGTCTTTTGGATGGGGGGTGGCAGAGCTTGCCAGGGTAGTAATTTTTAGGTAGTAATGCTTAAAATGGGAAGGAAAAAGTTAACTGATGGTAACAGCCTGTTTTGCTGCGCTGTGTGGTGCAACAGGGTTCCTCATGGGTGGGCTGCTTCTCCCAGAGACCTTCCCACACTTTGCAGTGTCCTCTTAACCATTTTCTCAGGCAGTTCGTGGCTCAGTGAGGGCCTGATGCCAGGGTTGATTTCCCCACTGACTTCAGCTGGGAAAAATCCCGCTGTTGAAGTGCATGTGAAAGATGCAGGGAAGCATTTCGTGCATCATCACGGACCTGAGCTGGAATTCCCTGCCTGGACCAGCTTGTTCCTTGATTCCTGCCATGCAGGTATCTTGTATTTGTGCTTGGAGAAGCAGCAGAGCTGAAATTCTCTCCCACCAGACTGGGTGCAGGGAAGATGTCGGTGAAGGAGGGGAAGCACACAGAGCATCACTGTCAGGATACAGATTGATGGGAGAGGTCGAGGACAGCTTTAGATCAAGAGCTGCATAGGAACCAACTGTAGAGCCATCAATTAAAATAATCTAGTTTGTGAATACACTTATTTGCAAAGGAGATTAAATGGATGAGTGGGGAGAGCGCTCTGCTCGTAGCTCGGGCTGGTGCTGGTGGATGATTCTCTGCACAGTTGCGTCCTTTGGCGTGTTGGAGCTCAAAATCTGGGCAAAGCTGCATGCCCATCTCACCAATTATATATAGATTATATAATTATATATTTGCAATTAGGCCAGTTGCTTTTAAAGTAGTTGATGCTCTGGTCAGCCAAATTTTCCTGCGGTTTCCCTGAAGCTGTTGAAGGTGGTGGATCACGACAAATTCCCATCTCCCTACAATTTCTCGAGCTTTGCCCTTTTATTTTCTCGTGTTCCATCAAAAAACACACCTTGGTTTCCTTTGTGGCCCGTGAAAGCCACTTCTGACTGAGCTGGGAGTTAGGTTTGCAATCAGTAACTGGAACAGTAATTAGTGTGAACGCCGGCTTTATTTTGGGATGCATCCGTCAGTGCTTCAGCACTCCAGCGTCGAGCTTGTGTCTGGTGTCACCACGGATCACTGCTGGGAGAAAGGGCACCCCTGGCACTGCCACTGCACCCCAACCCCGGGGCTGGATTCACCAGGGAGGGGAGAAGCTGCTGCACTGCAGCACTGCTGTGTTTTGGGGTTTCCCACCTGATGGCCCCCGTGTTCTCCTCGCTTCCTGCACGGTGCCAGCTGAGTGCAGCAGCCCGCACAAAGCACGGGTTGTTGTGTTTGGAGCCTGTTTTGTGTGCATAAAATGCCCCAGGGGTGGTGGGATGAACCCCCACATGAACTGTGTGTTTGTGCAAATCTACCTCTGAGTGTGCACGTGCCCTTCGTGTTTCCTATTTGCACCAAATAAACAAGACCATTATTATTTTACTAACTTTTGGTTACGTCAGAGCTGCCGAGGGATCTAAAAGAGGCTGCAGGTCTGATGCAAGGGATCCCCAGGCTTGCATGTTCATCCCTTTTCCCTTAAAAACTGGTGTGTTTATCTTTCCGGTTGCCCTGGTCCTAAGAGGAGACACAGAGCTTTGCAGAGGTCATCGCTGAGTGCGAGTTTGGCAATGGCAAACAGCCAAGCCAGTGGCTTTCCATCTTGGCCCAGTAATTACAAATAAAATTGAGGTTGGAGTGAGCAGATCCACTCCCGACTTCCTCTTCCACAGCAGATGCACGAGGTGGAAGGGCAGGATCTCACCAAAACAAGGCTGGGATTCTCTGTTGGTGAAGGTGTTGCTGGCTGTTCTCTGGAAGGGGTTTTGTGGGCAGAGGGGGTTGTGTTTCTGGCACAGGGGGATTGCAAGCTGGATTTTCTCTGGTGGAGCAGACCACGGGATGGCCTCATCCACAGCATGACAGCCCTGCAGCTTGGTTCGCTCTGGTTTTAGGTGCTGAGCACAAAATGAGCCCCTCAGGGTTGAGTGGGCCAGCTCCAGAGACAGAAAAATCCGGTTTGTTTTGTACCTGGCAGGTGCATGGGCTTCTCCTGGCTCTCCATGCAGGAGACAAACACAGCTGGCTAAAGCAAGAGGAGCTGTCAGTGAAGGATTTACCAGCTCAGGCTCACCCATCTGATGCCCCCTTCACAGTGTGGGGTTTTATTGATGGATTTACATGCAGTGACTCTGTGGCGTGGCTGTATTGAGCATTTTGGTGAATCTGTCTGAATTTAGCCTGGTTTCTGTGATGCAGTGACTGTGGCGTGGCTGTANGAAGCTGTCTGAATTTTAGGTTTCTCTGATGCAGTGACTCCATGGCGTGGCTGTATCGAGGGTTTTGGTGAATTTGTCTGAATTTTCGGTTTCTCTGATGCAGTGACTCTGTGGCGTGGCTGTATTGAGGGTTTTGGTGAAGCTGTCTGAATTTTCGGTTTCTCTGATGCAGTGACTCTGTGGCGTGGCTGTATCGAGGGTTTTGGTGAAGCTGTCTGAATTTTAGGTTTCTCTGATCGGCTCTGTGCAGGGCTGTGCTGCAGCACCTCAGCTGAGGCTGCCTGTGCTTGGTGCTCCTGGCTGGAGCTTGCTGATGATGCCTGAAGATTTCTGCTCTGAGTTGAACCCAGAGTGTAAACCATGTGTTTCTCTACCATTAACCCTGGCTGCTGCCCTTGGGCATTCGCAGTGCAGACATTTTCTTGTATTCTGTCACAATAATCCACGGGGCAGAGAAAGGTGCTACCACAAATTCAAGGTCATTTTGTATTGTGGACAAGATGGAAAGCACAGATGGACGATGCTGATGGCTCTGTTGCACCAAGGGCTGAGCCAGCTCCTGCCACAACCCCTGCAAGCCTTCCCTGTTACTTGCAGGAGCTGGATGTAGCCCAGCTTGTTGAGCTACCATGCCTGAAAATATTATTTTACTTAAAGTAATGTTAATATTGTGACTGTTGTCCGCAGGATTCAGCAGCTCTGCTCCAATCTTTGCTCTCAAGCAAGGCTGCTGTGCTTTAGAAGCATGGGGTGCTTCAAAAAGCTTCTCTTCTGTTACTGATCCTCACAAATAATTAATTCCAGATTGCCCTTTTTTTTTGTTTTTTTTAATACAACTTGTTTCAGGCAAGCCACAAACCTGCCTTTCTTTTAACCAGTTAGTTCTCTTGCTTGTTGCCTGGTGGGGAATGGACATGTGTTGTATTTGGAGTTTTAGTTGTTGTTATAAGAAGAAATTGAGTGGGAGGATAAAACGGGGTTTAACCAGGTTTAGCTGGAAGCATCTTATAACCCACTTTTCATGCTGCTGCATTTTTTTNTTTTTTTTTTTTTTTTTTTTGGTGTGTTTTCATCCCTGAACATCACAGATCATTTCTTCTTGTCATTGCGTTTTTCCTGTTGTCCCCTTTTCTCCGTCCCCCATCAGCAATGGGAATTGAAGAAGGAAGAAATTGGGGAGGGAAACGTGGAAGGAGAAACCCACAACTTTTGTTGTGGTGAAACTTGGCTGATCTGACATTTACAAGCAGAACACGGTGTTTCTGCAGCAGCTGCAGTCTGTGTCCATGCATTTTCCTGCTTTTCGCTTTTCCTGTTGGGATGTTCCTCCTGTTTCTCATGCAGCAAACATCAGTGTGATTTTTTTCTACCTTTTTTCTGACTGTTCCCCGGTGTGCTCAAATTGCCACAGGGTCAGCTTGGTTCTGGGTAGAGTTTTTTAAAATCTTACAGCTGCAAAGAAGTGGATTATTAAAAAAAATACAAAGTCCCCTGGCTGTTTCCCTCCAGATAATGCAAACATAGATGAAATGTTGAGTTATAACTACCTGAGTGACCTTTTAAGATAGGAATTGCTATTGACTGGCAGTATTATGTTAAACTGATAAGAATTCTTTTTAAAAGAGGAGGGAAAAAAGCCCAACAAACCCTTCAGTAACCATAACAACTTACTCTGCAGAGCTGGGACAGCACACAGCTCCTTCCTGACCCTGCTGCTTGAGGGTGGCACCACCACAGGGATCCCCATCCCCTGGGGAAACCTCCCCAGAGCTGCAGGTTGTGCTGTGAGGGGAGCCCGAGGTCACCTGGCTGCTGTCAGCTCTCCAATTTCCATCATCTGTAGGGAATTTTAGCTGCAGAGTTGTGCTGAGGCTCAGTCTGGTGCTGGGGGTTTGGGAGGGGATCAGTGCAAGGCTGCTGGCAGCAGGAAGGATCACCACCACAGGGATCCCCATGAGCTGGAAGGGACCTTAAAGCTCACCTTGTTCCATCCCCTGCCATGGCAGGGACACTTCCACCATCCCAGGCTGCTCCAATCCCATCCAGCCTGGCCTTGGACACTTCCAGGGATCCAGGGGCAGCTTCTGTGGGCACCCTGTGCCAGGGCCTCAGCACCCTCACAGCCAGGAATTCCTAATTCCCAATATCCCATCTATCCCACCCCTCTGGCACTGGGAAGCCATTCTCCCGTATCCTGTCACTTCACCCCTTTTCCAAAGCCCCTCTCCAGCTCTCTCATAACTCCTGTAGGCCCTGAAGGTTCTCTGAGCTCTCCTGGAGCCTTGTCCAGGCTGAACAGGGATGCTTTTGGGGGTCAGAGGAGGGTGCTTTCCATGGTCCTTGCTTAAGAAATGAGGAATAAGGCAAGAAAATCCCTGGCAGGGTCAGGGCAGCTCTTGGAGCCCTGTTGGGAACTGGATCCAGTCTCGTTGTCCTGGCAGAGGTGCCAGCTCCTGTTTCAGGTTCTTGCAGTAAATCAGGAGTGTGGTGGGAGCACACAGGTGCTTAGAGCCTTCCTTGGCCCAGCTTTGCCCTGTGGGCTGCGTTTGCATGTGCTGCCCTGGGAATTCTGTCAGTTTAAAGCAGAATTCACACTTTGGTCATCTTCTGTTATCAGGGCCTTGTCGCTGAGACCATTAGAGCTAAAGAAAATCTGCCAAGAGCAGCTGGGTTTTTGTTTGTTTTTTTTTTTTTTTTTGTCACTTTCTCCTTCCCTATCCCCTTGCACTTGCATTACCTTTGTGCTGTGGGTTCCAAATTCTCATGGAAAATGAGCTCACACGTGAGGATGAGCCTGAATATGAACAAACAGCATCTTGGAAAACGCAGAGACTCTAAAAAGAGACAGGATAAGCCTGATAAAATACCCCAAACATTTTAGAATTAGGGATGAGGGGGAAAACAACGCATTTGAATCCACAGCAGAAGAGGCAAAGGTTTGCAGCTTTGTGTGTCTGCTCAGGAAATCAATTACTCAAACCTGCTGCGTGAGGAGTCATGGCAGCAGCGGGGAAGCTGTGCAAAGGTGTCTGCTTAGCCCCTGCTTGCCAACCTCTCCTCACATTCTTCTGGAGCAGCCAGTTGGATGCTGAGTGCTTTTTGTAGCCGATGTCAAATCTCGGTCAGCCGGAGAGCCTTTAGAAATGAAGGTGTCTGCTGGTATTCAGGCATACGTGGATAATAGCTGCTGTAATTCAGCTGTCCGGCCTGGCTTCCCAGCTTTTATAAATGACTGATCAGAGATTCCACTGAGAACGAGGATTGAAAGGGATGGAGCTGCTGGAAGTGGTCTCTGTGCTGATAAGTTTAGTCTCTGTCCCCGGGACAGGTGGCCGGCGTTGTTCTCCCTCCACTGATGTCCTGAGTTTATATTTCACACAAGGCAAATGTTGCGTTAATAAAACTTTGTGTTGTGGTTAGATGGCAGGGCTCTGCAGTCATTTTTTTGCAAGCTGCACTTGAATCTTTGAGTTTGTCATTTTTCTTTTTCCCCTTTTATTTATGGGAGCGGGTAAACACTCGGAGATCTCTCTGGACAAGCCACAGCAGCTGGGGGATACTGGTTTCTCTATGGAGTGGAGGAATTTCATCAGAGGAACTATTGTTCCGCTGTGTTCTCAGCATTTTGGCAACTGTTCTTTAGATTAACCCTACAGAAAGGGGAGGGTGCTCTCTGCTGGGTCCGAAATAATTGCAAAAATGTGGGCAGATGCTTTTGCATTGTTAGAAATCGATCCTGGCTGGATGTGGGGAAGCATGGTGTGGGATCAGGGGATGGAGAAACCCAAGTTCTTTAAATCCCTCCTGGATGTCAGCATTGATGTTCAGTTGGTTTCTGTTTTTAAAGAGGAAATAGTTGGTGTGTGCTCGCAGTGCCCTGAGCAGTCAATAATCTCAGGGAGTGGTAGCTGGGGGTCCCTGGACTGTACTGGGTTTGCCTACAAAACTTAACCAAATTCAGGGGTTTTTTTAATCCTGTGTGCCTATTTTGATTCAGTTTGCCCTTACAATTACACTAATTTGCTTTATTACACGCAAAATGATTAAAAATACATCTGGCAGAGAGGATTAAAAGCTGGTAATCTGGCTGCTAAGAAGCACACGATGCTTTAGGATTTCCTTTCGAGGTGTGTGGAGCTCTGGAACAGGAGCAAATATGATCCTTTGTAGTTGGAGTTTTCACAGGGAGAGCTCATTAAAGCTGGTGTGATTGTTGGAGTGAACGAGAAATGAATGAGTTTAAAATATAAGACTAAATCCTACCACATTAAAGCAGTGGTTGTGATTTAAGAGCTCGTTTTTGGTTTGGGTTTGTGTTTTTTTTTGTGTGTGTGTAAACCTGGAGCAATCAGGTTGCTTTTAAGGGATTTAACAAGTCTCTCTAATTTTCTTTTAATGTTGCAGAGCTTAAAAATAATGCAAGGTCAGGCTGAGCGTAACTAATTCCAGTGTGAAAGCAGAGGAAAGCTTGTTTCTCCACAGACTTACAATTAGTGCAGCAATCCTCCTCAGTACAGCCTTTGAGAGGGATGTAGCAAGAAAAGAGACTGCTGGAATCTTGGTAAATAAAAATCCATGCTTGGGGATTTTTTTCTTCTTTGTTTTTGTCCAAGGAGAAGGGGCAGCCCTATAAAAGCCAAGGTTTAATTTAGTTTTGATTACTTTCACATGTGCCCCGAGAGGGCTTGTGGCAGGTCAGGGTGTGGTGGAGGTGTTTTAGGGGCTGGCAAAGCCCTCTGGGGGTTTTGAGTCCTTTTCTCTTGGTTTATCGGGGTTTACCTGGCAGGGTCTCAAGGATGCAGAGAACTTTTCTCCCAGCGTCTGAGTTGTCTGTGTGAGCTCTGCTGCTCCCAGTTTGCTGCTGGGATTTTGGGGGGGAATCCCCTTAATGCTTCCCAAAATCATTTTGTTGCACTATTAAGAGTTACTGGGGTGAGTGTTATCTTCATCTTGATGTCAAAAACCCCAGACTTGGCTATTTTCACACAGCTCTGGGTGCGCTGCCTGTTCTGTGTAACAAGAAGCCCAAAGCATTATCCTGCTTTTCCTGCAGCAAGCCCCCAGCATTCGTGTGACAAAAACACACCTGGCTTTGGTCAGGCTACCCTCGGGGATCCCCCAGCGTGTCCTGGCAGCTGTGCTGCTGTGACAAGAGCAAAGAGGTGTCACCGAGTCACCTCAGTGCTGCAGGGGATGCCCTGGGCCCTCCAGTGCCATCATCAGAGAGCTCTTTCCCTCCTTGTCCCTCACCGTGTGTTAATTTCGCTTTCCAAGTCTGGAGTGCTGCCACAGCCCCCGCGTTTCTGTTCTTTCCGTACATTGTGGTGTCCTGCCGCTGGAGGTGGCCTGGTGACACCGTGGGGACACGTGGGGGAAGGGGAGTTCCCACGTCCTTGCTTCTGTTTCCCTTCCCTCGGCCGCAGAGTGTTTTTGCTGGTGGCTGGCGGTGACAGCGAGTGTTTTATGCCGTCCCTATAAGGGGAGGCTCTGAGCACTCTGAGCCATTTCCCGCCAGCTTTTTGGCTCTCAGGGAGTCCCGGGCTTGCCCCATCTCTGCCGGGGATGCAGGTGCTGGTCCCTGGGCTGCTCTGACTCTTCCCTGCGTGGGATGCAGCCAGCAGGAGCCCTCCCATCCCCTCGGTGCCAGCTGGAGCGCTGCCCGAGGCGCCAGCCCTCCCTGGGCATCGCCTTCCCGCTGGCACAGCCGCAGCTGGATAAAAAGTGTTTTCCTCTCTCCGTCCTCCTACCTGGCCCTGGGGAGGGAGCTGGGGCTGTGGATATCTCTCCAGAGCCTGGGTTTGGGCTGTTTTCCTCTCCCTCAAAATGTCTACACCCCCTGGTTTGCAAGCACTGCCTCGCTCCATTGAGGTTTGGGGTTTTTTAACTCCTTAGCTGCCCGTGGCCTGTTATAGTAAAAATCCCAGCATGTGCTGCCTTTTTTTTTCTTTTTTTTTTCCATATGTTGCAGCTTTCAGGAGAGAGGAAAGCAGCATTAACTTTTCATGTCTAGCGTTGCTAATTTAAAGGGTGAGAAATTGGCCTGGGTCTGTTTTTTAAAGAACTGAGCATACACTGATAGTACCAGAGTTGGTACTGAATAACTCGATAAGCTGAAGAATGCAGCAATATCTAAAATTAAATCTGTTCTTAATTGCTGGGTTATAAATGGCAGCGTTTTCCCCAAATGGAATTAATTTATTATTTTTAATTTGCTGACACGAGTCTCGGCAGCACAAACCCAACATTTTGCATTAATACAATAATGAGGCACTTCCAAAAGGTGTGTTTGGCGTTTGTAACACACAGCACAATCTAACAAACCGTAAACTATGTCAAAATACTCCTAAAGTGGTAATTAAAACTTTCTTTAAAAATGTAGAATAGATTAATACATTCCAAATTGTGACTTTTCAATGAAGCTCTTTCATAAAAAACATTGTTTCATGCCAAAACAAATTCAAAGGCATTTTTGTAATTTCTGCTGGGGAAAGGAGGAGTGTTTATCCAGCCTTTCATGTTGGCTGGGCTTTTTGACTTTTATTTAAAACTTTAGAAAAAAAAAAAAAAGGGCGGTGAAAAAAAAGAAGTATTTTTGTGTGAATGTACATTAAAAAGTGTCACTGCTGTCCTCTCTGGAGCAGTGAGGGCTGGGGCAGGATGCACCTGGGGGTGCAGGGCCGACCTTGGTGGTGATGGGATCCCATGGCACGTTGCGTTTGGGGCAGACACGGATCCCAAAGTGGTTCTGGGGTCGGGATCCCGCTGGATTTGGTGGCTCTGTCTTTGGAAGAGGGAACCCCCCGGAACTCGGGATGGGGATTGGTTCCCCTGCTCCCTTCACAGAGCATCATCTGCAGCCACAGGCACCCAACCAGTGCAAAAAGCAAAACTTGAGGTATTTATAGCTTTTCCTCCTGATTTGTTTTTTTTTTTTATAATTTCAAATTTGGACGTGTTTTTGACAGCTTTTACCTGCTGAGTCACCATTCGTCCTCATGCTCGGGAGCCGCTCCTGCCTTGCTGAATCCCTTGAGCAACCATCATTTAAAAATAAATCCTGTCAAGGCCGTGGGCTTTTTTCCCCTCCTTTTTCCCCTCACATCACCAACTGCTTTTCCCAAGCAGTGTGTGTTTGCTGTGCAGTGTTTTATAGCTGCGATGCCTTCACGTTGCCGAGGATGGCTTTACCATTTATCACATCCCGCCACCACCTCTCCTGTGGAGGAGCTGTGTGCTGCAGCCAGATAACAGTACCACTTGTGGGGATAATCTGCCTCTGCACCGGGCTCTCTGCTCCTCCTGAGGTGGATCTTTGTGGTGGTGAACTGCAGCTTGAGCACAAACTGATTCCGTAGCTTGGCTTTATGGGTGCAAATCCTTGCTTGCTCCACAGCACGTGTCTGTTACTTCTGGTGGATGGCAAGGGACTGTTGGTCTTTCCAAGGATAATCCTGATATCCAGGTTAGTTTTCTTTCCCTTTTACCAGGTTCAGAAGGCAGGTGTGTTCATAGCTGGTTTTGCAGTGTTGCTGATTGATCTGCAGCAGCCACCTCTCCAGAAACACTTGGGATGTGCAGTGACACTCATTTAGGGTACTGAAGCACCTGCCTTCTGGTGCTTTCTGCCCCAAAAATGCATCTCAGATTTGCTGTGCTTTATTATCTCTAATTTTGTGCATTGGGTGGTAAAAACAAGAGCATTGTTTGCTCCTTCCTGTTTCTGTATCCTCACACTCCCCCAGCATTGATCGTGCAGATGGAGAATTACAGGAATGGTTTGGGCTGGAAGGGACCTGAAAAATCATCTCATTCTCACCCCCTGCCATGGGCAGGGACATCTTCCACTGTCCCAGGTTGCTCCAAGCCTCATCCAGCGTGGCCTGGAACACTTCCATGGATGCAGGGACAGCCACAGCTTCTCTGGGAAATCTGTGCCTCCCCACCCTCACAGGGAGGAATTCCTTCCTGATGCTTCATGGTGTGCACGGCTGTTCTGCCTGGGTGGTGTATTCCTTATTTTGTGGGTGCTCCCACCTTCCTCCTTTCTGGGGAATTCTCTGCAGAAGTGAAGTGTTCAGTCTATTTATAAATTTCAGCCTCTGTATTAATCCCTCTGTATATTTATTAACCCTCTGGGTGGTTGCATTTCACTGTAATACAGCTGCTAGTGGGACATTAATCTTAGTGAAAGTCTATTTTAGCTTTCTCCTGATAGCGCAGCTTGCTGTCATCCTGTGGGGCAAATCCTCCCCTAGGGAGGAGGAAGGGAGACTATTTAAGGAGGAGCAATTTGTGAGGGAACAGCTGGAGCTGAAACCGAAGCCAGGTTTGGGAGGAGGAGGAGGCTGGGAAGGAGTTATTTCAGGGAATGGTTCGTCTTGGGCATGGAGGTGTCCACCCCCTCCTTTGTGTTTGATCAGCACTAGTTTTGGCGCAAGCTGTTTAATTAGTGTGGCCCATTTTTTCCGTAATTAAACTTCTCCTGCCCTGAGGATGTGCTGTATTGGTCAGCCAGTAAATCCTTGACCTCACATCCAGCAGGTTCCTGTGGAACCCATCCCTGGAGGTGTTCACCATCCCTAGAGGTGTGTTCAAGTGTTCATTCACATCCTGACTGGGTGTGGAACTCAGTGCTCTGCTCTGGTTGTTTTCAAACAGAGATGGTGACAGTCAAAGGTGGGGCTCAGTGATCTCTGAGGTCTTTTCCAGCCATTCTGTGATTCTGGGAGTGGGGTTTACATGTAAATCCCATGGGATGTATTTGCCTCTCGTCCTTCCCCCTGTAGTTTGTCAAGAGGACACAGAAGATGAGAAGCTTTGTACTTGTGCTGCTGTTAAATCTGAATGAGTAATTCAATAATGAGTAGCTATCAGTTCATTGCTTTCATATTAAGGAGAAATCCTGCGCTTTTAAAGCCTTTTTATAAGGATTGGATTGTGAGGTGATTGCTAATCTTGCACGACTAACGGGTGCTTGAACATAAGGCTTCCTTTTATCATTGCAGTCTCTTTTGTTAGAGCAATCACCAGCATGTGGTTTTGGAGGATTTAACATCTCAGACACATGGTGACACTCTCTTAGTCCTCTCTGCACATGCAAGTCTAAAAAAGTCTAAAATTGGCTTTTTTTTTTTTTTAAGTCTCCAGGATGCTTGTGAGTACTTGGAGCTAGAAAAGAAAACAAAAGGCACCAACAGGTTTTGCAAAAGAAGTTTTCTAAAAATGCATCCTCTTGAGGAGAACACGTGTGTCTGGATTATAACATAGAACTTGTTGACATGTTTTGCTAAATTTGCTCAGGGTTTTTTTTAAATTTTAGCAGTTGGAAAAAGCTTGTAAAACTGGGGAATGCGTGCAGTGGTTTTCCCTCCTTTCTTAGCCCTTCTGCTGCTTGTGTTTTCCTGACGCTGACTGTTGGGTGAGTCCCAAATCATCATCTTGGCATCTTGTGGGGTTCTTGTGCACCCTCGGCACAGCTTCCTTCTTCCATCCTTCCATCCTACATCTCTCTGCATAGTTTAGGATGGAGATTCTGTAACTGTGGATTTTCCTTTCCTCCCTGGAAATCCATTTATTTCTCGTTCACTCCCTCAGCCCACACAGGGACCAGAGGGCAAGTGGCTGGCAGTGTCCTGGGAGGGAGCAGGGATGCTGCAGCCCCTCTTCTCTCAGGCTTTGGGTGCTTTTGGTGGGGTGGGAGCACTAAATCACATTAGGGATGTGTTTAGGAAATGAGGGCTATGCGCTGTGCATCCTCACTCCTCAGCAAAAAGGGTTTGTGGTTTTAGGAAGAACCTTCAGGGTTGGGGGTTGGAACTGGAGCTGCTGCAGTTCTCTCTGTGCAAAGGATTTTGGTTTCCTCTTAACTATCAAATAGAGGATGAGTTTGTTCAATATTCCAGCTGTTTGTGAAAAACCAGCTTTTATACAGTTACTGTTCCTCCTTCCTCTCAGATGTCCCTGTGGCTGGCGATGCGGTAATGAGGTGAAAAAAGGAGAGGAAATCCTCCTTAGGGCTGAGGGGACAGTGTTGTGTCCCTGGTGTTGTGTCCTCCTGGCAGTGGAGCTTGGGATTCATTGTGGCCACACATTTCTCAGCTCTGGCCATTTTCCCATCAAAGCAGAAGCCACAGAAATACCTCATTTTATTGTGTTGCCATGAGAGAGGAAGCATTTTCTGTCTGAAACACCAGCTGGAGCTCAGACTTGGAGCAACCTGGTGTAGAGAAAGGTGTCCCCTGCCCAAATCAGGTGAATTGGAATGAGATGGTCTTTATGGTCCCTTCCGACTCAAACCATTCTGGCTTTGTTAGGTTCATTTTTGTTTATTTTTTTCCACTGGAAAAAATATACCAATGTGTTTTTATTGCTTTCTCCTAGCACACACTGGTCCATGTGCAAGCTGAGATTCCTGTGGCAGGTTCCCCACTGACATCGTGGGAGGACCAGGGGCCATCAGCCTAAGTTCAAGGATTCCCAGGTGGAGTGGACCCCACCTCTCCCTCCTTTTGCTCAGGAGAGGATTCTCCTCTGACCTGGAGTCTTTTGGAGATCCTTCAGGAGAGCATCAGCTGGAGAGACCTCATGCAGACAGGGGGGATGGTTGAATTCCAGCTTCCATCTCTGGAAATGTGAAGATGTGGCGTGTGAGGAGTGGTGGCCATGCCAATGTTCGGTCTCAAGTCTTTCCCAGCCTAAACTGTGGCATAGTTGCAGTCTGGAAGTGGGATGGTGTTAGAACCGAGGGGGTTCCTGTGATGCCTTTGGCCGACCCAAACCCTGCTCAGGAGGCTTTTCAGCCTTGCCAGAGGTGTCAGGGACCCTGGAATGATACTAAAAATACCTGTAGCTCTGATTCTAATCCATGGAACAGGTTGGCAGCTTTGTATGAGGAATTTCAGGTCACAAAAACTTCGATAGTAAAATAGTAGTAGTTATAAGTAAAAAGAAGAAAATTTGAAGGTATGTCCAGGGGGGTTTGAGGCCCTATACAGGGGGGTTGGAGATCTGTACAGGGGGGTCTGAGGCACAAGATGGAGAATTCTTACACGTGCCATGTTATCTTTTGTTCTTCTTCATCACCTCCATCTTCTTGGTGCTGCTGGCACTTTGGGATTGGTTTGACACAGATCTGGACAGTGTGGTGTGAGGGGCACGGGTTGGTAATTAATGATAAACATTCAATAGGTAGTTATTAGTATCAAAGATCAGAGCTGACCCGGGGCGGGCACAGTGTGTCTCTGGACGCGTTCTGTGCCAACCCTGGCAGGGCAGAGAAATCTACTTTTGCTAAGGAACTGATAAACTGCCTTGAGAACATGAACAAACGACTCCAGACTCCTTCAGCAGCACGGGCTGCAAACCTGGACTTTCCTACATATTGCGGGGTCTCCTGGGGTAAAGGAGATCCCCGCAGGATGGGTGGGAATCCTGGGTGCTGGGTGAGAAGGTGCCCACCCAGGCTTGCTGTGAGATGGCTCCAAGGGATCCTTTGCTGACTGTGGGATCCCTGGTATCCCAGACTAGGAGCTGATGCCCTAATCCAGACCTCAGTGCTGTTTTGGGCAGGTAAATGGGAATGAGGGCACTGCCTGGTGGGTGCCAGAGCTGCTCCTCACGTCCAGCACTGCGAGAGAAGCTGAGGGAAGGAGTGGGGATGTGTTCCCTTCCTCTTCTGGCATGCACATATCCCAGAGGCTTGGCTGTTGTTTCCAAGCTGCTCTCTGGCTGGTTTAAATGCAGGAGCTGGCTCCCTCAGGCACAGGGTGAGTGGCTGTGCCGTGGGGCAGGAATGGGACAGGGCATCTGCAGTGACTGGAGCTGCTCCTCCTCCCGCCAGATCCACTGCCTGGTGCATTTCCACCTCACCTGTGACATCCCTGCTCCTGGCTCAAGGAATTGCAGGACATGTTCTAATACTGGGGGAAGAGAAAAAGTGGTGAGAACAGCTCTTGCAGGATCTCAGATATCTGACCTTGTCCTGTGCTTGCACTCAGGTGCTAAAACCTGATCTGCTGGGCTCAAAAAATCACATTGGCATGGATTTAGCACACAAGCACACAGCTCCTGCCTGGGCAGGCACAGGTTGAAGTCAGAGCATCAGCATCTGACTTGATGCTTGGCCTTTTGTGTGCTCCCTATTGCAAACACGCTTCTCTGCAGGTCTGGGGGAAAGAAATTAAAAAATACACAGGCTCTGTGCTGAAGGCAATCCTGGTGGGATGGTTTCCTCTTTAGCCCAGGTTTGTTTCTTGGTGCTCTCCTCCCTCTGTAAGAGGAACTGGGAGGATGAATGGATTCACACACAGGTTTTTGGATGGAAAATGCTGCAGCCAGCACAGAGTGTGGTGTGGGCACGGTGCTGAGCAGCACTGGGATGGTGCCTCTCAACCTGCACGTGGAAATGTGCTGATGTCTCTCAGGGTGACTCTAAAGGCACCTGAACAGCTGGAAGTGTAAATGTAGGAAGAATATTCAGTCTGCAGCTTTCAAATCAAAGCCTTGTCTTTCCCATCCTTCTGTATCAGAGTCCTCATCACGGAGTAATCCAATCATTTTAAACTGACAGGACAGGTTTCAGTGAGGTGTTGGGAGAAATGCTTTGCTCAGAGGGTGGTGATGCCCTGGCACAGGGTGCCCAGAGAAGCTGTGGCTGCCCCTGGAAGGGGCTTGGAGCAGCCTGGGATAGTGGAAGGTGTCCCTGCCCATGGCAGGGAGTGGAATGAAATCAGCTTTAAGGTCCTTCCAACCCAAACCATCCTGGCATTCTGTAGCCGTGCATTACAGGTCCCTGCTCAGGAAATGCATTTGGAAGACTTTATTTTTCCTTATCTGACTGTCAGAGAGGATTGCAGCTCTTCATCAGGAGCCCTGACTCCCCTCCTGCCATCAGGCAGGTTTAAGTAGAAGGAAAGTTCCTTTGGTTAGGAAAAAATAAATAAAGCTCCACCTGAATTTTTCTGAGTTATTTTCCTTTCAGTCAAGAATAGCTTGGAAACAAGAGCTGAGGTGTCTGAGCTGAGCACAGTAATTTATTTGGACTGAGTATAATAATTTATTCTGAGCACACTGTGGAAGCAGGAGGCTGCAGTGGCTTTGCCACCCTTCATGTGAGTAAAGAAGGGAGAGATGGGAGTGGGGGTTTCTGTTTTGAGGGATGCTTGGATGTGGCCATCCTGGCCAAAAAAATGTGAGCCCCCCGTTCATCCTGCATTCAAGGAGCATTTACCTCACCCCTGCAGATGTGGGTGAAGAGAGAAATGCTCTGCAAACCCCTCTGCCCTGAGGTTTCCTTGCAAAAGGCTTGGAACAGCTTTTCAGCAGAGGTGGGAATTTGTTCCTGCAGGAACAGGGCTCTCCTTAACAGGAGATCTTTGAAAATAAACGTGTATGTTTTTGGTCTGGAAAATATTTCAGTATCCTCAGATCCTCCAGCCAGAAGGGAGCATGCTGATCCTCTGGTCTGGCCAGACAATTGCTCTCCCTCATTCCCGTAGCTGAGCTCCTGCTTTCTGGGTGAGCTGGATTTGATTTTGGCATTTTCCATCGACTCCCTGAAACGGGGTCAGCTCTTGCCTGCTCTTCTTTCCAGTGGGAGATGTTTTCCCGTGCCTGGAAATCCTCTCTCCCATGCCCAACCTGGTACATGTCAGCAGCATTGCAGGGATTTTTTCCAGAGGTGAAGGCGCACGCTCGGCGCTGAGACAGAGGATGGTTCCCACATGTTTTGCTCTCACCATCCCTTTTCCTGCCGTGTGAACAGACAGTGATGGGGAACAAAATCCCTTCTCCCCGTTTCCAGTGGGTGCCATGTGCATCAGGAGGAGGGAGAATCATGGATGGAGCTGAGGGTGTCCCCAGGCAGAGCCTGCGGCCCGTGGAAAGCACCAGTGGCAGGGACTCCAGCGGCTTCCCCGTGCCAGGTTGGGTGATAAAGGCCTCCTTGTTAATGCACATTGCCTTAAGCTGTGTTTCCACAGCTTTCAGTCTGTTTACCGAGCCTTTGCAGACATGTAATTCCACCGGATCTGGCTGCTTACAGAGAAGGCTGGATTATTTGTGTTTTACAAATAAGGCCAGAAAACACAAGGCCAGAGCGCTGAAAGTCAGCTCTGCATCACTCCTGATGGGGTTTCTTTTTTGGTCCCACTCTCCTGCCTTTTTTTTTTTTTTTAATTATTTTTAACCATAGACCCCTTTTTCTCTGGCCTACGTGTTCCTTGTTATCCAGGTTCTCTCCTGTTCCCTTAAACTGTTTGTGGCTCTGTAGCTGGATTGTTTCCCTCTGGAAAGGAGTCTTACCTGGACTCCCTACTCCCCTTGTACCTGGAGGGTCCTTTTTCCTAGTTGGTTTTTTTGTTTTTCTTTCTTTCGTATGGTAAAACCTTATTTTGAGAGGAGCTGTATAATGAGACCTGGATGCCCTTGAGGAAAAAAATTGATCTATGGTGAGCCTGGGCTGCTGGAGCATCCTGTGGCAAACCCTTTCCTGGTGTGGTTGTGGGATTGGTGAAGCTGCTCTTGTCCCAGTGAACTTTTGTGTTCTCAACTCTCCTTTTTGTCCTCCTGGCCATAAAACCATCGGAGGGGTTGGTTTCCATGGGCACCTGCGTGAGCTCTGCATCTGTCTGTCCTCACAGGGCACAGCACGTCTCCTCAAGGAGCCCTGGGGAGAAGCAGCTCTGCGAAGGTAAACGAGCAGTTTGGTTAATTAGAGCTCTCTGGACCTTTTCCAGTTGGATAGCCAGGGAAGCAGGGGGGGACAGCTTGTGTCCTCAAGCCAGGCACCTGGACCACAGCTCCGAGCCTCGTACCCAGACACTGCAGGGATGGTCAGGCTCTGCAGGGGGAAAAATAAACCCTAGAGCCTATTTTTTCCACAAAAAAATTCATAATGATCCTTTTGTGGTCCAGCCTGTCCTTAAAGCACCTTGCAGGAGGAATTCAAGCAGTGCTGGTACAAACGCAGCCATATGTTCATGTGAGCATGAGGTGTTGTTTCAATCGGCAGAAGCGTTTGGAGGAACATCTGTGGAGGGGTGGGAGGGATTTCCCAGACCATCAGCACAGCGAGTCCTGTTCCTGTCAGACCCGTGTGTGCTCTCCAGAGCTGAGCCAGATTCCTCCCGTGGGACCGTCTCAGTGAGATGCTGCTTAAAAGGATTTTAAAAAGAGCATTTTTGCCATCTGCACGGCTGCTCGGGGCCGTCTGCAGGACAGCGACGTGCACAGGAACAGCAGGGCCTGTCCCTCAGCCAGGGAGCCTGGGTTTTCCTGAGCTGGAAAGAATTGCTTTGGATAAACTCTGTCAAGTCTGGAGTCGGTGAACAGATGCCCGTTGTTTTATGAAGCTGTGGGTGAAAACCTGACAGCTTTCCTCTGGTTGTAGGGCACAGGGCTGATGGCTGGGATGTGAGCAGCACGGAGCTGGTGTTATTGTAGGGCCATGAGGATGATAAAAGGGCTGGAGCACATCTCCTCTTAGGAAAGACAGAGAATTAGGACTGTTCAGCCTGGAGAATGCTCCAGGAAGACCTTGGAGCCTCTTCCAGTGCCTAAAGGGGCTCCAGGAGAGCTTTGGAAGAGGGCCTGAGTGCCAGGACAAGGATGAATGGCTTCCCGCTGGCAGAGGGCAGGGTTAGATGGGATATTGGGAAGGAATTCTGGGCACAGAGCAGCTGTGGCTGCCCCTGGATCCCTGGAAGTGTTCCAGGCCGGGTTGGATGGGGCTTGAAGCAAGCTGGGATAGTGGAAGGTGTCCCTGCCCATTACATCAGATCCCTCCCACCCCAAACCACTCTGGGATTCTCTGGTTGTTTTTCCCTGCGCTGTCTCCCAGGTCTCTGGGACACTGGGTGCTGAAATTGGGGAGCTGTGGGTGCTCTGTGTGTGCCTTGTCAAACTCCTGCCATTCCCACGTGGTTTCTGTATCCCTTTAACTACAGACCTGCAGGAGGCCTCATCCTCAGCCAGGTTGGGGATTTGTGCTGGGATCATTGCAAGGGGACGTGTGGAAAATCCTCTCAGTAGCAAGGCCTAAAAGTGATGTTTTACAAACTCTCCTTTTCCAAAAGCCCAGCGTTTCTGGGGGCTTCTCTGGGTTCCATTCAGACCAACTGTGCTGAGATCTAAGTTTGGCAAACTGACCCCAGAAGCAGGAGAACAATGGGAATCTCTTTGGGCTACTTCTTTTCTAATGGAAAACAGACTTGAGGACTTTGTGTCTTGTTCTGGGGGAATTAAATAAATCTTTGAAGCTGTGCTTGCTCTCTGTCTGACTTTTCAGCAGAGCAATTAACATCACCCCCCATTTAAAATGTATCCTTGGAGGAGAGCATCCACAGTGCTGAGCCCTGGATTTAGGGATGATGGATCAGCAGGGCCGTGGTTGGGTTGATGCACTTGGCAATTCTGCCTTTGTCGGGCTGGGTGGGGATGGGACTGACCCCACAAAATAACGAGTTCTGAGCTTTGTATTGTCAGACCATCACGCAGCTGTGAGCTGCTCAATGGCAAACTTTTATCTGCTCAGTCACGAATTTGTGGGCCAAATTGTGAACCTTGAGAGAGGAGCACAACCCTCCAGTCTTGCCCTGGTTTGCTTTACTCTTGCTGGATGCACAACTGCATCCAGCACAAGGAAATGTTCAAGTCCATAAAATATTTGACACCAGAGATGTGTTTTGGATGATGTGAATCCCCAGGTGAAGGTAAGACTCTCCTGCCTTTTGTGTAGAGCAGCACATGAGCTGTGTAACCAGCACAATCTTCAAGCTGGTTACATCCAAGAGACTCCAGGTGCTGCTAATAAGCAAATTAGACTCTTAGAGTGTTTTTTTAATGGCCCATGTGATGTTTCCAATGGCATTTTATGTTTCAGACTTCCTTGGTAGGATCTAGAAATATCTGAGGCATCAACAGTGTCTCTGTCTGTCTCCCTTTTCCCATCCAAAGATAATAAGAGCTGCAGGGCTGGCCCTTCCCCCAAAGCTGCAGGGCTTGTGTTGCTTTTCCTTGCATATTTTGGCAGGGAAAAAATAGCCCTGAAGTGTGGTAAAAGACAGAAATATGCTGGAGCATCAGGAATCCAACCAGCCTCTTTGAGGATGGAGAGCGAGAACAGAAAGATTTTTTTATTTTTTTTTTTTTTCCTTCCTTTCTAAAGGCGTTACGAGCAAAGCTGTTGGGTTTGGGGATGGAGGATCATAAAGCACTTTCCTGATCTGGAGAAATGATTCAAAGTGACAGATTTCAAGAGGAAAACAAAACCGGAGAAAAGCTGATTTTTTTTTTCTTTTTTTAAAAACTGCTGCTTGCACAGCTTAAAAACAAAAACCTGCATTTGCTTTGCAGTTTTGCTGACATTATTTCTCAGGCTGTGCATTAATGATTTGAAGGGAGTGGTAACTTTTTGACTATTCCATTGGTTTTTAGACCCGTTTTTGCTGCATGGGATGGTTGTGCATTAATGATTTGAAGGGAGTGGTAACTTTTTGACTATTCCATTGGTTTTTAGACCCGTTTTTGCTGCATGGGATGGTTGTTTTCTCTTTTGTGACCATTTACAGCAGAGTGGCCGCTGTGCTGATGGGGGCAACTGGCTGTGCCCTGAAGGAGGGAGATGAGGAGCTTGGTTTTGGCTGCCACAGGGTTGTCAAGGCGTCTTGGGGGTTGAAAAGCCCTTTGGGGGCAAGAAACGCAGGATTTCAATCCTTTGTGGCATGAGCTGGTGCCAGGAATCTTTCAGCTTCTCGTACTGAAGGTACAAGCAATTCTGAAACTGAAGGTACGAGCGATTCCGAGCACAGCGTGAGCGATGGCGGCGCCGATAGTGCCGCTCAGCTGCGCACACCCAGAGGAGCTGGAGACGCCTTTCCCGAGGTGGCTGCTGCTGGTGTGCCTGTTCTGGGCTCAGCCTGGCTGTTTTATTGCCTGTCAGCAGCCTCGGGTCCCCCTGCGTGCTCCTGGGCAGGGCCCTGCTGCTGTGCCAGGCTCCCGCGGCTCCCTGCGAGCCTGGCGCGGCTCCAGCAGCTCCCTGGGCTCCAGCACGGAGCTCAGCCCCAGGCCACGTGGAACGGACTGGCACGAAGGAGTCACTTTGCTGTGCTGTTTATTGGATATTCCGGGTTGTTTTTTTTTTTTTCCTACAACTGCATCTTGTCGCCGTGACCCCGGAGCGGCTCCGCTCAGGCAGTGAGTGCGGGGATGAACGTCGCATCTTGAAGTGAGCGGGAAGTCCCTGTTCTCAACAGAGGCAGCTCTGATGTAAACCAGTGTTCTGTTGGGGTTTTTTTGGGGGAAAAAAAGAGGCAGAGAAGAAATACATAAATACAAGCATGTCTTAATGGGGAAAAAAAATTATTTCCAGTTGCGAAGTGGAAGGAATCTGGTGCAGAGCATTTTTGGGCACTTCTTGCCCCTCTCTCTGAGTTTCCCTGCAACTATTCCTGGTCCAGGTTTTCTCCCAGGCAGCACTGAATCGCGCCTGTCTGCAATTTGTCTTTCTGCAGAAGGATGTTTTTGCCAATTTTAAAGCAGATCTTCAGTCTCTCAAAGCTGAGGTGGCTTCAGACGCCCACAGGTTTTGTTGGATTCTTTTTTTTCCCCCCTGGCACGCATGCTTCCAAAAATGAGTGGGAATCCTTCCAGAGATGAGCACTGTAACTCCAACTTTTGGAGAGCTTTTTTTTTTCCTACTTCTATACATATTTTCTCTCATTAGTGGTGGCAGAGAGCCTGCAGGTATTTATCACAGCATCAGCCATCCGGTTTTTCTCTGCAGCAGCTCCCAGCCTTTGCGTAATGCTGGGAAACTCAGGCAAAGTGTGGGATGTAAATACAGAACAGGGCTGATTAAATAAATAAAAATTAAGAAATCCTTATTGTTTGAAGCTTTTTTTTTTTTTTGGTAAGAAAAGAATGAAAATGAGGCTTCACGTGATGACAACCTGTGTTAGTATAAAAACATACCACGATGAGTTGCTGTGCTTTGTGTTAAATATTCAAGTGCTGCTTGTTTGCTGCCAGAGTGTTCGAGTCACGCTCTTGGGAGGAGGAGTTTATAGCAAAGTGTCTTTAAATAAGTTGTTAAAGTGCTAAGTTTTCCTCATTTTGGGTTGAATTGACCAGTTCTCTTCTGTAGCTTGTCCCTTAAATTTTAAAAGCAGAGAAAGTCATTTGGGCTGAGACAAGGACAGGGACCCCCAGGCTGAGGAAAAATCTGTTGCTTCTAAACTCTTGAGACCAACCAGAAAAAAAAAAATAAATTAAAAAGCGTGATACAAGCAAAATAAGCTTTGATCCCATTGTTTTCTCCATGAATATTCCACGGTGCTGAAGCCACCTTGTCATTCCGCTCTTCGGTTTCCACTTGAGCAAAGTTTAACACGTTGCTGCAGAGAATGAGCCTGTAGTAAATATAATGATTCATCATCCCTGCCGTAGTGAAAAAAGGGAGGTGGGGAATGTCTGTCAAGTTCTCCTGAAGTCCTTGAATCAAATGTGTAGGGATTTTTGAAAAAACCTCGGAGTTACCAAATAAAAGCATTAATTTGAGTGTCAAGATGCTATTTAATTGCAAAGCAACTGAAGGGACAGATTAATTTTTAGGCATCTAGCAAAAAAAAAAAAGTATAAATACAAAATAAGTTTAAAGTAATTGGAAATTAATTGAAATTTAATTTTAATTAGGTGCCTGAAATTGGATCGTCTGGATCCCTGGGGTTCCTATCTCTGTCTCTTCCCTTTTTTTTCCCCTCTGTCAGGCAAATGTCAATTAATATTTTAAAAGTGCTTTAAATAACTCCATGTCTGCAGCCTCTTGCAAGTCAGTGGGACTCAAGTGCTGAAAGGTTTGGGAACCAGCGGGCAGTTGTAGTTACAGAATAGCTGCACGGCGGAGGAAGCACTCAGGCCTTTGTGTGTCTGGGATGTCTGGTTTTCCTTAAAAGCAGAAGGGAAAAAGAACCTGATTTTGTCATTCTGCTTTGAAATATCAGGGTTTTTTTTTCCTGGCTTCAGAGAAGAGGATATGGGTCAGACCTCTTAGAGAAGATCTTGTGTTTTTCTCTGATGTCTGGAGATGCCATGTCTCGCTTTTCCTGACATCTCCAGCTGCGACAGCGCCTTAAGGCTGGGCAGTGGTGCAGGATCCATCCTTTGCTCTTGGGGGCTTGTTTTCATGGGATCACAGGCTGATTTGGGTTGGAAGGGACCCTAAAGACCATCCCACCCCACCCCATGCCATGGGCAGGGACAATTTCCACTAGACCAGGTCACTCAAAGCCCCATCCAGCCTAGCCTTGAGCATTCCCAGGGATGCTTCCACCCTGGCACGGCTCCTCTTGGGCACCTGGACAGCCTTTGGCTCTCCCAGGTGTCTGAGGTGTCCAAGAAGAGCTCCTGGGGCTGGAGGAGATGCCTGAGCATTCCACCGAATCCTTCTTGGTCCAGGGAATTCAGGTGCCAAAACCCCTCTTGAGGCGTTGTTGACTTTCCTGGATTTCAGGATTCTGCCCTGGGGGATTTCGCCGTGGATCCTGCCCCTGACAAGTGAGGACACAGCTCCTGCCAGGCCCTGGGCTGATGGAGGGCTGAGGAGTGTCCTCAGTCTAGACAGATGGCTCTGGCTCAGGAAGGAGGAGGTTTTTGGGAGCAGCCTCAGCAGCTCCCTCAGGGCAGGGCTCAGGTGCACCCAGCCACTGCTGTTTCCACAACGGGACGCTCGTGGCTCCTTCAGGCAGCCCAGCAGAAAGATGCACCGAGGTGCTCCAAAAACAGGAGCACCCAGGAAAAGGACCTGCACCTTTCCCACCCTCTGTTGTGTGCCTGGCCCGAGTCCCTGTTGCATCCTTCCTGCTCGGGAATGCTGGCAGCACGTCCTGGCTGCTCGCCGAGGATGTGTCCTGATGCTTTTTGACTCCAAGGTGCCTTTGCTGGGCTGGGCCGCAGCAGTGGTGCCTGAAAAATGCGTCTTTAATGGACGTGAGGAGCTGGCACGTGATGGCTTGAGCTGCAGATCTTCTTGCTGTGGCATAAAAGGAAGGAATGGCTCAGGAAATAAGGAAAATAAGGGTTTTTTTGTCTGTCTGGTGCTCTGCATGGCAGCTGGTGCGTGTCACACACGCCCAAGTCAGCACGTGTGGCACGCAGAGGGACGGGAGCAGCGTGAGGAGGAGCCGGTCCGTGATCCCCTCTCATGAATTCTGTGGAGTTCCACCTCCTGCCATGAGCTCCCGAGCTGATTCCATTTCCTTCCACCTCCGGGAGCTCCAGAGGAGAAGGGTTTCGCTCAGGAAGTCAGAGCGGCCGCGTTATTTATAGAAGAATTATTTGTTTGGACGTGAATAACCTCAGCGTTCGTTGGCAGCGAGCTGGAGGTCAGCTTCCCTGTCTGCTGCATTCCTGCACCTCTGCTGCCTGGGGAGACCCTCCTGGATCCCAGGGGGTTTTCCTGGGCTGGATCCCTTGCTCCCCATAGCTCTGCCCACCCTGGGGCACCCCTGCACCCTCCTGGGGGCGTCTCCTCCGTTCTGGTGTCCCCCACCATCCCTGCTGATCCCTCTGGTGGCACACAGCTCAGAAATCCTCTCCTAAAGCGTCTCCCATTTGTGTTTTGGGTATTTTGTACCCCAAAAAAAAGTGGATAAACCCCCATTTTTCAGCACAGGCTTATGACCGACCCCACTGTACGTTTAGCCACATCTTACTCATTTTGCTGGTTTCCCCACTTCAGCTCTGAAGTGAAATCATCCCTCAGCCTTTCACTAATGGAAACTTGGTTTTGGTGCCAAGATAGAGGCAGCAGAACCTGAAACTATTTTTCCAAAGCGCTGGAAACATCGTGCAGCTCCGGCCACTGTAGGGGAGGCAGGATGGAAAGAGTCACATCGGGTTGGTTACCTCTGATCTCTGTTTTCCAGAGATAAGGTTTGGGTCCCCTGCATTATTCTGCAACAAAACAGGTTTGGTTGTCTCTTTGCTATAAAGATTTCTTGTGTTTAAGCTGAAACATCTTATTTTGGCTGAGTGAAGGACCCCTCAGAAGATGAATGGGTTTCTTCTGCACACTTCCCTGCGCTCTTTTTCATTGTCAGAGCAATGTAAAGACTCCTCAGAGTAATGAGGAATCTAACCCTTCATTTTCCTTTCCTTTTTTTCCTGTTAAAATCAGGAGAGAGGACTCACTCCTCCTATTCAGCTGAGAGTCCACGTGAAATAAAATCTCCCAGAGTGCAGCGTAGGGTTGGGTAATGTCATGTGTAACACAGACTTGAGCATCCCCTAACAGGCAGATGGAGAACAAAACATTTCTATTTTGTTTTGGTTTTTGTTTTTAAAGAGATGTGTGGTTTGTTTGTGGAGGGTTTGGAAAACCCTCTGGAGCTCCTTTGCATGTATATGCAATCCTCAGGCATACTTGTCTGACTGTCCTAGCTGCTCAGTTAAAGGTCAAACTCTTGGAGGTTTCCCAGCGTATATCGTCTACCGCGATTATTTTTTCCATATTAAAAAAAAAAATACTGAATTTCTCAGTAATGATTAATTATTTTCCAGTTTGTTTAAGCTCTTGTGGAGAGATCTGTGTTTGCACTGGTGAGCCAGAGCAGCGTGTCCCACTGGAGCTGCCTCCAGCGCTGGGGAAGGGCTTTTTATATTTTTCTTTTTTTTTTTTGAAATTCCTTAAACATGATTTGAATCTCGAGTGCGACGGTCTGAGGAGGGGAAATACTGCACCAGAACATTTGCTTGTGGTTTTTGCTCTGCTCTCCCTCCCTTTCCCTGTGCGTGCCTGCAAGAGAGGGAGAGCAAGGGTTTGTGTGGAGGGAGGGGGAGGCACCAGCCAAAATTTTCCAGCGGGGAGCTGCTGGGGCTTGGCACGCCCGATGTGCCGGCTCCTTGTTGGGTATTTAGAGGGAGGTGGAATAGCTCAAACTGGGGTAATTGGGGTTTCTCAACAGCAGCAGCTTTCTCTGCTTCTCTTTTTGTGGTCTTTCCTCTGACCCTCCCTCTCGCCATCACCTCCAGCTGATGTGGAGCTTTCCTTGATCCCAAGTGGTTTTGTGTTCGGGACGGATGGTGAGAAAAGGGTTGGGGGAGGTTCCTGTAGGGAAGGAGAGCGCCAGCTCTGGGTGACCACGCCAAGGTGGATGGTACCACGTGCAGTTTGGCTTGGGCAAGATGAAAGGAAGGGCTGCTTAGCTCATTGCCCCAAAGATTAATCAGAGCAAGGAGCAGAAGTCGAAGGAATGAACTTTCTAGGACTGACTCATCCACCGTGCTCCTCTCTGGCAGGGCAGAGAGGGTGGGGACGTCCCCAGAGATGCTCCTAAAGCGTGACGGTGTCCTTGGACATGGAGCAGTGGCTTCACCCCAGCTGTTTGGGTTTCCAGAGCTACGGGATCTGTAGTCAAGCTCATGGCCCTTTGACTCCAGCAAACTTTGAGGGGCACAGCACTGGGCCATGTTTGTGGTTGGAATTGATGATCTCAAAGATCTTTTCCAACCTGAATAATTCTATGACTCTGTTGTACAGCCCTGGGAGAATCCAGGAAAGTCCTGGATGTTCTGGTTTGGTGTCTGAAGGGAGGCAGAGTTTGCTGTCATGACCCTTTGGGTAGTGCAGGGCCGCAGATCTCCCCTTGGCAGTTCCGTGCCTGCTGCCTGTTCACATTGGGCCATCTGTGCCTCATTAGGGCAGCGTATTCTTCCAAGAAGCTCATTCTTGAATGAATGCTGCTGAAAAGTGTGTTCCTTATAGAAGTACTCATCACAGGTCCTTCCAGGCCGTTCCTGGGATGAACCTCCAGAGAGAGAGAGACAGAGAGAGAGAGACCCCATCACCCACCCAGCTATTTAACCTTTATTTCATTCACCACTTACCCACTGGGCTACCCCAGCTCTCCCGGCCCCCCATCTCAAATCCCAGCGGAATTAAACCGTCAGCTCTCCGCTGGCCGTGCAGCCCAGCCCGGTTTCCGTGGCTGTGCTCTCTCTAGAAGCGGAGAGCAGTGATGTACCCACGGAGGAATGCCGGGAACCGCTGCCGTTCGGGATCTTCTCCCGGCCCACGGAAACTCCGCATTCTTGGGCCAGCTTGCGGCACGCCAGCGCATTCCTGCTCCATGAGGTGGAAGCAATACTGGTAGTGTGAGCTGTGATTTCTGCGGCTGGGGTGGGGAAGCGCCGCTTTAAAAAGCCTCTTAATTATATTCTTTCTCGGCAACGCATCAGCGCCGTTTTTAGCCCATTACGAACGCTGCGATTTCTCTCTTAAATCAGCCCGTTTGCTGATTGACCCAGTTCTGCTTCTTTTACTTTTTTTTT
>VXBU01016076.1:1189-58050 GCA_013400315.1 Bombycilla garrulus | reverse complement strand
CCTGTCTCAGACACTTGTGAAAATCTTAAAAAAAAAAGAAAAAAAGTGAAAATCAGTGATTTTGTGGCTGGTAGAGGCACAGATTCATCCTGTTAGCTCACCCTGCCTGCATCCTCACAAGAAGTCTGGAATGCCTTTGGCTGGGACATGTAGGAGGGCACACATTTATCCCAGGAGATGGATCCAACATTTATCCCAGGAGATGGATCAAACATTTATCCCAGGTAATGGATCCAACATTTATCCCAGGAGATGGATCAAACATCCATCCCAGGAAATGGATCCAACATTTATCCCAGGAGATGGATCCAACATTTATCCCAGGAGGTGGATCCAACATTTATCCCAGGAGATGAATCAAACATTTATCCCAGGAGATGGATCAAACATCCATCCCAGGAGATGGATCCAACATTTATCCCAGGAGATGGATCAAACATTGATCCCAGGAAATGGATCCAGCATTTATCCCAGGAGATTCCCAGGAGATGGGCTGAGCCCCTGGCATGGTGGGGTTGCCCACGTGCAGCTTTGGCTGGGAGCACCCACATGGTCACCCCAGCCAGACGCATTTCTTTCAGCATTTTTATGCAGTATTTTGCTAATTACTGCTTTCCATAATTGTGACAGCGACTTTCATTCATGGCACTTAGATGTGTATAAAAGCAAAACTTCCCTCAAAACTCCCTTTTCCTCCAGGCATCGCTTAATATGTGGAAATTACACTACTGGCCGCTGCGGTTCCAGCATTTATTTTTATTTTTGCCATTTCCATGTCTGCTGTGGGAAAGGAAGCAACGGTAGCAGTCCTCAGCATCCAAAGATAGGAACCACTTTGTTTCAGCTTTACTTTGGCCACGCTGGATTTTGCTGAGCACGTCTTGGCCGAGCTCCAGGATGCTGGACCAAGCCCACCATATTCAGAGAGAAGTGAATAATTGCTACTTTGTGGTGGCAACACGGGGAGGAAGGAAAAAAAGTGTTTGCAAAGTGCTTTGAAGATAATGACACCCCCAGTCTGACGAGTGACAGCGGCGCAGAACATCCTCTAGATCCTCATTAATGCCCGGTGATTAGAGGAGCAGACAAGGAACACTGTTCCCAACAGTGCCTGCTTTGGACTTCCTTTAAGGAGGGAGTGGTGAAAGGGAGGGCTCAGCCAAAAATAAACGAGCATCTCAAAGGCAGATGGTCCTATTCACAGACCTAAAATTACACCAGTGGAGGGCCAGGCAGGATGAAAGGAATTAGCATCTGGTGGCGAGGGGAGGGCAGTGTCACTGAGGGTGGGTGACCAGATGGCCCGGGTGCAGTCGGATGTCCTCCTGCAGGCAGTTGCAGCCTTTCCCCACTTGCAGACCTCAAGATATTTTTTTTTTTAATTTTTTTATTTTTTTTTCAGTCCTGGGGAGGTGCAGATTCCTCCAGAACAAATGTGGGCTTACTGGCAGGAGGCTCGAGTCTCCCAGTTCCCTTTTATGGACCTGTTCACACCCTGCTCCTGCAGCCACTGCAGGCCGGAGTGAGTGAGGGCTGAGGAGCCTTCAGCTCAGGCTGGAATCTTCCCAAAGCACAGCACTGGGGATTGTCCCAGGGACAGGCACACCCAGCCTGAAGGGAGGTCCAGGAAGGTTGAAGCACCCATTTTCCAAATAAATGTGAAGCTGGTCACTTAATTTCTCCTTGTGAGAGAGGATTCGCTTCATCGCTGAAGTGAGGTGCGCTGGCCTCTCTCGCAGTGGCCTCACAGGTGGTTGTGGCCTCTCTTGGATGCTTGGGGTTCTGTCCTCCTGCATCCCACATGGATCACAGAACCACCAGGTTGCTCCAAGCCCTGTCCCACCTGGCCTGAAACAGTTCCAGGGGTGGGACAGCCACAGCTTCTCTGGGCAACCTGTGTCATGGTCTCACCACCCTCACAGGGAAGAATTTCTTCCCAATATCCTACCTCACCCTGCTCCTGACAGCGAGAAGTTGTTCCCCATTGTCCTGTCCCCCCATCCCTTGTCCCCAGTCCCTCTCAGCTCTCCTGGAGCCCCTTCAGGCCCTGCCAGGGGCTTTGAGCTCTCCCTGGAGGTTTCTCTTGCCCAGACGAGCCACCCGCAGCTCTCCCAGCCTGGCTCCAGAGCAGAGGGCTCCAGCCCTCAGAGCTTTTCTCCATGGCCTCCTCTGCACTCATTTCAGCAGCTCCGTGTCCTTCCTGTGTTGGGGGTCCCAGAGCTGCGTGCCAGACGCCAGGAGGGATCACCAGAGCAGATCAGAGGGATGACAATCACCAGGTGACCCCAGAGCAGCACTTTGGAGGGTGCAGAGGTGCCTGCTCTTGTTTTCACGTTTGTTTTCCCTTCTTAGATGGAACACCAAAAGCCTTTTGAGAACCGTGCTGTGACTCCCAGTCCAGGGTAAAATGACCTTTTTTAGTTTATTCTTCCCCTTCACATTGTTATTTTTGGCTTGAAGGAGGGCAGTGACCTGGATCATGGCACAGCCCCACGGAAGGGTTTTGTTGAAGGGTTCGGGTGCAGAGCCTGCTGCTCATCCTGACATAAGGGGAAACCCTGGCACCCCGTTCCCTGCAGGTCACTCCAAGTGCATTCCTATAACCTGACTTCAGCCAGTATTTGAGAACTCAAAAGGTTTAAAGCACTGTTGCAATGCAAGAGCAAACCTGAGAACTGAGATTTAAATCCCTCCCCACTTCTACGAGGGATTTGGGGAGGGACTGGATTTGCTCCAGGGTTTCTCAATGTTAACTCTCCAATACCTCCGGCCGTTTTGCAAAGATCGGGACAGAAATCTCTGGAAGAAGCCGCTGCCTGGTGGCGGGGCTTGCCTTGCTACGTATCCACATTTATTTTTATTTAAGTTTTGAGCCGGTATTCCAGGAAAGCCCATTAAAACCTGGCAGCAGGCTGCTGGAGGGTGGGGGGAGCAGCTTGCCGGAGCCGATTGCTGCCGGAGGAGCCACGCCGAGCGCTGGGGATGACTGATGGTGCGAGGTGTCGGTGGGAAGGAGGGGATAACGGGGATGATGATGTTCTCACTCGGCTGAACTTCCTTCCTTTGTGTTTCCCATTAAGCCGAGGGAGCCGCGCTGATGAGGCTGCTTTTCGCAGCCTTCCAAGCTCCCATTTAATTGTGGATGATTTCATCCCGGGCCTTTTTTTTTTCATGCTGAAGCCAGTGGCCTGCGTCATGCAACAGTGAATTTAGGCAGGTTTTATTTGCATGTGAGTCATTGAGCTTTTCCAGCTGAATGTCACCAACTTGGAATTTTTGTCTGATTTTGTTGTTGGTTTTGTCCCTTGGTGTTTTTCCACCGGTCTTTTTTCCCTGCCCTTTGCTGCCCGCACCCCCTCGTCCCTCTGCAACCTCCCCCCCGCTCCCAGAAAAAGTAGGAAAAGACTAAATGGGAGGTTGAGTTGGCAGTGCAAAAGGACAGGATTAGGAATGTTCGGGGAGAGGGGGGGAAAAAGGATGCTTTATGTCGCTGGGAGGGAAGGACCGGAGCCAAGTCAAATTGAGGGCTCTAATTTGGGAGCGGTGTTATTACAGGTCAGAGGGAGTCAGTTACTGGCTAAATTGGGAGAGCTGTCACATGCCAGGGCTGGAAATGCTGCTCACATGGCAGGGGCACACACAGGCTCCTGGGCAACTCGGTTTGGTTTTGTTGACAACGTTTTTAAGGAAAAAAAATTAAAAAAAAAAATAAAAAAACCCGTGTTTGTTTTCCCTCAAATATGGGCGCCGTAGCAGCGTCCCTCTGCCCCCACTGCAGGCTCATCCCGGCCCTCGCTGCCCTTTGCACAGAGAAGTTTATAAATAGAGCAACTCCTCCATTATGTGCGGCTTCAGTCTCTTTATTTTTATACTGGAATCTGTTCAATGATTAACAGTTTAAACCATGTGCTGTATATCAATACCTTGCATACCCTTCATAACTTATTTTTAGTATTATTTTTCCCCCCTTCTAAATCCTTTATCCATTTTAGGCAACACCGTTATGACATTCAGATAATTTTTTATATATTTATTTTAGCCTTTGAAGGAACTTATCTGCATTTCAATTAAGCTTTTGGTAAAAGCCTTTTTGCAATTGAAATTAAGAAGTCAGAGGAGTGTTTCCTCCATGCCTGTGGTCGTGCCTGTAGTCTCCTCACTGAAAGTCAGGAAAATTCGGGTGTTTTTATGGATCAGGCTCGGAGAAGGGGTACAGAGATTGCATGTTGTATTTCTTTGGCTTCCTGCATCCTAGGAAATTCCGCTGAAAATCTGGATTTGAGGGCATGTGGAGGGATGAGAGCAGTATAACCCTTGTGTAAGTGAAAGCAGGCAGTGAACTCATTTCCCACCTGTACCCCAGGTCCCAGAAGCAGCAAAACCAGCAGCGTTTTTCCCGTGGCTGAGCTCACGGGCTCCAGGGAGTGATGGGGCTTCTGGAAGCAATCTGCAGCCCCTGTTCAATTATGCTTTTAATCCTTGCTGACCCATCCCGTTGCCGTGGGCCGGGCTCTGCCGGCTGAGCTCAGCTGGCTTTGCACAGCAGCCAACAAAATCCACTTGACCCAGGATCTCGTCGGGATATCTCTGTCCATCAGGCCTGGCACGGCTGCTCTGATATTCCTGTCTCCTCGCTGCATGATGGATTCCCCTCTGCTCTCCACAGGGGACAAGGTTTCGGTGTCATTTCTGCCAGGAGAGCCTTCTCAACCCGCCCGTGGATGGTGCTCCTGCTTTCTCCTGCTCTTCTGCCCCAGCGGGCAGAGGTGCAGCAACGCCTCACCTGGCAGTGCCCGCAGTGCTGGTGGGGTTTTGCACCTTGGCATGCTCTCTGTGCTCAGGTGGGACCCTGGCACTGCTTTCCTGGCCTTCCCAAAGTCCATCCTCCCCATCTGAGGTTTGGGAACAGGATGCCCGTGATGCCTGGAGGAGCTCCAGTGGAAGCTGGCACTGGGCATTCTTGTCCAGTGTCAGGTTGGCTTCACTCTTCAGGACAGATTTTGTAGGAGGTTGGTTTGTCTGTCAAGCTTCTGTCCTCCTCCTGACACTGGGCTGAGAAGCAGGAGGTGGCACCTCGTCCTTTTGATGTCCCCCGTGGCTCTGAGCTCTCATTTCTGACACTGAACCATTCCCCACTTGTTGGATTTTCACTCTTATTTCCCACCCACTGGCACTGCTGCCATCAGTGTAGACATCCCTCCACGCTGGCTGGACCGTGGCTTGTGAAATCAGTGGAGCAAGTTCCTCTTTCCCAAGGTGTTCTCGGTGCCAGCGCTGGCCACGTTGTGTTGAGAAGCTCGAATGCCATCATTCATGTGGTGTAGATTCCCTTGGCACCCGTGGGGCTTTTGATAAGGTTTCCCAGCGTGTCATCTTTGCTCTGAGTCAGTGAAATGCTCTCAGCATTGGAAATCTCTGCACTAAATTAAAGTCCTGTTGCTAGGGAGTGTTGTGATAATACAGGGTATTATGCTCTGTAGCAAAAGTGTGCAACGGTGCAGCCTAGAAAACAAATCCATGAAACCTCCCGTCAGACACACAGTGTGAAAATCCAGCGTACCTCAGCTCAGTATTAAATATGTCATGGAAAAAGGCTCCCGCTCCTCCTGAATTTCCTGAAAGTCTGCTTTGGGCTGAAAACTGTGGTGGCTGGAGCCAATTTAGAGGAGGAAAAATCCCTGCTCTTGTTGCTGTCTGCAGAAGCTCCTTAATGATCGTGCCATGCAATTCTCCAGTGCTAAAAATACATCACTTCTGGGTTTGTACAAACAGCCTCCTAATGACTGGAGCTCTGGCAAGCTCAGGAGGCAGAGGGGGAAAACAGTGGCAAAAATATGAAAATCTTACTCATTTCTACTCACAGTGGAGCTGGGCTCTTCTGTCCTTGTGGATCTCAGTGGGAGTAAAGGGATGTTTTGGTGAGAGATATTCCAGTTTGCTCTGCATCTGACCGAAATAATGGGCATTCTGCTCCCATTCAGAGTTTACAAACGGGGTGGAAGGTGCTGAGGTTTCATCAGCCTCTTCGGGGTGACAGGATGGGAAGATCTGATCGAGGCTTATCCTTAAGCCTGACTTAAGTGCTGAAATTCCCAACTCCTCTGACTCTTGATGTGGCTGCTGTTGCTTTGGAGAGCAAATGGAGAGGGGAGCTGCCCGTGGTGGACAGCTGAACTCGCTGCCCAAGGAGAGCTGCCTTTAAAAAGGCAACAAGTCAAGTAGGGCTCGTGTCTTATCCCACACAGGGGTTTTGGAGAGGGGAGCAGGAAATTGTTTGCTTTTTATTTCCCCAGAATTTACAGTCATACACTCACCTGCCCCTTCCCTGGCGTCCCCAGAAGAATTGCAAGAAATTGTTGAAAGGATTTCCCAGAGAAGCTGTGGCTGCCCCGTCCCTGGAGTGTTTGATGCCCAGGCTGGATGGGGTTTGGAGCAGCCTGAGGTAGTGGAAGGTGTCCCTGCCCATGGTGGGGGGTTGGAATGAAGTGGTCTGGAAGGTCCCTTCCAAACCAAACCATTCCAGAATTCCATGAAATTGGCTGTTCTTCCAAAATGAGGTGCAGCAGCCCACGTGCCTCGTGCCACCCCGCTGTGCTGACAAACCCATCCCTCCTGCCTCGGCCCTGGGCAGTGAAGGACTCTCCTTGTGCACGCAGGAAAATGCTGGGAGCCGTCACAGGAAGATTGTGTCTTTGGAGCAGAATTTGTTTTGGTGGTTAAATATTCTCTGCTGTGTTTAACAAGGAATATTGTGTAGTTAATTTACACGGAGCTTCTTAATTTTGGCAATTAGGAATGGACGAGATGCTCCTTCCTGAATTCTTCTGTGCTCTCCTCAGTGCTGAGCCACAGAATCACAGATTGGTTTGGGTTGGAAGGCACCTTAAAGATCAGCTCATTCCAACCCCTTGCCATGGACAGGGACACTTTCCACTAGACCAGGTTGCTCCAAATCCCATCCAACCTGACCTTAAATCCTGCTCTGTAGTCAGAAACACTTTGCTTTTCATGGTTAAGTGGCTCATGGATTTGTTTTTCCAAGGAACCAGTGTTGCCTGCAGTGGGGGTTTTCCCTTCCACCACCTTTTGCTCCGTTTTTTTGCCTCTCTTCCCTGCATCCACTCTGGTCTGATCACCTCCCCTCCCCCTCGGAGCTTCTCTGCAGCAGCCGCTGGGGTGGAAAAGAAACATTAAGTACTTTCCTAATGTATTTTTAGCCTCTTAGAGTGTGATGTAGCTGCTGGAAACACGGAGGGGAGCCAGCACCATGTGAACCCAGAGGTTGCTGCACATCACTGGCAGATTTTCCGCCGCGCTCCAGCGCTCCCTGGCATTGCCACGGAGCCGGGGTGTGAGGTGGGATGTGGGTGCTGGAGAAGGGTGCACGTGCTTTGTGCGATGTCTGTCTGTCCTCTCCTCACGGGCAGAAGGTCTGTCTGTCCTTCAGAGAGGTTGTCCACCCTTGAATCTGCCCAGGAAAGGAAAATGTCCGGTCAGGGAAAGGGGAATTCTTGTGGCTGCCTTTTTATATCTCATTATAGACCAAAGCTGCTGGGGTGGCACTGAGTGTGTTGGACCTGGAGGTTCCAGGCTGTGGGATTGGGTGCTCCGGGAGGGGAAGTGCAGAGCCCTTAATCCCACACACGGCAGTTCCCAAGCCCTCCTGGTGCCCAGGGCTTTTTTGCAGGCTGTTCCCAGCTCCTCTCAAAGGCTTATTCCAGAGCAAGAGCTTCACCAGTACTTCCCAGTTCCTCCCTGAGTTGAGCTGAAGACCTGAACAGAAGGGAGTGACAGCAAAAAGCCACCACGGGGGTTTATTGCCTTTTCCTCTGTCAGATCCCACATTATCCACCAGAATGAGCGGTTCTGGTGAGCTGGGAGGAGACTGCTCCTGCCGTGCAGAGCCGCGGGAGGTGCCGGGCAGCCGTGGATTCTGAGGGCACGGTGCGGCCTGGCACGGTGGATCCACAGGCACAGTGCGGCCTGGCACAGTGGATCCCGAGGCCACAGTGGATCCCGAGGCCACAGTGGATCCTGAGGGCACGGTGCGGCCTGGCACAGTGGATCCCGCAGTCATGGTGGATCCCGCAGTCACAGTGTGGCCTGGCACGGTGGATCCAGCAGTCATGCTGCTGCCTGGCACAGTGGATCCTGAGGGCATGGTGGATCCCGCAGTCACAGTGTGGCCTGGCACGGTGGATCCAGCAGTCATGCTGCTGCCTGGCACAGTGGATCCTGAGGGCACAGTGGATCCCACAGGCACAGTGGATCCAGCAGTCACAGTGCTGCCTGGCACAGTGGATCCCGCAGGCACAGTGGATCCCGAGGACACAGTGGATCCAGAAGTCACGGTGCTGCCTGGCACAATGGATCCTGAGGGCACAGTGGATCCCGCAGTCACAGTGCTGCCTGGCACAGTGGATCCAGCAGGCACAGTGGATCCCGAGGGCACAGTGGATCCCGAGGGCACAGTGCTGCCTGGCACAGTGGATCCAGCAGTCATGGTGGATCCCGCAGTCACGGTGCTGCCTGGCACGGCTCCCGCTGCCTTCAGCCGTGGGGATTAGATCCTCCCGCCATGCTGAGCTCAGGCATCACTTCAGACGCGGGGCAGGGGAAGGTGGTTGGGATTTACGCGGCCTCGCGGAGCCGGAGGAGCTTGGAAGCCTCGCCGGTGTCTTCTCCCCTGTGCTGGCCGGGATTTTGTGTCGATCTTGGGGAGATGAGGAGCGGGATTCAGGTTCACCATTTCAGTAGGCAGCCTGCCTCCCTGCCTGGTGCAGTTGGCAGGTCTGCGGTAACCTTTATCGCTGAGATGTTTTTCCTTTTAATTAGCGTCGGTTGCAATAACGAGGAGGCACATGCTGAAATTCTGATTATTTGGCCTCTGGTGGAAGGAAAAGGCTGCCAGGTTTAACAGCGAGGGTATTGATGTGCTCTGGATGGGGTACAGAGTGTTTCCAACGGGGTTCTTGCTTTGTTGTCCTTAATGTTGGCCTTTTGAGTGAGGCTGATTTACGAAGGGAATGATGTAAATTCGCCCAAACAAAGTATTGTGACCGGGCCAACGTGCAGGTGCTAATTACTGCAAATAATAATTTAAATCCCTTCAGCTGGAAACACTTTGTGCTTCACCTTCAATCGAGCCGCTGCAGCAGGAGCCAGGGCAGAGGTTTGTGTCTGCAGAACTGTTGGAGAGTGGATTTCTGTGATGGGTGATGGGGAGCTGGACCATCTCCCAGACCAGTAAACCCAGTTGTGGGATGGCTGGGACTGGCAGCAGCCTGCCCTTGGTTGATACACCTGGTGCAAATTCAGACTTGTGGGTGAAATATCATGATTTTTTTTTTCTCTCTCCTGCTTTATCTTTGCAGCAAACTGCCCTGTGTGAGGTGGGGTGTAGTTTCTCAGAATCACTGAATGGTTTGGGTTGGGAGGAACCTTAAAGACCATCTAGTTCAGGATCTGAAGCCAGATGAATTCAAGCATAAAAACAGATAAATTCAACTGGAAATTAAGGCAAACAGAAGTGCTTGGGAGAAACTGGAACAAGTAGACAAAGAATTCCTGTTTGTCGGATGATGGTCACTCACTGGGAGATGATGTTGTGGCCACGCAGAGGTTGTTGGGCTGTGTTCATTTGCAGGATCAGGTTTCTTGACCCCTTTTGCCCTGATGAAGCATCCAGGCAGCTGGAATAGGTGTGAGATCCCAGGGCTGACCCGAGACGATGTCAATTTCCGCAGATTTGGGGGATTTTGATGGAAGTGCAGCATCTCCATGGGTGTGTGGAGAAGCTGGTGGGTAGTGATGTGCTGCTGCGTCTTTGCACAGCAGGAGGAGTCCAGGTGCTGATTTTTCTGCCTCTGACAGTAAAAAGTGGGTGCCCTCCACGTAGCTCTGCCCATCTCCCAGATTCAGTTTTGCATTCGTGATCCAGAAATGCCGAACAATGGGAACCTCTTCTGGGAGCTGCTGAGGAAGCCTCTTGAAAAACCTTCCTGCAAGCCCAGAAATAGCCATCTCTTGCTCTGTGGCCACTGATTCCAGGCTCACTGGAAGCAGTTGCCAGCTGCCTAAGCATGGATTGGATTTCTCTTTTGCTGTTGGCCATCCAAGACATGAAAACCTCGGTGTTGTCCATCCCTGGAAACTCTTGATCCAGGAGCACCCAGTTCCTCTCTCCACTCCCTAATGCTGCAGTATGTCACTTCACAAAATCAAGGATCCCAGCCTAAACTTTTAGTACAAATTCCTGTTTTTTCTCCCCAAATTCATCTGAGAGTGCAGTTCATTTCAGCCCTGCTGGGAAGATGCTTGGAGGGTGCCCTTCGGATTTGAGCATCTGGTTAATGGTTGGACTCAATGATCTTAGAGGTCTTTTCCAACCTTAATGATCCTGTGATTCCCGCTCTTAGTCATTTCTTGCTTGGGCAAATTATCTGAATGGGCTTTTGAGAACTTTTTATGGAAAACTGAAAACAAGGGCATAATAAAAGAGTAATTTAAGAGCAGTTTGCTGACAACTGGAGCCCTTAAGTGCACTGACTTAGCACTGAGGGGCAGTGATACCAAACCTCCTGTGTGAGTGTCCTCTTTGTCACCTGGAAGATCTTTGGGCAGTTTTTAAAACACTTCTAGTCTTGAAATTGATGTCCTTGTTGCTCAGAGAAAGCTGTTGTCTGTTTCATAAGTTACACATCACTCAACTCACAGTCAGCGAATTCATGGAATCCTGGAATGGTTTGGATTGGAAGGGACCTTGAAAACCACCTTGTTCCAACTGGGGACACTTTCCACTGTTCCAGGTTGTTCCAAGCGCTGTCCAGCCTGGCCTTGGACACTTCCAGGGATCCAGGAGCAGCCACAGCTGCTCTGGGTAATCTCTGCCAGGGCCTCCCCACCCTCACAGGGAGGAATTCCTTCCCAATATCCATCCAGCCCTGCCCTCTGGCACTGGGAAGCCATTCCCTATGTCCTGTCCCTCCATCCCTTGTCCCCAGTCCCTCTCCAGCTCTCCTGGAGCCCCTTCAGGTTCTGTGAGGGGCTCTGAGCTCTCCCTGGATCCTTTTCCAGGTGAGCACCTCCAGCTCTCCCAGCCTGGCTCCAGAGCAGAGGAAATCCAACCCTGGGAGCATCCCCACGGCCTCCTCTGGACACTTCACTTGGGTTGTGCTTCACTGTGAAATAATTTGTATATGGTAACAGGAGGAGAACCCAATTTCTGCTTTCAAAATGAAAAATTGCTGTTTGTCTTGGATGGGTTTGGTTGTTTTGTGGGTTCCTTCAAGTGCTCGAGAGTTTCTTGGCATTATCACTGTCCCTTGAAGACGTCACCTGGTGAGACCCACACGTTCTTTTCCTGCGCTGACAGCTGCTCTTGGCCATCCCTCTCAGCAGGGGTGGTATTTTTAAACTGGAATCTTCTGGCCCAGAAATCTGTTCGCAAAAATCAAAACTAGAGTTAAAACCCCTGCAGTTTGGTCCCTCGGGGTTTGTAAAAGCAGGCACAGCGTGCTACTCACGTTGGTTTTTTTTTTTGTGGGGACTGTGTCTATCCCTGCCTTTGTCCATCTGGTCTGGCTTTCCATTTGGAAAACTGTGACTGTTCCCAGGACATCATAACCACGAGCCTTGCTGGTGGCTGAAATAACCCCTTCATCCCTCAGGAGGCAGGCTCAGATAAAGGCAGGGAGGTCCCTCGTGCAGTGCAGCATCAGAGGTGAATCCATCACCACTGCAATTAACAGTTTGCAGTGATCCAGCAGTGATTAAGCAGATTTGTGACAGAGAAATCCCTTGATAGCTCAATAAATTGACAAACTTCACCTCTTTTTTCCAGCCAGAAAGCCCCAGTTTTGGGGATGGTGGTGTGCCTATTCATAGCCCAAGCACAGGTTTCAGTGTTGGAAGCAGGACCCGGCTATATTTGGAGCTGGATTTATCCACAGGCAATGCTGCACATGCATCAGCTGGGCTGTCTAGCAGCAAAATCCTGTCAGTTAAGTAATCCTCCAGTAGAAGGTAGTTTCACATCCCACCTTCATTCAGCTTCTCATCCAAGAAAATTTCCTTTAATAAAAACAGGGATTTTCTGCTTTGGGTGTAGCAGCAGCTGCATCTCTTCCCAGGGTTGGTCAGTTGTTATCTTAGCTCATCTCCAAAAGGAGATGGAGTTCAACGGCGGGACAGGGATTTTGGGGGATTTCAAGGCAGCAAGGGGAGGATTCTAATTTTGGGGCTCCCTCCATGCTCAGGTTTGCCAGTAGCTGTGACATTGCACAGAGCAGTGAAATCCTCGTGATGGGAAGCACCAGGCATCCCTGCAGCAGCATCCAGGGGAGCTAATGAGGCTGTCGTGTAATTAGCGACCCACCGCAGGTGTCGTGTCAGGACCCTGGGATGTGGGATCCCAAAACACATCCTAATCTCAGCTGCCCCGCAGTGCTGGTTCTGGCAGTGAAGGATGAGATATCCCAGATGGCCAGGAGTGCTTGGGAGCAGGTGAGGGGCTGAACTGGGGGCTCCTGTGTCCAGGGAGAGGGTGGAGAGGGGCTTTGGGGTGTCGCCAGCCCCACAGGCAGCTCCAGCTTTCCCTCCCCTGCACTGCCCTCTCCAGATCCCTCTATTTTCTGGCAGATAGGATTAAGCCTGACCTTCTGCCCCATCTCAGAGAGAGCCAAACCTCTTTCAGATCTAATTATTTTCCATTTTTGTTTAATTGTGCACATCCTGCTGCTGGCTGAGAAGGAGCCCAGCTCCTGCCTGGGCCGGGGCAGGGAAGGGCACTCAGCCTTCATCAGCTACAGGATTTTGGGTCAGCGCTCCATCTTTTGGGGCTGTCTTTAAACCCCCAAACCTCTTGGAGGTCCAGGAAGCATCTCTGGCGCCATCCTGTGTTTCTGCAGTGGGGACCTTGATGCTCAGCTCTCCCTGGTGTGAGGAGGAGTCCAGCCACGGCCTCCTGCCTCCTTCCTCCTCCTCCTCCTCTCCTGCACCCGCTTTACACCAAGCTCTGTTTTTCCTGCGTGTATTTTGCTCCTATGTTTAAGTGGCACCAACTTCTCTGCTTAGTGCATTGCAGGCCTTTTTTTTTTTTTTTTGGCTTTTTCATGATCTTTGATGTCTCAGTTTATCTGAGCTGCTACAGAATCCCAGATGGTGCCAGGCTGGGGTTTGGCTGTGCCAGCCTGAACGTGCTGCTCAAACCACCACGAGAACGACGATAAAATATCGGGGTGTGACATCCCTCTCTGCAGGAGGATGGGAGGAAACCAGACACGTTTTCAACTCACCAGGCAGCTGGCTAAGAGAGAGGGGACAGATAAATCAGATCCATCCCAACAGGAAGCCTTGCCTGAAGCAGGGACGTCTTCATGTGGAAAACACGGATATGCTCTGGTGGGCCTAGAGTCCTGCTGCACTTGTGTATCCTTCACAGCATCACTTTTGCTGAGTGTTGCTCTCCCAAATCCCGTTTTTTTAGCACCAAAACAACCTCACAGCATTCCCATGGGCGCAGGAGCACACCCAGAGTACCAGAAATCCTCTCTGCTGCAGTACAGCAGCTCCTTCTCCACCAGAGCTGTGCCACGTCGTGTCCCTTGCTCCTTTCAGCCAGGACGGCCCAGGGACGCTGTGGCTGGCTCAGGAAGTGGCTCTGGAGGAGAGGGAGCTCTGTGGAGAGGTAAATACAGCGCAGAAAGTTCCAGGGAGAGTTGCCAGCGTTTCCAGCAAGCCATCTAGTGGCTTCCTGTTAAAACACTTGCATGCCTTGGGATTGGGAAGGTGAATCTGGAGGGGTGAGTGCTGCTCACCGCCGCAGTCGTGTCAGGGAACTGATGTCCAGGGTTTGGTCACAACTGGGAGAAGGTGCTGCTTTAACAGCCCTCTTCTGGCTCAGGGCTGGCTTAGCTGCTGGCTGGCAGCATGGCTCATGCAGAATCATGAAATCACGGGACATCCTGAGCTGGAGGGGACCCACAAGGACTGTAAAGTGCAATTCCTGGGTCACAGAATATCCTGAGCTGGATCGTGATTTGCTCTTCTGCCTTCCCAGGAGCAAACCTGGTGAATGATCCTGCAGATGGAGATCTGGATCTGCATTTCAGTGGTGTGGGTTCAGTTACCCTGGCTCAAAAACACACAGGGGCTATAGGGATAATCAGTGATTTAGGGCAGCTCCCTGTACAGAATGGATTGAAGACAGGAAGAGAGAACAAAAAGTTTTGGGGAATTTTTTCAGCATTTCACCTGATGAAGTTTTGGGCAGAAGGGAGTGTTCACCACCACACTGCTCAGCTGTGGCTCCTGTATCAGAGCCTAAGACAAGGGCTGGAAGTTTGAAGGTTTTACTGAGGGGTTTGGTCAGCACTGGAGGAGCGACTGCCCCGGGGCTGGGAAGTGTCAGCTGGTCTGGGGAGATCTGGGAGATGTTTGGGGTTTGTATCAGCTCTTCAGAGAAACCCCTGGTGATGGAGATCTCACCATGTCCTCGGCCAGCCTGCCCTTTCATCAAGTCCAACCTTGTTCATCTTGGCTGCAGTTCAACTCACAGAATCACAGAATTGTTTAGGTTGGAGAAATCCTCCGAGATCACCGAGTCCAACCATCCCCCAGCCCTGCCAAGGCCACCGCTGAGCCGTGTCCCCAACGGCCACATCCTCATGGCTGTTAAATCCCTGCAGAGATGGCGGCTCCACGTTTCCCTGGGCAGCAGCAGCTGTGGAGAGCAGCTTGTCCCTGCCGGTGTTCACCCCTCAGCCCTGTGTCAGGCTGGCTGTGCAGCTTTCCTGTGCGACTGCTGCGGTGCTTCCCTGGCCAGGCTGTTCCCACCTGGTGCTGCACAGACATTTGTTCCCACCTGCACGCAGATGTTTGCACCTGCTTAATGCAGGTATTCTTTCACATCTCTCCGAGTCTCAGAGAAGCAGAGAATATCCTGAGCTGGAGGGGGACCCACAAGATCATCCAGTCCGACTCCTGGCCCTGCGCGGGTCACTCCAATCCCATCCCTGTGCTTGAGAGCATTGTCCGAATTCTCCTGGAGCTCTGCCAGGCTGGTGCTGTGACCGATCCCTGAGGAGCCTGGGCAGTGCCCCCCACCCTCTGGGGGAAAAACCTTTTCCTGTTCTCCAGCCAAAATCTCCCTGACACAGTTTCATGCCACCCCTTCGACTCCTCAACACTGTTTGCCCTCTAATCCAGTTTCCTGGAGTGTTTTCCTTTCTCTTGGCGCGACACCTGCATGCTGATCACGTTTATCACCTCACCTTGTCACCAGGGACACGCTGGGTGGTGCCAGGGCCAGGACAGTCTCCTTGCTCAGCACATCCTCGCAGTCCGGCAGTGAATCAGCACCGCCAGCTCCCCCCATATGTTTTTCGGATGAGTTGTGTGCCCACATTAGAGCGGTTTCTCTCTGCTGTGTTTCTGAGGGAGCCATGTGCAGCAGCACCTAATGAATATCAAGATATACAGCACTGCCTGTTCCTCCAGCTATTCACAGGCCAGTTGTTCTGTCTCAGAAGGAAATCAAATTGCTCTTGACAAATGAGTGTCGGCAGTCACTTATCATCTTATCTTCTAACTGCCTGCAAATAGGTTGTTTCATTATTTGTTCCATCAGTTTTCCAGGGGTTCCACTTAAGTGACCAGTTGGTGATTCCCTGACTTTTCCTTCTCCATATTTAAATCTAACCCCTAGGTTTTTTGGTTTTTTTGTTTTTTTTCTTTTCATTTTTTTCATTTTCTTCTGGAACCTCTCCTGTTTGCTGTGATCTAACAGGGGAACAGGAGCTCTGGGGCTGCTTCAGCTGAGCCCTTCCCTCCTTACCTTCAGGGCTGGTGGAAGCATCAGCACCCTGGTTGGATGATTGCGTTCCTGCTGGAAAGCTTCTTCCCTCTGTGGCTCCCACCTGTGTTATCTCCTTTGAATCTTGACCTTTTCAATTCTCCAGCCAAGTTCTTTTGAAAGGTTAGCTTTATCCACCGAGTGCTTTTGTGTAGTATTTTCTGTAATCTGCAACAATATGGAGAATTCGTGGCGAACTGTGATTCTGATTAAAATAATCACAACAACAGTGGAGTAGAGTTGTGTGCAGTTTGGTTTTTTTCAGTGATTTTTTTCAGGAGCATCTGGCAACTTTTGGGATCCAGTTTGGCACACTTTGCTGTGACAATGGGAAGAATTAAATGAATGGTTTTGGAGGGGGGTGACCTCTTTGCCAGGGAGGTGCTCACGTTGTGATACCACAGATGGAATTCCCTTTGGCGTGTCGCATTTACCCTGCCAGGTTATTTCTTTTTTAGCTCCGTTTTAAAATTTCTCACTCATTTTTCTTTTCCCTGTTCCTCCAACAGGAATCATTAACCAGTGGCAACAGGAATCCAAGGACAAAGCGATCTCCCTCTTGCTAACCCACCTGCCTCTGCTGAAACCCGGCAACATCGAGGCGAAAGTCGAGTACATGAAACTCTTGCCCAAAATCCTGGCGCACTCCATCGAGCACAACCAGCACATCGAGGAGAGCAGGCAGCTGCTGTCCTACGCCTTGATCCACCCCGCCACCTCCCTGGAGGACAGGAGCGCCCTGGCCATGTGGCTCAACCACCTGGAGGACCGCACGTCGGGGGGGTTCCCCGGGCAGGGCCGGGGCCGCTCGGACTCGCTGGACTACGGGCAGGCTCACTACTATCACCAAAGACAGAACTCGGACGACAAGCTCAACAACGGGTGGCAGAACTCTCGGGACTCCGGCATCAGCGTCAGCGCCTCCAGCTGGCAGGAGAAAAACCTGGCTTGCGAGAACGGCCACCTGCCCCTCTACTCCTCCTCCTCCGTCCCCACCACCATCAACACCATCGGCACTAGCACAAGCACCAGTGAGTACCTGCGGGAGGCTCTGGGGACAGTCCCCCCATCCCTGTGCTTTGCAGAGGGGCTGGACTCATCTGGGCCATAGAAAACCCCTTTTTTCTTTTTTCTTTCTTTTTTTTTTTTTAATTATTATTCCTTTCCTCACCTGCTTTTTTTATTTCCCGCTTGCCTTGTTGGGGGTTTTTTTTTCCCCTCTGGTGCTGTGGGATTTTAAAGACCTGGGAGCTGAGAGGAGGGAAAAACAGCAAAGAGTAAGAAAAAGTTAAGAGCAAAAAATGTGCGTTACTGAAGGGAACCCCTCGTGTTTCATGTAGCTTTGTGCAGATTTACAGTTCATGTTTCAAGAGTGCCTAAAGCAAGCAGGATGCTGATGCTTCGTGCCCAAAAGTGAGTTGGGGGCCTTGAGGCAAGTCCAAAAATGTGCTGAGGAAATACTGAGAGGAAATGGGACTGGGACCCTGAGTGCAGGCGTAAGTTTTGGAAGCAGAACTGGAATCCACCAGCTTCAGGGGGTCTGAAAACGCTCCCATGTGTTTGCAGTGCCAAGGTGTGAAGCTGGTTGAGGAGTTCAGATGGACAGTCCTCACTGCTTTCCAGGAGAGCTGGGTGGTTCTTCCCCCACAGAGACCTTGCCAGGCTTTGGGGGATGGTGCAGAACCAAGGCTTGGACACATGGAGAGCTCTGTGCCTGGAGATCTGTCTAACTCTGCTTTTTCTGTGAAGCTCTGGGGTGTTCAGAGCAGCCATTGGTACCCGTGAGCTTTTTTGGGAGAGCAGGAGCGCAGCATCTTCTCAGTGGGGTTCAGAAGCTCCCCTGCCCACCTGCTCGCTCTGGGGAGGGCTGTCACACCTTTGGGTGTCACCTGCAGGGCTGCATGTCCTCCCTCACCCTGGGATATTCAGAAGTCTCTCCAAGATGCTTTGTCAGCATCTCCTACAAATCAGGGATGCAGAGAGCGCTTTGGGGAGGAGAGGCTTCTTGTGGCAGCAGCCCTGGTTTCTTCATCAGAGTGTGGAAAGCCACAATTAAATAGCTAAAAGCTTTAAAATGGTCACTTAAGGCTTGTGGGGTTTTCTCTCTCCTGTAAGAATTGTTGTGTTGTTTGTTTTTTTATAAAGTGGTGTTTCAAATCAACAGTGATGTGAAGCTCAGCTCTGAGTTTATTGCTGTAGCACCCTGGTCCCTTCCTCTCCTGTGTCCATCCTTGCAGGCGTGTGGGGATTTAGCAGAAGCTTCTCCACAGGCTCTAAACCATCATTCCCGTCCAATCCCCTGCCTGTGAGGCCCCCAGCTCCTGCTGCTGTGGGATTGTGTGATGTCCAGCTGCTCTGAGAGCCAGAGCCTGTGCTGTGAAGCTGTTCCAGGGTGACTGAGCTGCATGGGAAAGGCCTAACACAGAGGCAGGGTGAGAAAAGCCCCATGAATTTACTGGTAGTCGGTCTAAATCTCTCCAGTGATGATTTTTTGGGGTGTTTCCATGTGGTTTTGGCATGCCTGGTGGTTCAGAGGCTTTGCACATCATGGAAGCCGTGGGAAGAGAGGCTTCAGGAGGGGTCTGGCTCCTCGTGTGAGGATCTGGAGGCAGGGAGGTGTGGTGGGTGCACAGGTTGATCACTGGCAGTGGCTGGAACTTTGCAAGATGTATAAGGTCTTGAAGGACTCTTTCCACAAACCCCTTGGTGTCTTTTTAAACCTTTCTGTGCTCAGATTTAGCTCTCAGCAGAGGCACTGACCCACCCCGTGCCCGTTGTGGTCCCCAAGTATTGACACAAGATGCCAAAACTGAGGCAAGAGCTGAGCTACTCCAGTGCTGTGGGTTTTTTTCCTAAATTCTCCCAGAATTGGGTGTGGGTCTGCCCCACACTTTACCCAGTCCTGTGCTGGAATTCTTCCTCAGTCTCTGCCACTTGCTTGGCTGCCTCATCCTCTGCTGGTGACAGTTCAGGCCCACGTGTTGAGCTGTTGTCACTCCTGCAGACCTATTTTGGTGGCACCATGCTCAGACAACCGTGGGCTGAGCTGGAGGTGACCCAACCACACTTCATGTGTCAGTTCATAAACTTCCTTAACACAATATTTGGCTTGGGCAAAAGCCTGGTAAGTCCACAGATAGATGCTAAAAAACAAACACGGCTGTCAGGCCTTTGTCCCAGCCCCTTGACTCAATCGATATGTTTATTAATCTTTCGTTCCAAAGCAAAGCCCTCAACTCCTTAGTGTTTGTTTAGGTTTTAGTGTTGTTATTAGTTTTAAGTTCTCGCTCTTACTCAGAGGTGTTTATCTGTGCAAGGGCTTTAATCCAGCAGCACCCTGCAGGGCACAACCTTTCCTGACCCATCCCACGGAGGCATTGCCTGCTCCTGGCACCACAATGGGGCAAAGTCTTTCCCAGAACAGTGATGAGGTGATCTTGCCTGAGCTGCGTTCTTCTGGTGCTGTGGCACAACGAGATTTAATGCTGTCGTGGCACAGGGCTTAAATGTGGCTGGTTGAAGCTCGTGTGATGTTTTGCTTTGTGCTGTCCCTGACTTTGACTCGGCGTAGACTCCAGTTTTGAGATTTGGTTTTCAGGATTGATTCATCTCCAGCTCTCCCATAACTGCCAAGGTTTAGCCAAAGGCTCGAGGAGATGTTGCAGGAGACGAGTCTGGAATGTTCTGAAAGAGTCACTCTGGGTTTACCACAGTAATGGTGCTCCAGGAGTGGGACCAGCACCCTGAATAATGAATCTGGGTGTGGAGTGATCAGAGGATATGGACTCTGCCCAGACAATGGAAGCTGGTCCAGAGAAGCTGTGTCTGTCTCATCCTGGGAAGTGTTCGAGGCCAGGCTGGATGAGTCTTCAGTCCGGCCTAAAGGAAGGTGTCTGGCCCATGGCAGGGGAGTGGAACCAGTTGGGCTTTAGGGTCCCTTCCAATCCACACCATTCTGGGATTCTGTGATGTTCACGTGCTCCTTCCCATCCACTGCATCAGCAATTCCTGCAAAGCTTGAGATGCAGCTTTAAACCAAGCTTTAGCGTGCTGGGAGGGCAGGCAGCCTTGGCACGGGCTCGGGAGCACAGGCAGGAGGAGGCTGGAGCTGCTCTGCCACGGGGGACAGGGTGAAGCCTGCAGTCCTGCCTCTGTGGCCAGGTCAGGCAGCAATTTCAAAATGTTGGGGTTGCACAACTCCTTTGTGATGGAGGCACGGCCTGGAAACTCTGAAAGGACAGAGGAAAGCAGCTCGTGTTCAAAGCTGCCGACAGCTTCTTGTGTGGGGGCTCCAGCTCCTTCCCTCCCCCTGTACCTGGCTCCCCCCAGTGCGGTGTGACAGGATTTGTGGTCAGGTGGCAGCACAGCTCAGCCCTGTGGCTTCCACCCTCTGGGAAGGGAATCTGTGCAAAGGAGGGAGTGTTAGCTGGGCTGAGGAGGAGGATTGTGGATACACCGGTCTCATCTGGGCCATAAAGTCACAGTCAGGGAGGGATAGATACAGTCAGAGACCTTCCAGGGAATATCCTGCAGAGCAGGAACCCCAGGCAGTGTTGGTGCTGTGCTCATACCAGGGGATGTTGCACTCTTTGGTGTTTCAGTGTCACTGCACGCCCCTCAGAGGGAGCAGGAAGGTCCTTGGAGCAGCAAAGCTCTTGCCAGTCTGGAGCCACCCTGCACGAATGGGAAAGATGCCAGGTGCCCAGGGCTGCTACACCCTTCCCATGGGAGCCTCTGCCAGGAAACTGGTGGTGTTTGTCTGCAAGAAGGAGAAGGAGAGCGAGCAGAGCAAGGGAGGAAAAATACTCACCTGTACAAATTTCTTGTCCTGAAAAACAAAAGTCTCCAGCTTGTCCTAGAGCTGAAGAGAAGTAAATCAGGGTTCTTCATTCCATGCATCCCAGTCCAGGTTCAGACTGACAGAGGGCAGGGTTAAACTGGATATTGGGAGGAAATTCTTCCCTGTGAGGATGATGAGGCACTGATTGTCCAGAGCAGCTGTGGCTGCCTCATCCCTGGAAGTGTCCAAGGCCAGACTGGACAGGACTTGGAGCAACCTGGGACAGTGGAAGGCGTCTCTGCCCATGGCAAGGGGTTGTACTGGATGATCTCTAAGGTCCCTTCCAACCCAAACAATTCAGTGTTTCTGTGATCCTGCCCTACAGGCAGGTCTGCAGCTGCTGGGCTGTGTGTCACAGCCTGTGTGTGTGTGACGTGGCTTGCAGGATTTTGCCAACGTTTGCTGCAGTTATGGAATCCCCAGTGAGAGGGCAGGTGAACGTGCTGGGGCCATCAGGGAATTGAGGTGGAACAAACAACACTCAGAAAACACTTGCCATGAACAGTGTGGGTCTCCTGACTCTTTCTCCCCTACCCAGCTCGCTGCCTACCCCTGGAGATAACCCCACTGCCACACTCAGTATCCAGACTGAGCTGGGGAATGGGATCACTGCACATTTTAACCCACAGGACCACCCTGGTCTGCATTGGGTTGATGGGCAGCTTGAAAGTTGTTGTTCCTCTGTGTAGATTTCAGCAAGACCTGAAGGGAGGGCACTGTGTGTCCTCAGCCTGTGTTTGCCTCACACAGGGGAGCACATTTCCTCCCATGCAGACTTAGCAAAAGATGTCATGAGAAAATGAAAAAGCCTTGGTGGGGTAACAGCAGAGAAGCAAACAAATGTCCTGTTCTTGATGGGGGTGGATTAGCTCTTGGAATTGCCTTCAGAAAATTGTTCCTCGGTTGGCCTTGCTGAGACTTGGCACCCTGGCACTCATCCTGCCATCTGGGGACACCTCTCGTGTCTGCTTCTCTTCTCTTTTGCTGATAGACTGAGAAAACCTCGTTGGCCTTTATTACACTTGAGCTTCTCAGTGGTGGCAGACAAGGGCATTTGTTGTCCTGCTCATGCCCTCTAGTGTCACACACAACAGGCAGAGAACGCTTCCAGAGGTCTCACACTTTGTCAGGTTCCCAGTGCTACAAAGCCTTGCTAATCCTGCAGTCTGAAACCAGAATTGTTGTATGAGAAGATCAGGTGTGAGCAGTTATTTGTTGAAATCCATGTACATCAGCAAACAGGACTGTGAGTGAGAACAACTTAGAATCATGGAATCACTTAGGTTGGGAAAGACCTTTAAGGTCATCAAGTCCATCTGTAATCTACTCCAGCACTGAACAGCAGATAGAGATTTTCTGTTCCCTCTCTAAATTCAAAGCTCTTTGTCCCTGGGAGACCCAGAGCACAGCTCATCACTCAGCCAGTGAGATGAGTGGTCACCCACCTCATCTTGGAGGCCATCAAGCACTGGAGATGGAAGTGGTGGTGGAGAACAAGAGCTGCGTCCTTGTGAGGTATCAGCACTGCTGGGAAAGATCTGCTGCTGCCCTTGGGTGTGTTTTACAGCCAGTGTCCCTTCCTGTCCTAACCCTGAAACTTCAGTAGCTGCTCCTGCTCATTCAGATCCCCCTCTGAGCCTGCTGGGCACGTTCCCTTCACTTCTTTGCTCCCAAAGGATCTCTTTTCTCACCGTGTCTTTGGCTGGGTGACAAAGGTCCGTGTGATGCTGAGGTCCCACGTTCAGCCACCTCCACAGGGTTTCTAGACTCACACCCAAGCTCATCAGCCTTTTTTGTTCCGAAACATCAAAACCTGCACTGCAAGGGAAGAAAAGACAGATTCACAGGTGACTTAGAGTAACCCATCAACCACTGAAAAACACTGAGCTCAGGGTATCTGGGAGGGTGATTCTCCTGCTTTGTTCACTTGGAACTTGCAGATCACAGGTGGCTTTGCTCGTAGGGATGCCCATCCTTGCAGCCATGGGGCAGAAATCTCTCACCAGCAGCTCTTGGCTCTCAGGGCATGCAGATGGCTTTGGGGGAGTTTGGGTGGCTCAGGGAGGGTGTGGATCACTCTGGGGGATGCAGGTGGCTCTGTGGGGATGGGGTTAGCCAGGCAGAGCTGATGTTACCTGAGCCATCAGGCAGCACTGGGTCCTCGCTGCCGCACCCGCTCTGCTCTCACGTGGCAGCGAGTGACAACACGGGGCAAATGTGCAGCCTGCAGCTTTTGGGATGTGCTGATCCTGCTGTAGCGGGGTGTGGGGCACTGAGGGATCCCTGCTTGCCGAGCAGAGTGAGTAGGCAGTGAAGGGAGCGCGTTTCCCAAGGGTGTGCTCTGGCAGGTGGATTGTCACCTGGGCAGCACGATGGATCTTGTGGCTGTGCCTCTGCTTGACCCCTCATCAGCCACGATGCCTGGAGGCAGAGATGTCACCGAAAGGCAGAAGGGACTCCGAAAGGAAAGAGAAGAGCAGGGCTGGGCTCGGTGGTGACTTGCACCAGGTGTTGGTACCACGGGTGGCTCACAACCGTGTGTGATCAACACAGAGGTGAGCACTCCTAAACCAGCTCTGCTGACACCAGTGGTGCTTGCAGGCACTTCAACAATCCGAGTGCTCTGGGCTGCCTTAGCCCTTGGGAACAGCCCTGGGCTGGGTGAGCCATGGAGCAGGTGGTGGTTGGTCTGCGTGGATGGGGAGAGGAGGAGAGGGAGCACTGGGTGCCAGCCAGAGCCATGTGCTGTCCCCAGAGTGGGCATGTCACACATGTGTCACAAAGTTCCTTCCTCCAGACCCTCCTTATGTAAGGTTTGTTCTGTACTCACACATGGAGCAGCGTGAAGCTGTGGCAGGGGAGGGTTAGGTTGGAGATCAGGAAAAGGTTCCCCCTGAGGGTGGCTGGGCACTGGAATTGGCTTCCCAGGAAAGTGGTCACAGCCCCAAGCCCGACATGTTGGAACCCAGGGGGTTCCTATGATGCTGACCCAGAACCTGCTCAGGAGGCTTTTCAGCCTTGCCAGAGGTGTCAGAGACCCTGGAATGATACTGAAAATGCCCGTGGCTCTGATTCTAATACATGGAACAGGTTGGCAACTTTGTATGAAAAATTTCAAGTCACAAAAGCTTAGATAGAGAAATAGTAGTAGTTATAAGTAAAAAGAAAATAATTTGAGTGTGTGTCCAGGGGGGTTTGAGGCCCTGTACAGGGGGTTGGAGATCTGTACAGGGGGGTCTGAGGCACAAGATGGAGAATTCTTACACGTGCCATGTTATCTTTTGTTCTTCTTCATCACCTTCTTCTTGGTGCTGCTGGCACTTTGGGATTGGTTTGACACAGATCTGGACAGTGTGGTGTGAGGGGCACGGGTTGGTAATTAATGATAAACATTCAATAGGTAGTTATTAGTATCAAAGATCAGAGCTGACCCGGGGCGGGCACAGTGTGTCTCTGGACGCGTTCTGTGCCAACCCTGGCAGGGCAGAGAAATCTACTTTTGCTAAGGAACTGATAAACTGCCTTGAGAACACCAACAAACCACTGCAGACTCCTTCAGCAGCACGGGCTGCAAACCTGGACTGTTCTGTGCATTGTGGGGTCTCCTGGGGCCGAGGAGATCATTGCACTGACAGAGGTCAAGAAGTGTTTGAACACACAGGCACAGGATGGGATTCTTGGGATGTCCTGTGCAAGGCCAGGACCTGGACTCTGTGATCCTTATGGGTCCCTTCCAGCTGTGATTCTGTGCACTGCTCCCAAATTCACATACCCTACCCACAGAGCGACGGCTCTGCAGCTTCCTGGCTGGAGTGAGGCCACCTAATGTGGGAATCTCTTTTCCAGCAGCACCCAGGGATGTTCCCACCCTCTCAGCTTGTGAAATCCCGGTGCAATCACCGACTGTAGGGCAGGGAATGCCTGCCCTGCTTTTGCCGTTGATGTGTTGCTTGTCCCTTGATGGATGCTGTCCATGTCATGCAGGTTGGGATGGGGCGAGACTGAAGCTTGTGGCTCTGATGCAGCAGTCTGGGTGTCTCAGGGATGGGTGTTGGGAAGCAGCAGCAGTGGTTCTGTGTGTATCCTCTATCCCTGGGATTCCTGTCGCCAGTGAATGGTGCTTCTGACCTGGAAGTGGCGCAGAAGCCGCCAGGGCAGATGATGGATGCTCTCGGGGTTGTGGAGCAAAGTCAGACAGCCCCAGTAATTCTCTCAGCCCCCTCGGCCGTCTCCTCTCTCTGGGAGGTTTTGCTGATGGATGGATCCTCCTAGACCTGGGTGTATTTTCCAGCCACCCTGGTGCCTGTCGGATGCAGGCACAGAGCCCAGCACGCTGTGGTCACTCACTGCCCGGGAGCTTGGTGCTCTCCTGAGGGAAGCTTTGCCTTTCCCATCACCCCGTGAGCACCTTTGGGTTCCTGTCTGCCCTTTGTGCCACCCCTGGAGCCATCAGCAGGGGACCGAGGGCTCTGTCTGGGAGCCAGGGATGTTCCTCAGCACCTCCACTGTTAATTTACATCCTATGAGTAATTCCCTCCTCAAACCTTTCTTGCATCTCCGTGACCTCATCCCAACACCACCACTCCCCAGCGTCACTAAAATCACATTTGGGATGTTTTCCTGAGCATCTTCATGCAGCAAGAAACCCCTGGAGAGAGAATCCCCCTCCCATTGCTCATCCTTTGAATCCTCACAACTTTGGCGAGTAGAGGAATGGAAAGGGATGAGCTCTCCTTCCCCCCACCATCACCCAGCGTCTGCAGAGCAGTGGCAGGAGGGCACGGAGGAGGGGTGGGAGTGCTGTGGTTTGGATTCATCCAGAGCATCTCCGCTCTCCCTCCCCACTGCACTGGGACTCGCTGTGTTCTCCTCACTCAGTAACACGCTGCTGTTTAATTAACTTCTGACTTCTGGTTTAAAGGAGCAGTGCACAAAATAGTTATTTACTTCATTTGGAAATTCTTTTATTCGTTACCATAATTACAGCTTCCTCCCACTTTTTTTTTTCTATTTTTTTCTTCTTTCTTTTTTCTTTTTTTCTTTTTTGAATATTTTAATTAGCAGGGGGAGGGAGGGGGAATATTTGCTGCTCTCCTTGTGGTTATCACATCCTTCAAATTACTAAAAGAGGCTGGGATAATAGGTCTGGTGATTATATATAGGCACCATCTGCTCTGTGGCTGCTTCCTATCAAAGTGCAGTTAGGAGAGTGCAAGGAGGATATTTTCTCTCCAGCTATATTAAGACTGTTTCCATCTCAGCTCCAAAGCAAAGCTCTCTGCATGCAAATGGATCAAAATCAATGGCTCAGTTTTGGCAGCCTTGAAGCTGGGTTTTTTTTTGGTAAATTTTGTTTTATTTTCCCCTCAAGTTTTGCCGTTCCCGTCCGTTATGCAATTTTATTTCGGGCTGGTTGTTCTGCATTTGATGTTTTCTCGTCACCGTAGGCCCCCCTGTTTGCTGAGCAATGCGGTCTCGTGTTAGCTGGCGCAGGGATCTGTGCCATAACTCGAGTGCGAGGCAATATCTGAGCAATCAGGAATGTTTTGGAGGATGATGAAGGCAGATTTTTAGGATGCATCTGCTGTTGGTATGTAGAGGAGGTGGAAAGCTGAGCTGAGTTCATTTGGAGCAGTAACGGGAAAGAATTAATGCTTGGTTTATGATACCAGCCGTGGCTGTTGGGGAGCATTGCAGGGCTCAGGATCTGGGAGTCACAGAATTTTACAATTCCACACTGGTTTGTGTTGGAAGGGACCTTAAATCCCATCCAGTTCCATCCCTGCCGTGGCAGGGACACCTTCCACTGTCCCAGGCTGCTCCAAGCCCTGTCCAGCCTGACCTTGGACACTTCCAGGGATCCAGAGGCAGCCACAGCTGCTCTGGGAACCTGTGCCAGGGCCTCCCCACCCTCACAGGGAACAATTCCTGTCCAATATCCCATCCATCCCTGCCCTCTGGCAGTGGGAAGCCATTCTCCCTGTCATGAGGTGTCCCTGATGGGCTCCATCTTTTGCATCTTCCCACGTGGGGAGCAGGACACTGCGTTTGTCCCTTGGTGGCCTCAGAGACCAGCAGGGTCCTCTTTTCTCCTGGAGCTGGTAAGCTTTTATGCTTTTGAAAGAGAAAGAGGAGAAGGAATAATTAATAATCTGTGGCCAGCCCAGATGGAAGGGGAAGGTGCTCGGGATGGGGTGTGTGAGTACCCAAGAAATGGAGGCCAGAGGAAGGTTGAAACACTGAGGAATTTGTCTTGAAAAATGTGTGTCATGTTTCCAACAAGACAGAGGGACTAGCTTGGTTTTTTGAATGATTCAAAGTAGCTAAAAAGAGGTAAGGGAGGAGAAAATCCAAAATTAGTTGGCAAGGATGGAAAAGGCTCCAGGCCTGTTTCAGTCTGGGTGATGACTGTGGGATTTACATCAAGTAAGACACTCGCTGTCCTCATGTATTTTGTCACTGCTGAAGACACTCTGCCTCCCTGCTCTCACTCCACAGCTTTTTCATGACTCTGGGGATTATTGGATCCCAGTTTTTTGGGGCAATTCCAGAGGTTTCACATTGACCCCTTTCTGGTATTTTCACTTGGCTGGTTTAAGGCCCTTCATTTCTCACTCCTGGTTTTCCAGAGGTTGCACATTGCTGTGTGAAGGATGGACATTGCTCAGGTTGGCCTCCTGAAATGGCTGTGAGTGCTGGAGGGGTTTCTGCCTCTGGAATTTGAGGTGTGGTGGAAGCTGATCTGTTGGAAGTCTCAGCAGGGAAATGCTCCTCAGACCAGGGATTGAGGCACTGGGGAGCCCTGGCTGCTGCTCGAGCAAAGGAAATATTCTTGGACATCTCTTTTGGGTGGAAAAGGAGTTCGGGAAGGAGAGTTTCTGCATCCCAATGCTGTTTATCTGGCTTCATTCATGAGCAGGGGAGGAATTTCTCCCAGGAGCCCACAGCAAAAGCTATTTTCTGGGATAATTAGGGAGGCTTGGTTCAGCACAGCAGCATTTGATATTAATGGACCAGGATTCCTCAGGGACAAACACTGATTTTCTGTGGTTTGTGTATAGATTTAGAAGAAAAAAAAATGCATTTATTGGTGTGGACATTGGGGCATTATGTTCACCCCAAGAGACTTGTGGTTTAGGGCAGCACCTCCTTGCAACAGACCCCTAATCCCCCATCCCCACCTTCCTGAGCCACCATTCCACACGTTCTTTAGTCTGTGAGTTAAATCCTGGTTGGATTCACATCTGTTCTGTCTTGCTCCCACCTTGCTGGATGCTCTAGTGGGAAACAAGGACATTTCAGTGCTTGGAAGGGAAAGGGACTTCTTACATGGGCTGATAGTGATAGCACAAGGGGAAAAGGTCTTAAATTAAAACGGGGGAGATTTAGATTAATAATTCTTGGCTGTGAGGGTGGTGAGGCCCTGGCACAGGTGCCCAGAGAAGCTGTGGCTGCCCCTGGATCCCTGGAAGTGTCCAAGGTCAGGCTGGACAGAGCTTGGAGCAGCTTGGGATGGTGGAAGGTGTCCCTGCCCATGGCAGGGGGTGGAACTGGATGGGATTTAAGGTCCCTCCCAACCCAAACCATCGCAGGATTCTCTGAAGGAGTTTGAAAGCAGCTCCTGAGCTCCTGCTGCTTGGTGAGACGAGCTGGGCTTCCTTCCAGAAACGCGTCCCGTCGGATTGCTGGAGCCGCCAGGGTCTGAACTGACACATCTTTAGATGCAGCCCCGCTCCTGCTGCCACACAAATGAGTCAAGAACAGCCACAGCAGCTCCTGCTGCAGCCCGACAGCACCTCCACGTGTGTTTGTGCCATGCAGGGAATCTCCAAACCCCCTGTGAGGGTTCGTTCCTTCCCTGGATGGGGCCTCGCATGCAACAAATGGGTTATTGTTTCTCTGTCCAGTTTCTTGAGCAGGAAACTGTTTAAAAACACCATTTCTTAAAAAAAAAAAAAAAAAGTTTGCTTGACTCTGCAGTCTGTGCTTCTTCCCATTTCTCTGCTCGAGGCAGCACTCTGCTTGTATGGGTTTTTTTCCTGATGCAGGAGTTAGTACTAATACCACTGATTTCCTAATCCCACTGTTTTCCTCATACCCAGTGGCTTCTTGCATTTAGGACCCTGAATTTTTCCCCTTCATGGGTTATATCAGCCCGTGGTTCAGAGGCCAGGACACGGATTATCCAGCTCCTACAAACGCAGCTAAAGTCACAGCCGCAGAACGCAGGGAGATTAAAGAAAAAAAAAAAAGGCACAAAGAAGAGGCTCCAAGGGTTAGGGGATGTTGAGCTGAAAAATGTCCCATCAGGTTGTGCTCTGGAGCTGCCTGGGTGAATGAGATGCCCAGGAAGGAGGCTGGGTGCCAGCTGGGCAGTGTGACCCACTGGCAGCTCTTTCCAAGGGTTCTGGGCAAGGAGAGGCTGGAAAAGCCCCTGGCATTGCTGTGCCAGCACGGGGAAGCCTTCCTGGAGGAGAGGATGTGTCGTGACCGGGATAGCAAGGAGGAGAAGAGGGCAGGACTGAGTTGAACCTGGGGGTTTCCTTTGTGAGGGGGTTGCTCGGTTTTCCCTCTCCGTGGGGGATGTTTTTAATCCAGGCTGCACAAAACCTTGTGTGGATTAAAAACATCGCCGCGTTTTGGGGTCAGGCTGCTGCTCCAGGTACCAACAGCCCAGGAGAGCAGCTGTGTGTGAGCAGATGCTGCCTGAGGATGCACCATAAATGGCTCTGCAACCCAGAAGTGCCATTTTTTAGGCTGAAAAAAACCAAAAGAAGGTCCCAAAGGGTTCAGTATTCACCTTGCAGTGCTTTTTCCTTCCTGCAAGCACGGGGAAGATGTTATTTGGAATCCTAACCTGGTGCATGGACCCTGTGCTGGTCCTTTGGGTGTCAGGGGTGTGGTGGGGACTGGAAACATTCTGAATTCTCCCAGTGGTGGGTTTGGTTCTCACTGGCAGCTCTCACACGTGTGTCCTGTCAAGGATTTTTGCAGCACTCCAAGCCAGATTTCGTGAGGGGCAGAGGGAGAGTGAGCACCCTGTGAGCCGTCCCACGCTGTGTGGAGGAAGGTCTGCCTGCAGAGCCCAATTCCTCTGCTCTAATTACAGGAATGGGTGGCTTTTCCCTTCTCAGGCTGAAAAAAAATTGGCCCAGAACCCTGAGAAACCACAACACAAATGTCTGACGCTGTTCCACACGGTCCTCAGCGAACAAAAACCCTCTTGAAATCAGCCCTTGCCTCCCGAAATAGGCAGCACCACTTCAAAAGGGAAAGGGGGGGAAGGGAAAAAAATCCCAAACCCAAGACTTCAGGGGCTGAGAGCACTCGCAGCCTCAGAGTTTCTAAAAGTGTGTTGTGGTGCCAGGGTTTGGTCTGAGATAAATCTGGATTTGCCCAGGGAAGGGGTGGTCCCACGGGGATGCTCCCAGCGTGGTCAGCAGCTGCCTCCTGTGATGGGGAGCTTTGCTGCTGCGGGGATCTCCTTAACCCCAGGAGACCCCCCAATATGTAGGAAAGTCCAGGTTTCCGGCCCGTGCTGTTGAAGGAGTCTGGAGTCGTTTGTTCGTGTTCTCAAGGCAGTTTATTAAGTCCTTATCAAAGATTAGATTTCTCTGCCCTGCCAGGGTCGACACAGAACGCGTCCAGAGACACACTGTGCCCGCCCCGGGTGAGCTGTAATCTTTTATACTAAAAACTACGTATCCAGTGTTTACCATTAATTTCCAATCCGTGACCCTTACATTCCATTGTCCAGCTCTCTGACAAACCAATCCAAAAGTGCCAACATCACCAAGAAGATGGAGGTTAGGAAGAAGAACATAAGATAACATGGCACGTGTAAGAATTCTCCATCTTGACTCCCAGACCCCCCTGTCCAGAATCTCAAACCCCCCTGGACATGGGTCCAAATCTTTCCCTTTTCATCTATAATTACTACTATTCTACTCTTTAAACTCTGGTGACTTGCAATTCTTCTTATAAGTTAGTAATTTGTCTCATGGATTAAAATCAAAACCACAGGCACTCCCAGTATCAATCCAGGTTCTCCGACACCTCTGGCAAGGCTGAAAAGCCTCCTGACCAGGGCCCGGATCACTCCGAGATGCCACAGGAACCCCCTGGGTTCCAACATGCTGCCATCACTCCTTGTCCATCCTCTACTGTTTTGGGTTTTTTTTCCACCTGGGAATATTACCCTGAGCTTGATCCCAGTCTGGAGGTCGTGGAGAGGAACCCTGCTCTGGTGTGGGCTGCTCAGAGCCGTGGTGGCCGAGCAAAGAGGCAACAGCAGCCAGTTTATTCCAGGGAAAAAGCACGATCTGCTCCAGCCCTGTCCCACTGGACAGCAGTTTGGAAGGAGCTGAACCAGGCAGTGCCAAAGGGCAGGAAAACACCTCTGAACCAGAAGTGGGGATCTGTGTGCCAGCGTAGGATGCCTTTTGGAGAGGTGATTTTCCTTCTTCGTTTGCCCAGCTCACAACACTCAGAAAAACAGCCATGCCCACCCACCTCCCAGGAGCTTAGCTTGCCCCAAAATAACATTTTAGATTTCCTTTTAAAATTAAAGCTTCATATTTTTGTGGTAAAAGGTGATAAACTCACACTTGGTTTTTCTTCTGCTGGAGTTAAAGCCCACGTGGACCATTTATTTTAGCCAGGAGCAGCCCTGGATTCACCTTGGAGCATCCAAAAAAGCACACAAGAATGGTGAAATTCAGGTCAGGACCTACAATAAACTGACACTTTGCAAATAATTAGCTACATCCTCATTTCAAGAAACTGAGGGCGTGACCACAAGCAGCAGCGTTAATAAATATTTTTCACGAATAGAATAAAGATGGGAATTTATTAATCCCCTGAGGGATTACAGAGTAAAAGAGGGATGCTATCCCAGGATTCTCAGCGATTTAGGGCTGATGGGAATGGGTGGGAGGGTTTGCAAGAAACCACATTATCACCAATGTCTATTCCAGCCAGAAGGCAGACTCTAAAGTTAGGCCAGTGCTAAGAGCCCTTAAATCATTTCACTCTGCTCCCTGGAGTGGCTGGGGTGGTTTCAAGGAGCTGGGGATGCGGGGATCTCCTTAACCCCAGGAGACCCCGCAATATGTAGGAAAGTCCAGGTTTGCAGCCCGTGCTGCTGAAGGAGTCTGCAGTGGTTTGTTGGTGTTCTCAAGGCAGTTTATCAGTTCCTTAGCAAAAGTAGATTTCTCTGCCCTGCCAGGGTTGGCACAGAACGCGTCCAGAGACACACTGTGCCCGCCCCGGGTCAGCTCTGATCTTTGATACTAATAACTACCTATTGAATGTTTATCATTAATTACCAACCCGTGCCCCTCACACCACACTGTCCAGATCTGTGTCAAACCAATCCCAAAGTGCCAGCAGCACCAAGAAGATGGAGGTGATGAAGAAGAACAAAAGATAACATGGCACGTGTAAGAATTCTCCATCTTGTGTCTCAGACCCCCCTGTACAGATCTCCAACCCCCCTGTACAGGGCCCTAAACCCCCCTGTACATACATTCAAATTTTCTTCTTTTTACTTATAACTACTACTATTTCTCTATCTAAGTTTTTGTGACCTGAAATTCCTCATACAAAGTTGACAACCTGTTCCATGGATTAGAATCAGAGCCACGGGCATTTTCAGTATCATTCCAGGGTCTCTGACACCTCTGGCAAGGCTGAAAAGCCTCCTGAGCAGGGTTTGGGTCGGCCAAAGGCATCACAGGAACCCCCTGGGTTCCAACAGGGGACTCGCAGCATCCTTTGCAGAGGGATCATCCCTGCTGCATCTCAGGGGGCTGTGTGGACTGGCTCACAGTTCAGGACAAATTTTGGCTCAGTGAAACGTGTTCTCTTGGCTCCAGCACCGCATTGTCTCGGGGAAAGAAGTGGAACTGATTTTTATCTGTCGCACTGGATGGTTTCTGATTGTCCCTGGCCATCCTTGGGAGTTCATTATTTCTCCTTCAGCCGACACCGGCTTCTAATTAAGGCACATAAAATTAAGATGGAAGAGCAGCAGTTTGCAGGGGTGTTGCTGCTCGTGAAGGAATCTGGGCTGGGTTTATGCCAGAATTACCCTGCGTGTGCAGGGTTTTGGTGAGGAGAGGGTGGTGGAAGCGCTGCTGGGTGCCAGTGCTGCACACACCCTGTTAATGCCGGATTAGTAGAGCAGCCCTTCTCCTCCTGAAAGGGGGCAATTAGCTCCTTGCTAATTAGTCCTCCTTGCCCCTTCTCCTGCATTTCTTCTTCATCTAAAGGGCACAAATATTTCCTAAAGCCGTTTTTCCTGCATCACTTACAGGGTGGATTCTCTGCCCATGGCAGAGGGCAGCAGGCACAGAGGGGCTCTGGGTGGTGTGGAGCCAATGCTCAGCCCTGGTGATGCACTTTGATCAATTTATCCATTTTTTTCCCCATAAATCCCCCTATATTTTGGGGGTTTAAAATCCTAAATATGTTTTTCTCCTGGGAGGGCAATGTGGCATCTACAGATGCTGTTTTGGGGGGGGTACAATTACAAAGCCAAGAGCTGAAAAAGCTCGGCCAGGACTTCCTGAAATCCATCGATTTCCCCATCACATCACAGCTTTAAGAGGCATAACACTGCTCTGGAAGAAATCTCAGGATCTCGTTGACATCCTTTTCTGCCAAGAGACTTCTGCAAGATGTTTGTATAGTTTTGAAACGGGAAGGGAACAAATTCTTCCCCGTAAGCCACCCCAGTGCTTCCCTGCAGAGCGCGGTGTCAGTGTTACGTGTTGGCACAAGAAAACCCTTTCAGAAGTAGGGAATTGTTTAAACATTACAGAAATCCACAGGTTTTTTGGCCTCATCCAGCAGCTGCCTGTGGTACCAGCTGCTTTTTGCAGGTGGCTAATAAATGCAAATGTGTTCTGGTGTTTCTCTCTCCACTCCTTTTGTAACCCCGCTGCTGCCTCATTTTCATCCCCTCCTGGTCAGCAGAGATGGCTTTGATGGTGGGGTTTTCCCCCAGGCTGGAGCTGGGAATTAAGCCTGGCTTAACCTTTGCAGCACAGAGCACCTGGCTGGGGGTTTTCCACCAAGATTCGTTTATATTAAATAATAACGTGGAGAGGAGAGCGAGTGGTTTTGGTGAACTGCTGTAAATGCAAAAAGGGGATTAAGGAGCTTTAGGGCTTTGGTGCTTTAGGTGGAGAAACCATGAGAACAGTGAATTCCCCCAGGTTTTGTGCAGTTTATAAATTTGGTTTGGAAAGAAAAATTGGAAAGTTTTTGCTTCTGTTTCTTGTAGGCTGAAAGGTCGTTCTAATCCCTCTGCCCTCAGGTTTTCCTGGAGCAGGGAGGTTTTCCCTGGTTTGTATCCTAAATCTGTACATTAAATTACATACACTGTGTTTACGGTTAAACCAGTAGTTTGTGACGGTGAATGACTGGAATTTGAATTCTGTTAAGCAAACAGAACTATCTTTAAATCCTTTTTTCAGCACTTAAAACAGAGATAGTCCTTGGAAGTGTTTAGGGCCAAGTTGGACAGGGCTTGGAGCAACCTGGTCTAGTGGAATGTGTCCCTGCTCGTGGCTGGGGGTTGGAATGAGATCTGTGAGGTCCCTTCCAGTGCAAACCATGCCATGATCCTGTGATTTTGGTAAATCCAGTGTCTCAGCAGGGCTGGGGCATTCCTGTGCATGAGAAGTACCCTTGCAGTGGTTTTGGGAGGTGTGTGAGTGCTCCTGCGTCGGGGCACAAGCCAGGCCCTAACCCAGAGGGAGAGACAGAGATGCTTCTGTGGGGACAGGGGACATCCTGTGGGGACATCCCCGTCCTGGGGATCTTTGCAGAACCGCTCCATTGATGTTTTTTCCCCTAGAGATGGAATCCATGCAGCACCTTCCCTGGAGCAGCCCAGCACAGCTCGTGTGACCCCATCTCCTTGCGGGTGCTCCCATCCTTTTTGCTTCCCAGGAGGCAAAGCAGAGAGCTCAGGGTAGGGCTCAGGGGTGCTGCAAAACCATCAGCCAGGCACCATGGCCGACCACCACCACACATTTTATAATTTCATTTGATTTTTTTTCTCTTTTTTTTTCTTCTTTTTTTTTTATTTTTTTTTTTCGGGGGACTCTGTTGCATCCCGGGCCGCGCGGGGGGAATAACCTCTTTGATTTTATTTTTTTTTTTCAGTTCTCTCAGGCCAGACACACCACAGCCCTTTGAAACGCTCTGTGTCCCTTACCCCACCCATGAATGTGCCAAACCAGCCTCTAGGACATGGATGGATGTCTCATGAGGACTTACGAGCTAGAGGACCCCAGTGCATCCCTTCCGATCATGCCCCCCTGTCTCCACAAAGCAGTGTAGCCTCTTCGGGAAGTGGTGGGAGTGAACATTTAGAAGATCAGCCTTCCGCTCGTAACACATTCCAGGAGGAAGGGAGTGGGATGAAAGGTGAGTGACAAACCAGACCCCGACCCCCGCAGCGGCAGAGGGGCAGAGCCGCGGGCCCGGCGCTCGCTCGGCGGTTTTGGGCGAGGATCCTCGGCGGCAAACGGGGCCCTCCCGGCGTTTTCTTCCCGCCTTAGGAATTCAGGTTTAGGGGAATGCGTTGGGTTTTCTTTTAAGCAGCAGCTGGTCCTGATCTGACGTCTTGCACTTGGGTGCCGGCGGGCTGGTTTTGCCCCAAAATCCTGCGAGCTGCCGGCTTTCCAAAAAGCTGGATTTTTTTCCATAGCCTGTGGCTTTTTGGCTGCTCTTTTTTGGCTTTTGGTGCTCTTTTTTCTCTTTCTTTTTTTTTTTTTTTTTTAATTGAAAAATAGCTTAGAGCAAGCTTAGCGAGCCACGTGTGATTTACCATTGCAGTGTTTGGTACCCACCAAGTGTTTGGGGAAGTTTTGGCTTGGGATACTTGTTTGCAGTGAATTAACCTGTGTGTTTCGGTTGGTTTTCCCGTCATACCTGCATTTCACAGAGATTTTGGCAGTAAATGTCTGTGGTTCTGGTGGTAAACAAGGCAGAAACAAACCCCACTTGCTGCAGTCAGAGGTGCAGAGCAAACTTCGGGCTGAGGAGGAGTAAATAGAGAAAAATTGGGCAAACACACGGACTGTGTGTGCCTGGGAAAAAACTGAAAATGACCCTGCAGCTCTCAGACTGATTTAAACAACTCCAATTTGCATTAATGCAAAGCAGCTCGATGGTAGACGAACCAGTGGTGTATCAGAATAGGGAAATAATTGTGTTTTTTAACAGTCACAGGGTCTGATTTTAGCCTAATTACAGACAAATTGGGATATGGATAAAGCTGTGTGATGTGGGACTGCATTTGGCTTGGCTCTGGATGGCTTTGATGTGCATGAAATAAATGCATGAAAAACCCCTCGTGGTTCCAAGGAATGTAACAGAGGCAGGTCGGGTCCTGCAGTCTGCCTGGCCAGGGAGATCTTTTTGGGAGCAAGTGTTTCTGTGGGGGAGCTGTTTAATATTGCATTTCTCCAGGTTTCTGCAGGAGGAGCTGGCGAGGAGACCACGGGGAGTTTGGCTCCCTGTGATCCACAGCTGCAGCTCCGGGATCTGCGTGGATAAAAACTTCCCAGTGCCGCGCAATCAACCTGTGTGGCCAAATCCACAAACCCCAGCGGCTGTCCACGAGCAGTGATCAATTAAATAACCCCCACATATCAACACATCCCCTTGCAGCTGGGATATGTCCACCTTTCCTCGGGCTGCCCCTTTCCAGACTTCCAAACGTGGTTCCCCCATGGCTGACTCGGCCAAATTGTTTTTATCCCCCTGTCCAAGGACGTGCAGAACAGATGTTCACGACCTCTGGTGTCTATTCCTGCCGTGTCCTCCCCCCTCAGCTGGGTTTTCTTCAGGCTCAACCATCCCAGTGCCTTCCCAGATGATGTTTTCTAAATTTGGGGTTGGCCCTGCTTCTCTCCGCCGGGTCTTTTTTTCCAAAAATTCCGCGTTTTATTGAAGGTGTGTTGCTCAAAACTGGACTTGGAAGCAGGGCAGGGGCTTGTTTGCCTCCAGACAGCATTCCTGTGGCCGTGCAGCTCATCGTCCTCAAATAACAAAGCACCATGGGCTGTGTATGACCCATTGTATCCCCACAGCTTTCCTGAAGGGGGAAAAAAAAAAAAAATAGGACTGCCCGTTCCCTGCACTCGGATCGTGCCTTTTCTTGTTCCTGCAGAAACTCAAACTTGCTGCATTTTTATTGGGTTGCCTCGTGTTCCCTCCAGACCGGCTGCTCCGGTTGCCAAGTCCCTTCTCTGAATTGCAGCCACGTCTCCCCAGGGCCTGCAGGCTCCTGTGGCCGGGTGTCACCCCTGCTTCTGCTCACTGCTTCCTTCTGTAGCGCCCTCCGGGGTCCAGAGCCATGGGATCTGCAGTGTGAGGAGCCCAGGACAGATCCCCATCTGCCTGACCACTTTATCTCCCCCAGTGCCACCTATTTCTTTCCATTCTGTTTGTGCTCTCGTGGCTCCCATTTCTTTTCTTTCCATCTGTCCTCATGCTGAAGGGAAAATGCCTTTTGGCTTTGTCCTAGCTCTTGGTTTCTCCAGGGGAAGATAGGGACTCTTGGTTCTCCATGGAGCCCATTTGTCTGTCAGAATTAAATAATCTTTAAGGTCCTTTCCAACCCAAACCATTCCAGGATTCTGTGATTCCTGGGGCACGGCTTGGGGAGCACCAGGAGGAAGGAGCGGGGGTTCCTGCTGGCAGCGTATCCAAGCTGCCCTGTGTGTAAACACAGCAGGGTGAGCTGCTTCCCTTCCAAATTCCCTGACAGCCGTGCCATGACTTTGCAATTAGCTCCTGCTAATTGCTGATTAAAGAGTAGCTCTGCAGGCAGGTGGTTCACCCATCCGTGGAGAGCACTGGGAAATTCCACTTCCCAAGGACCATTAAACCACCTTGGATGTCCTTGCACCTCCTGGTTGCCTCTTTCCCCGTGGGAAGGCGGGAAGCTGCGCCGCACACAGCACATCCTCTGTGTCCTGGGGTGGCTCCTTCTCCCCATCTCTGCTGCCAGGGCGGCTCTGGTGCCATCGCTCTCCCCAAAATTAAGGCATGATCCACACAGGCTGATGCAAAGGCAAAGAGCTGCTTCTGCAAAGGATGGAGATGCGTTTCCTGCAGGGTTCACTGTCTACATGAAGTTGCATCTCTCTTCTGGAAGCTTCCCCGTGGGTTTTGTGTGCCAAAGGCAGCGTCCCATGGGTGTGTGGAATGAGGAGCCTTTACATGTGCTGTCACTAGAATGGTGTGGTTTGTGTTAAAATGATGTTGGGATTTGAGCCTGTGCTGGAAATGGGGCTTTTTGCCCAGGTTTTTATTTATTTTAAACAGAAATCAGTCTAAGAGGGTGCTGGTAGCAGACTTTGGGACTGTTGCATATCATAACTTTAGGAAAATTGTGAATTTCAGCCCGTCTGTGCTCAGGAATTGCTTTTCCCTGCGTTTGGTGTGGGGTTGATCTCCTGTGCAGCGCTTGAGGAATTTCACTGACACGTGAATCTCTGGGGTTTGGAGAGTGTGAGCAAGATGCAGCATGTTGGGATTGTCCGCATCCTCTGCTTGGATGCAAGCTGGGTTTGGGATCGGCCTGGGCAGCAGGAGCCTCTGGCAGATGCATGGATTGCCTTAGGGATCCAAACCAAGGTCCCTCCTGCCCTCCCTGTCCCTTCCAGTGATGAGGCCTTGGTTCAGGAAGGGGTCTTGGACAATCTTTGGGATTTTCTGGAGCCACACCGTGAGATGGGTGTCCCAGCAGTGGGAATGTCCCCTAGGGAAGGGGACAAGGACTGTGGGCAGAGTATTGCTGGGAGAGGAGCACCTCAGCTGGGAAAGCTGTGGCAGAGCTGTCAGGGTGTAAAATAAAGTGCTAAATAAAGCCGGCCTTGATTTGGCAAAGCATTTGAAGCCTTTACAAAAGAAAAGCATCATCACAGACACCTGCAGGGCCCCACTCCCTTGTGGGGTGTCACCACAGACCCCCAAACCTGCAAATCTCTGTGTAGCTGCTCATTGTCACGTTGCCTTCTCATGGAGGACACCCCATCGTGGAGTCTGGGGGGTTTTGAGTGTCCCAGAGGAAGGATTCTCCTCCCAGGTTCCTCACGGTGAAGCCATGTTGATATCAGGGGGATAAATGTATTTTTGGGTTCCCATCCAGCTGGGCATGGAGGTGCTGTACTGCAGGTAACAACTGGGAAGGAAGAAGTCATTTCAGTCGGTGCATTTTAGGTCCCAAGTCACCCTCTGAAGCAGGGTGTGGGGTCATCTTTGATGGCACGCCATTTTTCCATCCCAAACCCATCTCTCTAGTTCTGTTGAAGCAGCCAGTTCCATTTTCAGCACGTGCCACCATCCACAAATCAGCGTCTACCATCCACAAAACAGCTTTTTGTTTGTCCTAACCTCAACCCCTCCATGAGCTTCAGCCATTCCCACGATCCTGGGAAAACAGCAGGGAGGATTTTGGCGTGCAGTGGCACAAGGCCAGCTCCCCATGGGCCAATTCCCAGTGGCTTTCCTGCAGAAAACCAACTTCTGAGGATGTGTCCTCATCTGGGGGCTGGTCCCTTGTCCCCTCCGCATCCACATCCCTGTGTCCCCATCCAGGGCTGGTCCCTTATCCCATCCACAGCCCCATGTTCCCATCCAGGGCTGGTTCCTTGTCCCCTCCACATCCACATCCTTGTGTCTCCATCCAGGGCTGTTTCCTTGTCCCATCCAGGGCCGGTCCCTTGTCCCCTCCACATCCTTGTGTCCCCATCCAGGGCTGGTTCCTTGTCCCCTCCACATCCCTGTGTCCCCATCCAGGGCCGGTCCCTTGTCCCCTCCACATCCCCGTGTCCTCCCGAAGGTCCGTGGAGCTCACTGAGGTGTCCTCTGGGATGCCCCTGGTGTTGATGCTGTTGCTCGTGGTTGTGCCATTCCATGAATTCAGTGGAGCTCTCCTGTCCTTGTCCTTTGTGCTCCAGATGTCCCAGCCTGGCTGAAGAGCCTCCGGCTGCACAAGTACGCCGCCCTCTTCTCCCAGATGACGTACGAGGAGATGATGGCCCTCACCGAATGCCAGCTCGAGGCACAAGTACGTCCCCGCGTCACCTGGGGGGGTGACAACTTCCAAAGCCCCTTTGGGTGCCCCTTCCCGTGGTTGGGAAGCAGAGAAAGGGAATTTGGGTCCTGGGGAGTGAAAAAATTTTGCGTTATGCCTGAAAAGAACCTTGTTCCCCGTGTTCTTAGTGGAAGTCCCATCACCGGGAGCTGTGCTTGGGGGTTTTTTTCCGCTTGGGGATTAAGTTCAGGAGTTTCAGGGGTGCAGCCTATGGTAGCCAGCTCCCTTAAAGTCAGTGGGGCTTTGATGGCTGACTGCTTTTGAAAATGTCACAGAATCATAGAATATTGCTGGATGGGGTTGGAAGTGACTGTAAAGATTATCTGGTTCCAGCCCCACTGCTTTCAGGTTCACCTCTGCATTATCCTTGGGATAAAGAGGAATGGGAACATCGTAGCTTTCCATGTGTGAGGTGCACCAGGGAGGCACAGACCAGCTGGAAATCTCTATCTTCAGCAAATCTTTGGATGATTTCATGTGTCCCCCACAAATCCCTGCACTCAAAAATGTAATTCATTTCTAGCAGCCCTTTCTGTTTAGGAGAGGAAGGGTTTGGGTTGAGCCAGCTGCCCTGTGCAATTGTTAACATCAAGTTTTGTCCTGTTTTTGCAGAACGTTACCAAAGGCGCAAGACACAAAATAGTCATCAGTATCCAAAAGCTAAAAGAAAGACAAAACCTGCTCAAATCTCTAGAAGGGGTAAGTAATCACAACCATTTTTGTATTTCTTGTGTTTTTAAGAAGCCAGGGATTAATTCTGGGGTAAAGCGCTCTTTGCTGACACGTATTGTGGGGATCTGATGTGAGTTTTATTTCACAGAATTCCAGAATGGTTTGGGCTGGCAGGGACCTTAAATCCAGCTCCAACCCTCTGCCGTGGTGGGGGAGACACCTTCCCCTAGCCCACATTGCTCCAAGCTGTATTTTGGATCCTCGTGCATCTCCCACACCTCACAGCTGGGGTGGATGTACCCTGTGGCCCTGACCAGCCCCAGGGTGCTCAGAAAGACTTGAGCTTTCCTGGAACATTACCTGGGCACCCTGTCCCCAGATAAAACACCAGACAGCCACGTCAGTGCCTCAACAACATCCTGAATGTCCAAGGAGAATAAATAGAAACTTCTTTATCCCTTCAACAAAAGCTTAAACCCTGCAGAAAGGGCTTTTGGGGAAGTAGCAGCACCACAGCCTAGCTGGGAGCAGCTCACCCAACCTCTCCCTATTTATTATGGCTGTATTATATTATATTTAATTGCACCATCTTCAAACAGCAACTTGCAGAGCCTCCCACTAGGGGCTTTTAAATACTTCTGTGGTGTGTTGCTATTTATTGGTGTTTTCCTTAGCTCACTGCTTCACTATTTATTTATAATATGGGCTTGTGCTCAGAGGATGGCAGGAGCTAATAAAGCCATATTTACCTCCGTTATTAATAATAACTCTTAAATCCAAGATCTGGATGGAGCTGGCTGCAGCTCTGTGTTTTCCAGGCGACTGCACGGCCTCTTCCTCTGCTTCTCCGCCGGGATTTGGGAATCTGGTGTTGATTGAGTGGCGCTGTGCAGGAGCTGGAGCCCAGCTCAGGCGGCACAGCCAGCCAGGCACGCTGTAAAATGCAGGAGGAAAGTGGCAGGGACTGGTTTGGAGCCCTCCAGGGGTGGCTTTGGGCTGTGGCACTGTGACCCTGTCCCGCTTTGCTGGGGCTCGGAGCTGCCTGTGAGCTGCTTTCCCTGGGAGGGGACGTCTCTGGTTTTCCAGGCTTCCCATCCATCCAGTTCTTGCTAAGCAAGAGCATGTGTGGGACTTGATGTTTTTTGGGCAGTCTCACTGCTAAATACTGCTGCTTTCTTGGAAAGAGCTGCTCCACCCCTGTCTGTTAGTTAGCAGGGCAGGATTTTCTCCCAGAAGAATAGTGCCCAGCAGACTGACACCAGATCTGTGAGAGAAAGGGAGCTGAGACGTCCAAGAGTGAGCTGGGAATGCAGCAGGAATTAGAATCAACGACTGTTCCAGGGCTTGCACACATCCCATGTGCCCTCTTAGTGTCCCTTCCTTCAGTGCACCAGGATTCACTCCAAAAGTTGCCTCTTTCCAAGCAGTGTCCCATGAGCCAGACTCTGCAGGAGCCTGCAGTGAGCTGTTGTGGTCCAGGCTACATTAAAAACCAAATGCTGTTATTTCCCATCAGTGGGACAAGGATCTGCCCACAGAAATGGAGTTCTTGATCCACACCAGGAGCGAGGCACCCAAATTCTTTTCCTCCCGGGTGGATCCGCCCCAGGATCTCCCAGCTGAATGGTTTTGCTGTGGGAGTATCAGCATTATCAGTATTCACCTTGTGGTGTCCCCTTCTGTGTCTGACACAAACCACCCTCCCCTTCAACCCTGCCAGTGCCCTCTGCGTCCTCTCCCCCAGCCCATCCCAGAGGGGACAGGGATGTCCCCACTGCTGCCCAAGGACAGGATCCTGCGTCCCAGCGTGGTCCTGGGCTCTGAGAGGATCCCAGAGCGTGAGGATGCCATGGCAGGCAGTTCTGGGGCAGCTGATGGGAGCCAGGCTTGAAGGCGGTGCTGGAAACAGGAAACGAGCCCACGTTAATGTAATTCCAATGAAATAGAGTTGGAATGTTGGGATTGCTGGGGAATAAACAAGATATCTGCTGCTCTGGACATTGAAATCTCCCAGGCTCAGTCACTTTCATGGACTGGCCATTTCCCTGGTGGAAATGTGGAAACATTGAAGCTGGTTTGTTGTTGGGTTTGGGTTCCTGTTGGGCACTTTTATCTCTGGGGATTCAGGTCTGAACACATCCATGGACAATCACAGTCCCTGCAGCACTTCCCTGAGGTGAGGAAAAAACCTGATGAACGAAACGTGCCTGCAGACCGTGGAATGCAGCAGGATCCTGAAGCAGCAGCAAAGCTGGGAATTCTCAGGGGGACACAAGAGGGGTCTGTTTTACAGCTGACGTCCCTGCAAAGACAAACCCTCTCCTCTCCACTTTGATCCTCAGGACATCCTGGAAGGCGGCAACTTGCGTGTCCCGCTGCAGGAGCTACACCAAATGATCCTCACCCCCATCAAAGCCTACTCTTCCCAAAACTCGAGCACGGAGGAGCACAGCCGGGACGTGGACTCGCACCACCCCTCCTCCCTGATGGGCTCGGACAGCCAAGGCTCGGACTGCAAGGACTCCGCGGCGGCCGGGATGCAGCAGCACCACCTGCCGGGATGCGAGGGCGAGTCGGGCGGGGCCCCTTTGCCCGAGGGCGACCTGCCCGGCCAGTTCACCCGGGTGATGGGGAAAGGTGAGCGGCTCTCGCTTGTCCTCGCTCACCTGGGCGCTCAGCACCGGGGAAAACTGCTTTGGGCCCGGGGCTGCGCGGTGCCAGCGCTGGCGGCCCGCCCGTCCCTGAGCTCCTGCCGCTGCCAGCCCGAGGGGTGATGGTTTTTTGGGGTCCTGTCGTGCTGGGGTTAGAGGTAAGAGGATGGGGCTGTGAGTTTGGGGCGGGCCAGCAGTGGCCCGAGCTGCCTGCCCCAGGTGCAAGGTGGATAGCATGCACTCCGAGCCCCAGGTCCGGGTTGGAAAGGATCCTCTCCCTGCCCCAGGTCGGAGGCAGGAATCACAGCTTTTCCCGAGCTCAGGAGTGGAAGACATCCTCTCTCCTCCCATCCAGAGCCCTGGGGTCATCCCACTGATCCAGAGGTGTTTTGAGCAGCATCCCTCGGATTGGAGCAGGGTAGCAGTGGTGGGTGGGCTGGACCTGAGCCATTTTGAGTGCAAATCAGTGGCCCCAAACCCTTTTTTATGCCCCAGTTTGGATGCAGGACATCCAGAACACTCCAGTGCCATTCCGTGTTCAGTGCAGGGTGCACAGCTTTGCATCAGGGGTAGCACATTGGGAGGGAACAGGAGCAAGCTGAGCTGGGGACCCACCTCCTGTGCCGTGATCAGGGCTCTTGGAGCAAATCTCTTTGAGCTTGGATGTCCCCTAAGCCTTGCTGGTGGCACCTGAGGTGTCAGTGGAGGGAGATCTCCCCTGAGAAGTGGGGTCTCATCTGCAGGAGACTGGGAACAAAAAGAACCTCACTGGGATACACAAAGAAATAGCAGCCTTGTCTCTATTTTCAACATTTTTTCCAAAGAAATAGCTGAGATGTTTTCCATACAGAAATCTGGTGCAGAATTTGTCCCCAGCTGGTTGCCTGCAGAAACAGCCACATGTGAGCCTCCAGCCCCATTTTATTATTCCTGTGACAAATGGCAAAGTGTGACACAAGCCCTGCCAAGATGTGGTGTCCTCCTGGACCCCCAGGCATCCCTGCCCAGGGGTTTACAACAGGAAAAACTTATTCCTCTGTGAGTTCATCCCCACTTCCTTCAATGACGTTCATTCCAAAAGAGGTTAAATTCATCAGGAAAGGTGGGAATCTTCCACTCTGCAGTGGGGGCAGATTTTGGCCATGGGAGTGTGTGAATAGGGATTAATCCTGTGCCCCTGAGTTGCTTAGGTCCAATTTTGGGGACTCCTACAGTGTTACTCTGGATTTACACCATCATAACAGAGAACAAAATCTGGCCCTAAATATAGGAAGGCACGGCAGGAATTGGGGAAGGGCGTTTTTTCTCACTGATGAAAAACCTGCTCGTGGTTACAAGGGAAACAGGGTGTCCAAGGTGTTTGTGGGACCCCATCTTGGTGTCCCCATCGCCATTTCCCTTCTCTTCTTCTTTTTTTTTTTTTCCAGTCTGCACACAACTTTTAGTTTCCCGACCCGATGAAGAGAATATAAGTTCCTATTTACAGCTCATAGACAAATGTCTAATCCACGAGGTGAGTCGTGTGGGATCATCTAAAACTGTTGTTCTCATCACTTGGAAACTGTTTCCAAAGCGTCTGTTTATGTAAACCTTTCAGTTTCTAACACAAATATTTTTGGGGGGTATTAATAGTAATTCTGACGGAGCAGCCTCGGAGCAGGCGGTAGCTCCAGCGTGGTGCGTGGAAATGTTGCTTCCCCCCACGCTGCTTTAATTGCCAAGGCCTGGGGCTGGGAAATTCATCTGGCTCGTGACAGTCCCATCAGCAGCTGGATGAAAGAAGGAGCGCTGGGATGAACGCAGACAGAGCCGGCGATCCCCTGGCCTTGCCTCCTCCCTTTTTGCACCACGTGGGCTTGGGATTTTGCAACAGGGATTTGACATCTGTTCCTGCTCCCAGCGGGTCTGCCTCGGCCCTGACTGTGCCACGGGGCTCGGGCACGCTCCTGCCCGGTGGCAGGGAGGGATGGCCGGTGTCCCCCGTGTCCTGCAGTGTCACCTGCCTGCACTGGAGGGACAAGCTGCTTCCATCAGCCGCCCGCATGGCAGCGCTCAGGGAGCAGCAGCGGGGGGAGCTGCAGCCTGGGGCCGGAGAGCAAAGCCAGGAGGATGTGGAAGTTTTCCCAAAGTGCCCGCACTTTTCCCACCAGAGGCAGCCCACGTCCCAGGACCACCCTCTGCGCTGGCTCCGGCATAATCAGCGCCAGGAGAGAGCATCTCCTCCGCAATGCTTCGGAGCAATCAAGTCAGGCACTAATTAGCCTGCAGATTGTCCTCTGGAGGCTTCTGCTCCTCTCCAGCAGAGTCTTGGAGTGTCTAAAGTTAGCAGCGGTGGCACGTGGGTGTCCCTGTCACCTGCCCGTCCCGCCTGGGGCTCTGGGAGCAGCTCTGTCCCTGCCTGGGTGACCTTTGCCGGGCTCACCCTGGGTGACCTCCCGCCGAGCTGTGGCTGCCAGGAGCACAGCCGAGCCGAGCTCTGCCCAGCCTGAGAAGGGGGATGGCGTGCAGGATGCCACAGGGCAGCTCAGCTTTCCGAGTCCCTGACAGGGTTTCTAGAGCCACGTCCAGGTGACAAGTGTCACCGCCCGTCAGGACCCGCTGTCAAACCCCTGCTCTGCCAAAAGCAGTTGGCAGCCTTGAGGCAGAGCTGGGCGGTCACTCTGGGACACAGGGAATGCTGCCAGAGCGTTTTCTCCACCTGAGATGAGTAAATCCTGAGGAAAAAAGTGTTCCCCCTGGACTTTTGGTGGGGCTCAACTCACCCCATCACCTGCTCCAGCTGCTTTTCTTTACCCACACACCCACAAGCACATCCCTGCTCGCTTTGTCCAGAACAATATTCATACATTTCCTATTTTTCTCTCTCTTCTTTTTTTTTTTTGNTTTTTTTTTTTTTTTTTTTTTTTTTTTTTTTTTTTTTTTCTTTTGGGGCAGGCGTTTACAGAGATCCAGAAGAAGCGGCTGCTGTCATGGAAACAGCAGGTGCAGAAACTCTTTCGGTCTTTCCCTCGGAAATCCCTCTTGGAGCTGTCGGGCTATCGGCAGCAGAGGAGGTAGGCGGGATTTCGGGAGGGTGCAGGTGCCAGAACAGGAGCACTCCAAGTGGGAACAATGCCTCCCGGAGGGAAGGATGGGTTCTGCTGGGCTCGGAGCTGCGATCAGGGAAGGGGAGGGTTGGAAAAGCTGCAGCAGTGAAATCGCAGGCGCTGGCTGGGAAGGGATGCAGCAGGCAGTGTCCTTGTCCTTTCCCTCCCATCCCACCATCTCCATGGCTCCAAACCCAGCACTCCCCAGCTCTCCAGTACTGGACTCTTTCCCTGCTGCCCTTCGATGGTGGGGTTCCTCAAAAAGCTGTCAAGTGGCAGGAAAAAAGGCTGGAAGCTTCCAGAGGGTGCAGAGCCAGAGGTGCAGTCAGAGAGCCGGGCAGGCAGCGTTGGGAACACAAGGTTTGCTCACTTCCAGGGTGATGCTGGATTTTGTGTGATCCTAGAAAGCACAGGAGTTGTGCCACGGAATTTTAAATCGCTTTTAACAATATCACTTCTTTGTTTCATTCCGCAAAGCCTGGTTTGTTGCAAGTTTTTTGTTCCCAAAAAAGATTTATTTTTTTTTTTATCTGAGAGTATAGGAACTTCCAGGATGAGATTTCAGAAAAGCACCTCTAGCTCAGCTCTCACGAATAAAACTTGCATTTGTTAGGTCATTTTAACCAAATTTTACAGAACTTGAGAAGTCTCAGAGGTGACCATGTTTGTAAAAATAAACCTCCTGGAAGGGAAGAAAGAAAACCCAACAGCGTAAGCTTAACTTAATAGCATACAGCATAACTTAAATTAGACACTGGAGAATCCACTCATGAGGAATCTCAAATCAAGTTCCTGGGGCATTACCTGAATTATTTCAGATTATATTTAAGAACAGACCCATGTTTTAGGAGTAAAATAAGCTTTAGAGTGAACCAGTGTGGATCTGAGACCTGCAGAAGGGCGGGGAGGCGGCTGGCAGACAGGGAGAAGAGAGGATGCCATAAACCCAGACTGCCTCCTTCCTGCTGCCTGTGCAGGATGGAGGGAACACCTCGGTGGGGTGGGAGGGTCGGGACCCTCTCCCAGGGTCGGTGTCTCACCCTGGATGGGGTGGGAGGGTCGGGACCCCCTCTCAGGGTCCGTGTCTCACCCTGTCTCTCTCTTTCTCTCTCTCTCTCCCCGCAGCCGAGGCTTTGGCCAGTCCAACTCCCTCCCGACAGCCGGGTCCGCAGGGGCGGGGCTGGCACGGAGGAACCCCCGGCAGTTCCAGATCCCCTCCCGCAACCTCCCCACGGCCCGGCTGGGGCTGCTGGGCCCCACGGGGCTGCTGGGCACCCCCCAGCGCAGCCCTGCCGCCAGCCCCGCCATCCTCAAGCAAGGCAGACAGGTTGGTTGGCGTTCCGGCTCTTCCATCCCTTCCCCACGAGCTTTTTTTTTATGCTTTTCCGTCTTTAACTTGTCCAGATCCTCGCTTTTTTCCCCACTCTTCAAGCAGTTTGCAGGCGTCTGTGCAGTGGGATGTGGAAGTGGGAGCAGCAGGATGGGGACAAGCAGCAGAGGGGGGGAAAGCTGAGTCCTTGAAGTGGTTTGTAAAATGGGGAGAGGGGATGATGACGAGCAGATAGTGACAGGAGAAAGGGGAGGGGTTTAAATTGGCAGAGGGAGGTTTAGATGAGATATTGGGAAGGAATTCTTCCCTGTGAGGGTGCTGAGGCCCTGACACAGGGTGCCCAGAGAAGCTGTGGCTGCCCCTGAATCCCTGGAAGTGTCCAAGGCCAGGCTGGATGGGATTGGAGCAGCCTGGGACAGTGGGAGGTGTCCCTGCCATGGCAGGGGTTGTAACAAGATTATCTGTAAGGTCCCTTCCAACCCAAACCATCCTGTGATTCTGCAAGCCCAAAAAGCGGTTACAGAGCCGTGGCACAGAGGGCTTTGCTTTTCACCCCACACCTTGTGTTTGCTCCCCACAGAACCTGTGGTTTGCCAACCCCGGGGGCAGTAACAGCATGCCCAGCCGGAGCCACAGCTCGGTGCAGAGGACGCGCTCACTGCCGGTCCACACGTCCCCGCAGACCATGCTGATGTTTCAGCAGCCAGGTAGGCAGCAGAGGTGCTTTTCCACTCACCCACAGCCAGCTGAGATGAGGGGAGGTGAGAGGAGCCGTGCTGGTGAGCCTGCCCGCAGGCACGTGGCCCGTGCTGGCACAGTGTGCTCCCACTGGGGTATCTCTGAACTCCTGGGTTAACCACAGACGTCGCTGGAGGGATTTTTGGCCCTCTCTGTGCCATCTTGACTCTGTGTGTCGCAGTGCTGGTGCCCTGCCTAGCTCGTTTCTGAGGGGCTCCTGTCAGGAGGGAAGATGGTAGCTCATCCATCACTTTTTCCTCATGGATGGACTCGCAGCCCCGGTGCGGAAGGGCTGCCTTCGTGCACTGCAGGGGAATTCTTTCCACAGTGCGTGTGAAGGGAAGCGGTGCCGTGTCAGTGCTTCCTTCCCCAGCACTGCCAAAGCTCTCCTGTGCATGGGAGCATCCTCTGATTCAGGGAGGATCCCACTGACCTTGGACCCCGGACCTGGAGCATCCTGGCCCTGAGGAAGCCTGTTTGTGTGTCCCTTCCTCAGCCTCTGAGCGTGCCTTTTCCTACCACCGCACCAGCACCGTTCACACCTCGGGACAGGGAATCCATCCCCCAGTAAACTCAGCCTCATCCCTGCGCTCCTGCTGCTTTGGGCTGGAGCTCCCCGGCCTCACACACCGGCGCTGTTCAGCCTTTGGGCAGCAGCTGTTCCTGGGTATTGATTAAACACCGGGACAAGGGCACATTTCTCAGACACTGGAGGAGAATAAACGGGTTTTTCTTCGTGCCTCAGCCTGCGGTGGATGAGGGCAGAGGAGCATTGGGGAGCCAAAGACGTGGATTAAGTCGCAAGGAAAATAAACAATGATGTGATGCTGGGTTCGCAAACCACTGTTAGCCAGGCTGTGGGGGGATCTCAACCCTCCTGGATCTCATCCCGTGTTCCTGTGAGCCAGTGGAAGCTGGGAAATGCCGTCCAGCACGGTGGCACAAGCTGTATTTGCAGGTTTTGCTGCAGGGTGGGGAAGGTTTGCTGCTGTTTAGATTAGGACAAGGGTGTTGGAACAGCCCAAACTTCATGTGTGTGTCCCCTTTTTTGCGCTCACCCCCCAGGGATGTGGCAGCAGTGAGCGGGAGGCAGGCTGGTCCCAGAGAAGCCAGACAGCGGCTCTGCTGCTCTGTGCTGCCATCCCATGTCCAAGCACGGACAGCGTCCATCCCAGGAGATGACCAGGGCCAGGGGGAGGTGACCCCTCTCTGAGTGGGGTTCTGCTTTTGCTCCAGGTGTCCCTTACATCTCTTAGAGGCGCCTGAAGCCCTCAGATTGATCCCTTATGGATAACAGAGGGTGTGACCGCTTCCCTTATGGCTAACAGGGGGTGTGACTGCTTTTCTGAGTGTCTCTTGCTGAAGATGATTTTACTGGGAGTCCTGCCAGACCCTCCCGGGACATTTTGCAGATGGTTTTCCCCCGCGGAGCAGGCAGGGTCCCTGAGCAGGGTCTCCCCTTCCTCCCTGCAGAGTTCCAGGTGCCGGTGACTGAACCTGACATCAACAACAGGCTGGAGTCCCTGTGCCTGAGCATGACGGAGCACGCACTCAGCGGTGAGCATTCCCTCCTCCTGGGGCTCTTCCAGCACGTCCACGCCGCCTCTGCCGAGCCCCCCAGCACCTGCCCCGTGCCCCCCAAGAGCTGGGACAGGCTGTGGCTGTGAGAGCGGGACGGCGGCAGGGCTGGGGCCGCTCCCGGGGCTGCTCAGGCGGGAATGTTGGCTTCTCTGGGCGAGATGGCCGGGGCAGGGATCGCACCAGCACTAGCGGAGTCTGTGCTAATTAGCCACTCGTCGGCTTGCTAATGATAATTAGTGTTAGCTCGCTACTCTCGTTAGCTCTCGATGAAGCCCCTGCCGCCGAGGATGGGTCACAGGCTTTGGAGTGTCGTGCCCTAACGCCAGCAGGGTCAGGGCTGTCCCCCGGGCCCATGTGGGGCTCGGTCCCTGCCGGGGCTGTGCCGGGCGCCGTGCCCCGGTGTTGGCAGTCCGCACACAGCCCGGGGTGCCAGCGGATAGCGGGCACGGGGAGGGAGGAGGACGGGGGCAAAAACGAGCAGGGAAGATGGAAAAAGGCGGCAGCAGGAGGATGGAGAGCCTGGTGCGGCACAAAGCACCGGCAGCAGAAGGTCCCGGTGTCCCTTGGCGGCGCTCTGGACCCCGAGCACGAGGGACCCCAGCAGCACGGCCGGATCCCAGAACCACCAGCTGGGGTGTCGCTGCGGAAATCCTGGACTGTGGCGGATGCTCGAGGACGGGAACCCTCGGGGAGGACGAGTGCCACCAGGCTCCCTGCGGATGCAACAGCCCTTCCCGGGGAGAGGAACAGGAGAACAAGGACTGTGGGAAGCAGCAGGGCCCTGGCAGCATCCCTGGCTGGGAAAACAAGGACACTTCTGTCACCCGAAGCGTTTCTCCGGCGTGTGTGCCCAGCCGAGGCTTAGCTGTCTTGTTCCTCTGCAGGGTACTGTTCCTCCAAGTTATTTTTTCCAGGTCGCATTCCCCGAGCCTCTCCAAACCGGTCGTGCTATAAATAGCTCTTAAAAAAATAAACCTTTCAGGGGAGAAAAAAAAAAAAAAAAAAAGAAAAAAAAAAAGGCGTAACAAACCTGTTTGTTTTTAGTGTCAAGGAAGGGAGGAGGCTGTGGTGCCCCAAGTGGCAACAGGGAATTCTCTGTTCTGCAGCCACTCTGGGAGCTGCTCTCGCCGCTCTCCATCCCGGGGATGGGATTTGGGATGGGGACTGGGGTGGGGTCAGGGCTGGCGGGTTGGAGGTGCTGTTGGGGGCTGATTTCTGCCCCCGGGGGTGGGCACAGGGGGCTGCAGGTACCGGGGTCAGGCTTTGGGGTGGGTCATGGACCCCGAGCTCCTGGGGTTGGGCTGTGGCTGAATGCATCCCTGGTGTCACAGGGTGCTGGGAGCAGGGGCTCTGGGGAGGCAGAAAGGACTCCTGGGGGCTCCGTGATCCTCAGATGGAGGAAAATTTTGCGTCCTCTGCAGTGCAGGTGCTGCAGGGCTGGGTGAACTGCGGGCAGGGCGGCCCCTGGGACCAGCTCTGTCCCTGTCCCCTGACCCCTGATCGGGGCACATTGTCCCGCTGTGGGAGAGTCCCAGACTGTCACCTGCCTTGTGACAAGTCCAGACTGCCCGGAAAAACCCGCTCTGCTCCTGGGAGAGCAGTCGTGGGGTTGTGGCACAAGGCCTGGACCGGTGTTGGGACAGCGACCTGGGGACGCTGCTGCGGGCTGGGGACAGTCGGTGGCACAGAGGGACCGGCAGAGCTCTCACACCCCAGAGCCTTTCTGCGCCCCTCGGGGAGTTGGGAGTGGAGGGGCGGCCCCGACACCACCTCGCTGTAGGGGCTGGGGGTGCTCTGGGGGTCCGTCCCCCAAATCCCCCGCGTGGGGGGCTGCTCCTGATTCTCCCTTCCCGCTTGCAGATGGTGTCGACAGAACCTCCACGATCTAGAAGGCGTCGCCACGGGGACGCTGGCCGGGACAACAACTGCTGCGGGTCCAGCGGCGAGGTCGGGGCTTGAGGGAGCCTCAGCGATAGCTTGTGCATCCTTTCTCCTCTCTCTCTCTCTCTTCCTCTCTCTCTCTCTCTCTCTCCTGTTGTTTTAATTTTGTGAATGTGTAGATTGTCCTTGTGAACATATCATTAGACTTGGAATTTGTGTTGTCATTTATTNGCAAAGAAAGAAAAAAAAAAATCTCAGCGACGACGATGAAGCAGCGTGGGGAGGTTGGGGGGACATGGAGGAGGAGGAGGAGGAGAGTGCTGACAACGCAGGGTTCGCCGGAGCGCCGTGGGCAAACCCTGTTTGAGGAGGAAGAGGATCCCAAGGAGCACGGAACCACGCGGGGGTTTGTGACCAAAAACCCTTCGGGGAGGATTCGCCTGCCCTGCCGGGGGGGCTTCGGGGCCGGCGCTCCCGCCTTCCGCCCCGGCGAGCCCAGATTGAAACAGAGATAATAAAATAACTCCAAAATTTCCTTTCAGTTCAGCCGGGAGACCCGCGGTGTGGCGGCAGCGCTGTGCTCGGGGCAGAGGAGGGGCGGGTGCCATCCCTGCGCCCCGCACGGACCGGGATGCGGGAGGAGGGTCCCGGGGGGAGTCTGGGGACCGCGGGGCGCTGGGAGAGTTTCTGTGTCTCTTGCCTCGCCTGTGCAGGCACCGGGAAGCTGCTGAATCCTGGCTCCACACATCTGGCCCAGCCTGCCCAAATCCGGCTCGAAGGGATTTCCAGCGTGGCCAAGGAGGGGTGAAAGAGACCCCAGATAAAACCCAGGCCACGAGGGCACCAAAATGCAGCTTCGCAGCCTTGTTTTCTTGGTTTTAACCATGTGCCGGGCGGGAGATGGGGCTGGCAGTGGCTGGGCCGCCCCTCGCCCGCCGCTGCCTTTTGTAACAGGAGCTGAATTTGGTGTTAAATTGGTAAATCCGACCCGGCGCTGCTCAGACCTGCAGTGATGCTCCCGCCGGTCCCAGGGCTGCCCCGAGTCCTCCGATGGAATAATAACAAATGTAAAATCAATTGATTGAGCTGATGGGCCGCGGCAATATTTCCAAAATGGGCTGCGGAGGACATCGTGTGCCGGGATCAGAGGGAGCCAGAGCATGGGCAGGGCTGCGAGATGTGTGAATCCTTTTGTCACGCAGCGTTTTTAAGTTGTTTTTCTAAAAAAAAAAAAAAAAGATAAATATATTATANTATATATATATATATACAAAAACCCAAGTGCCAAATGCCATGTTTTATGTTTGCTGTTCCTTGGTGTCCTGCTTCCCGGCAGACCGGAGGTTGGGGGAGATGATGGGGAGGGTGGAGAAGGGAAAAGCTGAAGGCCAGGGAGGTTGGGAAGAGGTGTGAGGAGGTGAAGGTGACGCGGGGCCGGCGCTGGGGACCTGGGTCACCCCCGAGCACCCCCGGCTTGTGAGTGTGAGCGGAACCGCCGTAGCAGGAGCCTCCCTCGGGGAGACTCCGGTGTATTTACAGAGCTGAAATTCTATTTATTCCTTCGCTGACTATGGACACGGAGGTTTTCAGATTGTTCAGAGAGATTATTTTGGATATTTTACCTATTAACTTGCTATGGCTGGGAACCATGATGATGTCTGTTATTAACAACCACCAAATAATTCAATTGTTTTATCCTTTTGATGTTAAAAAAAAAAGAGAAAAAAAAAGCTTATTTTCCATTGACAGTGTAGAGGTTAATAACGACTTAGTTGTGTTTGCTGTTTCTTGTTTTGGTCTTTTTTTTGAGTAAAAACAACAAAAATGTGGCTTCAGTTGCGTTCGGGAAGTGCTGTCTGGCTCTGGCTGCCGGTGCTAAGTGCGGGCGGCAGAGCTCCAGGGAAAGGAGCTTAAAAGGGAAAAAAAAAAAAGTAGCTTGAATCCTAAAAGAAATAAAAGCTATTTATAGAAAGACAAAAAAAAAAAAAAAAAAAAAAAAAAAAAAAAAGAAAAAAAAAACCCCAAACAGTTGCACGAGTGAGGCTGTGAAGTCAAATATTCAGTAATAAAGCGGCAGTGCCTTTCTTTTTGTATCCTGTGCAGCTGTCCCCTCTCTGTCCTGTCCATGTCGCCGTGGGGCGGGCGAGTTCCCCGCTCTGCTGCTCGCCCAGCTCCAGCCCCGGGCTCGCCCAGCGCCCCCGGGCACCTTCTCGTGGTGCTGTTCCCCTGAGCCCGGCACGGAGCGGCCCCGGGGCGATGCGACACCCGCGGGGACACCGCCCTGTCCCTGCAGGGCCCCGAGCCGAGCTCTGCTGGCTCAGCCCTGCGGAACCTGCAGGGGTTCAGGGGGTAAATCCAGCCCGGGCAGGAAAATCCCAAACTGTGATTAAAGCCGCGAGTTGGGTCAGCACTTAGCGAAACGATTTCTTGTTGTCACCTTTCTCCATGTCGGGTTTGGCTTTTCGGAATGTGCCTGGTGGAAAGTGGGTCCCGCAGACGTCTATAATTTGCACACAGCGACGATAACACTAAAGTTGATTTTATACGAGTCATCAGAGTTTGCAAAAGTGAGTTTTATTTTTTGTATTCCTTTATCTTTACTTAAAGGTGAATGTGTATTCCTCTGGGAGGAATAGGAAGAAAAAAAAAATAAGAAAAAAGACATTAAAAAAACAGGAATGTTAATAATGTTAAACAGAATACTTCCTCCCTTATTAATATATATAACCCTGATGTATTTATGCCTATTGTAAGCTGACTTTAAAGAGCTTTGACCTCTCTTCTGTTGCATGCCGTTCCCGGGCAGCCTCTCCTCGTCCATGCATGCCTTTTGTCCTGGTTTTTCTGTACAAAGTTAGTGCACAAAAGAACTATTTTTGCCTAGTTAATGTTGCCGAGCAATGCCTATTTTTTAAATTTTAATTTCTTTTGGGGTTTTTTGTCGGTTTTTTTTTGGGGGGGGGGGTCATATATGGCAATAGCATGTTTGTTACATGTAAAAGCTTCCCGATATAAAGAAATACTAATGTTTGGAGATGCCAGTCTTTGCAAGTGTACAGTTTTCCAATGTTGTTCCCAGTGAAACGCCCTCGTGATTTCCACTTGCTCCGATGTATTTATTACTCATTTCCTCCCGTGTAACTAGGAACCATGGCTATATTTCATATCTGCGCTATATTGAAAGTGAAGGGAGATGATTAATACAAGGTTTTGTAACACTGGGGTGTGGCGCCTCCTTATTTATCCCCTTTTTGGCAGGCGGCTTCGGACTCCTTAACGCCAAAAAAAAAAATAAAATGTGGAATTCAATGGATGTTCGTCCCGTGGGCGAGAGGGGAGGAGCCCTCCACAGGGGGTTGGGGATTTTTATTTAAAGCCTGTGGCGGAGCTTCCAAATCCCTGGCACTCCCCACGCAGCTGCCTCGCTGTCCCTTCGGGATGCCCATGCCCCAGGAGCTGTTTAGATACAGGATTTTCCTTGGAAATCTGCAGGAATTGGGGCTGGAGCAGCTCGGAGGCTGTGGAGGCACATGGAGGCTTGGCCCAGAGCTTCAGTGTGTGCATGTGGAGAATTTTGGGATGGGATTTTAAGGCTGGGTTCTTTATGGGTTTAAAACCTGCACATTTCAGACACCCCTGGGGATGGGTCAAGCAGGGAAGGGCGCTCAGAGCTGATGGATCCTGTGGATGTTCTGCTGGGGAAAGTGCCAAGGGCAGGACCTTCTGCCCCTGATTTTTTTTCCTATTTTCTCAAAGTGAGCCTCCACATCTCCAGGCTGATCAAACCCAGCTCTGCAGGCTCTTCTCTGCCTCATCAGCCTGCACATTCCTGCGTTCAGGACCTGTGTCCAGGTCCAGGGATGCCCTCCAGAGACCTCCTGGGTGTCCCAGACCCTGCTCGTGTCCCTCCACGGGCATCGGGGTGGCTCAGGTTCCCCCACGAGGAGCAGAACTTGCAAACACGGGGTTTATTCGGGTTGTTCGAACATTTCATCTGTCCCTGCTCCTATTCAGGATGCTCCCAAGCATCTTGGGCTGGGCCACCCCAGAAGGGAAATATTTGCCAGGTGTTCAGTCCCACCTGAATTTCCCTGTCCATGAGAGCATCCACAGCCCTCTGGCCACGGCTCCCTGCACTCATCAGGAACTGCCCTCCCAGCACAGCTCAGACAAACCTAAATCCCAAAAAAAAGCCATTTCCTTCCACAAAGAGTTTGCTTTTCCCTGTGCTGCTGTCTGGCTCTCACAGCCTGGGATTGTTGCACTAACAGAGAATGGAAGGAAAAAGGAAAAGGCAGAAAAACCTGGGTTGGAAAACTGGAGTTGGAAGGGCTGAAAAGGCTCCCAGGAAAGTCCATGGCAGCCACGCATTAGGGAGAGCCTGTGGCTCCTACTGCCTGGCAAAAGGAAAGACACTTTAAAAAGGAAAACCACGAAGGGGAAAAAAATAACTTCCATGCTGCCAGAAGCTGTTGGATGAATCCATCCCGGACACTAAAGGGTGTCCCGGATCCCACCGCACCTGAACCCCGCCCAGCCCGGGAGATCGGGTCCCCTTCTGCCCGGCAGAGGCTGCAGCCCCGTGTCCAATCCACGCAAACCCGGCGCTGGTGGCCGCTGTTTCGGCAGGAGCTCGATAACCCCACATTTGTAACACCATCTTTTACTCCATGCCTGCCTATTCCAAAAAAAATGATGGAGAAGCAGCCCCAGCCCCGGGCCAGGTGTCCCTTGCAGGAGGATGCTCCTGTCCCTTCTACCCTCCCTGCTTCCCGGCGCGGGTACAAATTCCTCACATTTAACAGCGAGGGGAACAACCTATGGGAGGCAGCAGGCGGGGATTTCCCACTCCAGGGAAGTTTTTATGCAAGATGGAGAGGGCTTTTCCAGCAGAGCTCCTCGGGATCAAGGAATAATTAATTCCCCACGTCTGCTGGCTGCGGCTGCGCCGAGAGGCCGGGCTGACAGCCAGGAGTGTTCCTGGGACACACAAACTTCACCCTCTGCCACCACCGGGGAGCTGCTTCAGCTGGGATCGGGGCTCGGGAATGGGATCGGGGCTCGGGAATGGGATCAGGGCTCGGGAATGGGATGGGGGTTGGGGAA
>VXBU01016075.1:28503-44465 GCA_013400315.1 Bombycilla garrulus | reverse complement strand
AAGTATTGCTAAGGTATGGGTAGAATTTGAATACTTGTTACTTATAAAAATCTCCAAAATAAGCGACATTCTAGACTGATGATCCAGATTACTTGAAATGCATCTAATTTGTGTGATGAAGAATCTGGCTGGCATCTGACAATACATCTGGCACCATTACCATTGCCAAATATTCACAGTTCTGTCCTTCATAACTTTTCCCCATTCCTGCATGCCACTCCTTCCTTCAGTTGTGACATGAAATGAATGAAGCTTTGTTTTTATTTTTAAACTTCTACCACTTGGTTAGATTATGAAGATATCCAACCTACACAGCACAGTTTGTAAGATACCATCAAAAAAACCCCCAAAACCCAACAGAACAAAATGTAACCTATCAAAACAGGATATTAAAATAGACTGACAACTGCCATAGCCTGAGAATCACAGGATTACTAGTTCATTGCTTACTTCCCCTTAATTCTCCCGATGAACAGATTATCCTAACATAGCTTTCATTTCTGTCATTTTTGATAGGATGTGTCATATCTTCATTAAATCCACCAAGAGTATCTGTTACGTGTTTATAACATCATCTTATGAAATTCATCTTGGCCTTCCAGCACTGCCATAATTTTCTAGTTGTACACATATGAATTCAATTCTTATTTCTAATGCTCTCTTTCTGTCACCTCTATTTCTTCCATAGAATTATATGATGTCATTCAGTTACAGTGTGCTAAGGGACCAAGGATATTTGAAGCATTTGGATAAGATAAGGATAGAAATGTACTTTACTAAATAATCTCCATACACATTTACTGCAACAAATCTCTAGATGGAGGTAATGAAATTAGCTGTTTATCCAGATGTCTGTTACTACTATTGGGTTTTTCTGTGTTGTTCTTGTATCTGAATTTTTCTGGTTTTATTAAGTAAATAAGCTCTGACAGATTGTTCTCACACGACATGCTATTAGTGGCCCAAGCTGAGCACAGCAATTTGCTAAAATATTCTAAGAAGTCTAATGGATATATACTGACGACTGGCAAGCCTGAAGATAAGGAATTTTTCCACTCTGGGTATGAGTCATCATTGCACATTCCTGCAAGAAATAGTCTTAGTAATTTTCAAATTTAATCAGCTGAACGGGTAACAAGAACAGGAAATTAAGTCCTGTGTTTCAAAGTTTAAAAACATTCATTGAACTGAATTGAATAGTACAGCATCTTTATTCTATTTACTTTTCTTATTTGTCTGAAAGTTGTTAGGGAAGATACTATGTATACTAACATTTTCTGCAACAAATAAAGATTACCAGTAATCAGACTTCTGCCATCATAATGGTAGCATCCAGACTAAGGAGTACTTCAGAACTTCATTTCAGAAGGCATGACATGGCATTGGAAACCCTGTTGGTCCCAATACCATCACATGGAGAGAAGAAAATACATTGTAACCTTGATAAGCTCTGCAGAAGAGCAAACTTTCAGGTTTTAACTGCACGCTCAGCACATTTTGCTTTACAGTTATGGAACACTAACCTAATAATTTAAGATTTTGTTATTTTAACACAGTAGCAGCATTAGAGCCAAACGTCAAAAAGCCTGGTTTTTTTTTTTTTTTTAGTATGAACAAGCAAGCAGTGCCAAAAAAATGGAGTTTAACAAAAAAATTAATTGTCCTTCAGAAACAACCTAGTAAACAACCCCACCTGATCAGCATTAGAAGTATAGTATTAAGCTCAAATTTAAGCATTAGAGGTATAGTATATATTATATCTATACAACATAATATATTAAACTTGAATTTAACAGCTTTCTCACTGTTCAATCAAAGTCTTGTTATTGTCATCATGAAAAAAAGAAGGTATTCTGAGACCAATAACACTGTGGCCAACACTCCTTCAATACATAATCACCATCAATCAGTACTAGTGATTATACAGAAAAGTTCAAGATTTTGATCAGATCTTTTCATAAAAGTTGAAATAACCTCTTTACAACTAGATTGTTTCAAGCTTTCTCTCAAGGAAGTATGACCCATCTCTCTCCCTGACTAAGAAGACACAGAGATATTTTGAACAGCAAACATATTTTGATAAAGTAGCAAAGGAAACTTGTTTATAGCCTGTAATTGTCATAAGCAGGATGAGTCTGTGTAAATATTTTTCTTGTCTCTTCTGTTCTCTGGGAAGTTCAGAAGCACCTTCTTTACTGTCTTTAATCACTTTTTTTTTCCATTTTGAAAATAACAAACAGATTGTATTTTGCAGAGTGCTGCCTTTGGCAAAGATAATAAATATCTGAGTAGCTCCTTGTAATGAGCAATACAGTTATTTAAATGAAAACTACAATGCAAAATTTTGATCACCATCAAGTATAAGACTATTTCTTTCCCCTGTTCCATGACAATTAATGAGAGCTTGCAAATGACTCTTCTAATATGGTAACGCCAGTCATATAAAAAAGATAACACTGTTCAAACATTTCAAGAGAAGGAACCAAGGGAATGGAATTTTGTCCTCTTACTTCTGCGGCCATAAAAAGGAACAAAGATCTGACAGGACACATTTAGGCCCATGTAGTGGTTTGATATTGGCTGGATGCCTGGCAGCCACCAAAGCTGCTCTCTCACCCACATCTGCAGCTGGACAGGGGAGAGATCATGGGTTGAGATAAGGAGCAGGAGAGATCATTCATCAAATACCATCAAGGGCTAAGCAGGCTCAACTTAGAGATATTAATTGAATTTTTCACCAAAAAAAAAAAAAAGAGAGCAGGATGAGAAGAAAATTAGNGGGCTTCCCAAGAGGTCACAGCCCCTCTCAGACATCCACGTGCTCCAGCTTGGGTCTCCTCCAGGGGCTGCAGGTGGATCCCTGCACACCCACTGACCTCCATGGGCTGCAGGAGCCCAGCTGTCTCAGCATGGGCTGCACCGTGGGCTGTGATGTAGAACCCCAGCTCCCGTGCCTGGAGCACCCCCTGTCCCTGCTTCTCCACTTACCTTGGTGCATACAGAGCTATTCCTCTCACATATTCTCATGACATTCTTCTGCGGTCACAATTACAACTGTGCAAAACTTCCTTTTCCTCTGAAATATCTCATCACAGAGGGGTTACCACCATTTCAAATTGGCTCAGCCTTGGCCAGCTGCATTCCCACCATTTGGGGCTGCCAGCGACTGGCTCTGTCAGACATGGAGTAAGCTTCTCGCAGCTTCTCAAAGAAGCTATCCCTGTAGCACTCCCACTACTAAAGTGTGGCCATGAAAACCCAATACATCCCAGAAAAAAAAAATTAAAAGTAAGATCATAACCCATCTGAAGGAATTAAAGTGAGACAGGAGACTGGGTGGCTGGCTACAATTTTCTCTTCAGACAAATATGATAGAAAATAGAGGATACAGTCATGTACCAAAAAAGCACAAGACTCTAGTGCTTTGATTCTGATATTCTTTCTTATGAACAGCAGTACTACACATCACAAAAATTCCCTTATGTAACAATATTCCACACAAACTGGGAGACAAAACTCTAAACAGAGTTTAGAATTTTAATCTCTCTAAGTAGAGAGATTAGAATTTGCTCCATAATATAGTTCAACATAGCTGGGTTTGAAATTTTCTACTGATCTTTTAAGAACACCAACTCAGTTGAGAAACAGTTCCAGCAGCTGACACATTTGCTCTACAAAACAAGAGTTTTGCAAGTGCACTTGAATACTGGCAAACTGTGACTTATGATGTGACTGATCGACAATGGAAGAACATTCAGAAGAGATAAGCACTCTGCTCATGGAGCTCTGGGAAGAATACAGGGAATGACCACAGCGATTTTAAAGAAAGCTAAAGTTATCTCCACACAGGAAGGGGCTCTGGGTGGCCTTCATTTTTCAAAAAAGGCTGCATCAGTTGACTGGATCAACAGCTTGTGCAAGTGGCCTTAGTTAACTGTGAACTCTGAATGCATTTCTGTGCTAGTCAGACAAGCATGGCTTGAGCCAACACAGTAAGCAATCAGCAAAAGGAACTTTCAACATAGCAATGGACTTGAGTTGGCTTTAACCCACACAGACTGTTGCAGCAACTGGGGACAGCTTGTGTCATGACAGTTCAAATACAGAGACCAGCAACAGGAGTCACAGCCACAGTGTGATCTGTGTACTGCAGACATTCCACTCATGCCATAACAGTTCATGTAAACCCTGCTCAGATTTTGGCTAACACACAGCTCATGCTATGACCTGGTGTATCCTGGGAGTGGTGCCATGAGGTCAAGGCAAGAGCAGCAGGCAGGCAGGACATGATGGACAGAAGGGCTAAAGGTCACAGCTTGTCATCACCTACCACTTTCTATCTCCTGCAGCCTTAACCCTTCCATACACCTTGTCTAACAGTTGCTTCAGAATCTAAAAACTTAAAAGAAATAGTACTGACCAAACTTCTAAGTTGGAAGGTATAAATATGTCACCTGCTCTCTAAACAGTAGATATAAAGCCATCCACAAAGGTTATAAAAGAGAAGACAGAAAGGTAGCTAAATATTTTTATAATTAAATAGAATGATAAAGAATTAAAGTCAGTTTTTTTCTGATTATGCTTAAACGCCTAGCAAAGAAATAATGCGGGTGTGATTGTTCACTATTCTTCTGAAGCAAAACTAACAGCAAAGCAAAATTCTAAATCAAAGCAAAATTATCAATCTAAATGTTAGTGACAAAAGCAACACAATCAAAAATATCCATGTTACTAACACATCACAAACCACAACTTTTAGACTCCTAAATACCAAGCAATAAAACTAGAATAACAGGATTGAACTAAAAGAGCAAGAATGACATTAATGTAGTGACATTATTAGTCATTACACAAAACCATTTTAAGATTAATCCTCCCTTCCAAATAATCATTGTTTCAATATACATTTCTCTATCATAGCAATACAAGCTTGAGCAAAACCAGCTGTGACCCATCAAATTTCAATTAAGTATACTCTAAGTAAGGGTATCCCTTTTTCTGTTATTACACCAATCAGCTTTAAACATCTGCACCACATAACACAAAGAACTGTCAGCACATCAACACTGTCATCTGAAAGTGATGCCAGAGAGAGAGCATTCAGGGAATACACCTTCCTAAATTTCTTATTGTGCAAAGTGCAAATGTACTACAAATGAGGTACATATATTTTTCAAACTGAAGCTATTAAAAAAATGTAAGTCATAAAAGTTGTATCAAGTATGTATCAAATTGTATCAAATGTTGTTGAGTTGTAAAGTCATCACATAGCCTTGGGCATACTACCTGGAATCTTATGGTGAATGGCATCATCTGTTAGCCTTGAAACTCTGTCAGGTAGTCTCTGTTCTGAGGCAGATTCTGGGAACTTTGAGACACACTGTTCAAACTTTGGAGTCACTATAGTACAACAAAACAGCTCTTCATATTCATCCTGTTGCAAAGTAGTGACAAAGAATTATAAAACTACAATTAAATTTGAAAAAAAATAGGCATATGTAAGAAATGTAAATTATTTTCTATAATTTTAATAGGCTTCTTTTTTATTATTATGGTAAAAACTAGAGGATTTCCCTAAAGTTGCAGAAGTGAGCTATTTTCCTACAGTGACTATGATAATTTAACTTTCCCTTATTTAATGTTGACATTCCTTCTGATTACAACTATATGCACTGTAATAGTTGCACAGAAAGACTCTGCCAGATGCCAGCATTTGATACTATAATAGCCAACTAAAACAATAACTGGAAAAACTCCAGTCCCATATCACCGAAGTTATTAATCAGCCATTATAATTTCTAATCACTACTACTAGTGCTTGAAAGAAAAACATGTATTTTTATAGCTATGACAAAGATGCTACAGTCACACTTCACATTCTGTAACATTTTGATTCCTTTGGTGGAAGTTGTAAAGCCAATCATCAAGAGATACAATTATACATGATTTTGTTTAGAGTGGATATAATTATTCTCACCGTATTTATTTTTAAAATTATACAGGTATATATAACTGTGTATGTGTACACGTAACTTAGAAATAAGCTTTCCTATTAAGAAGCTATAAACCCATCTAACTGGTATGTGGTATTATGCTATGCACCAAAATAGGCCAATTAATATAGTTTTGAAGCCTCCTAATGAAACAGATTTTCAGGATAAGGGTATTTAGTGTTCATTGTGAAACTGTAAATAATCCGTATTATAGCAATCTAGTAATTAATTAAACAAGTTCCAGTACCAGTTACATACGAAAATAAATCAAATCTGCTAATTAAATATTTGGAAAACAATGCCCACTGGAAAATACAAAACTACGTCACTAGCAGTTACTTTTTCTTCACTTAGTATTATCACATTGGTTCTGTTCAGTACCCTAATGAGGTCAAACCTCAGAAAGCAAGTGTGAATTCAAAAATTAATTTCCTCTTCGACTTGGGGAAAGTTAGAGTGAAAACAATCAACAAAGGGTACCAATTACATGCAATATATTTTTGAATCTAACAACTGCAAAGACTAGTACTTCAAAACTCTCAAGCTAACTTCTATATTTTCAACTAATTAGAAAATTTAAGTTGGTACATTTTATCCAAATTCTCCTTTCCATTTAAACATCCATTTCCCATCTTCTAACCTATCATGTCCAAAGTAAAAGCCTAAATAAATGTATATGAAGCTACAGAATTACAAATATGTGATATATCTTTTGGGTAAGCAAGTGTCTCGCATTCCATGTAAAAGGTATAATTAGCTGCAAATCAACAAGTTATCAATTTTTCCACTGTCATATCTTTCTAAATGTATACAGTTTACATTTTTTAAGATATCAAAAGAAGAAACCTTTAGATCTGTTACTCAATCAGGAACTACAGGAAACAATACAAAATTCCCTGTAGCAAAATTTTAGCTGAGTAAAAAAGTCAATATTAGCCTTAATATAAATGATTCTGCAGAAGATGTTAGATCACACCTCGGTCTTCTAAGAGATCATGTAACCAAACAGCAACTTAAAACTAATTCTTCCTCACAAACAAGTTAGTTCTCAGACAGAGCTGATCCAGCTGTTTCCATGATTATCTTAGTCAATCTAAAGAACCTAGTAGGTTAGATGTCAGATGCAAGTGGGTGTCTCACACTGAGTCACCCAATTTATTCATGATCATCCAATCTGTCCTACTACAGGACATGCCTAGCATTCAAAATACACGTAACAATTCATGGCAAGCTCTTTCAAGTTCTAACTCTTTTATTAAAACTCAAGGAATACACTCTGTACAGGAATACGCATGCTAATGCACCAACAGAAAGTGTCAATAGACAGCATCCAGTGACAAATCTAGAAAAAAACGTTTATAAATTACAATATTACAACACTGTTGAAACGAAGTTGAAAGGCAAATATTAAAGAAAGTACAGTATCCCAGCTGTAATCAGAAACTTAAGACACACCAAAAAGTAATCCTGGAGACAGCAGTGGGAATATGCATGGAAACATTGAGTGGCTAAGTGTACTACCTCAATCTTAAATATTCTGTAACAAGTGTGCTGCAACTGGAATGCAATATTGACCAATACATTTAAAATAAAACCATAATAAAATAAAATTAACAATATATCTTCAGTTTACTATCTCAGTTCTGCTTTAAACAAAACTTTCAATCTGCTTTGTCAACTGCAAACAATTCTGATCATGTATAAAACTAGTAGAATATAGTTCTAGGACCTGAAAGCCAGTGGAGCTTTGACTATTTCATGCCTTGGTTTTGTAGAAGTAAATGTAGTGATGCAATGAACAAATGGCATAAAAAAAAGTCAGATTTTTTTGATTTTTTTTTTTAATAAAAATATACACATGCTGCAAAGGATTGTAGTCAAGGTTACTAGACAATATGACAAGAACAGACTGAATGGATAAAGTCTTGCATAATCCAGTTATAAGTAAAGGATATTCTCTAAGAGCCAGTGCATCTCTTTGTAGGGAAAAAATAATAATCTGGCTATACTTAAAAGCAGCACATTATCAAAAAGGCCCAACCAAACAAAACAGAACAGACCTTCCAAAATTATCTAAACGGAGTGGAGTACTTCCCTGTCAACATTCCTATTGAATGGCTGTGAGCGCAGTGTAATCTTTCAAGAGTAACAAACTCCTACAGGGGTAGCTTTGGGCTTGTCTAGTTCGGACAAAAGGAGGCTGAGGGGCCTCTTTGCTCCAGCTTCCTGAGCAGGGGAAGTGACAGGGGACATCCATCTCTTCTCCCTGGGACTCAGTGATGGTATGCATGGGAGTTGTTCAAAATTGTGTTGGGGAGGACCAGAATTGACATTAGGAAGCATTTCTTTACGGAGGAGGCAATCAAACACTGGAATGTGCTTTCCTAGGGAGAGTGTTTGATGCCATGAGCCTGTCAGTGTTTAAGAGTTTAAGAGGCATTTAGACAAAGCCCTCTGATAAAATGGCTGACTTCCAGTCAGCCACAAAACAGTCAGGCAGTTTAATTGACATAGATCACTTCCAGCTGGAACTATTCTCTAGACACATTCTCAGTCACAAAACAGTCACTCATTACTATAAGTTTATCATTCTCTACAAGATGGCCTTAGAGCCTCCTTGATACTCAACCAGGTCATAACAGAAAATTCTGGTCCTTCAAAATTAGTAGCAGGATGCTTTTATTTTGCTCTACAAAAAGCGTTGGAAACACAGATGCATTACTATTCCTAAACAAAGATTATGCAAACTTATGCATGAGATACAAGAACAAATAGAGACATATACAAGCTGCAGAAACTAGTTGCCTCTAAAAATGTTGTTTAAGAGGCACAAGTCAATCCAAATGGTAAAAAAAAAGACGAAAATCCATTACTTAAACAATGCTGCCGCTGTATATGCCCATTTCACCAGGTGACAAATGTGGAGATGCACTTCTACAGGGCAACTAGCAAGACATGTTATTGTTAAAACTGTCCTGGTTTGGAATGTATCCTACCAAATGAAAAAAAACCACATCATCTATTACTCAAATAGAAATAACCAATTATTAATTGATGAAAATCTGCTGCTTTCAAAAGAATTGGTACAAAGACTTTATCCTGTATCATTGCAGCCTCTTGAAGGAATGATGAGCACAGAAAAGGAAACCTCCCAGTATTATAGTTACAGCATGTCCTGACATATTTAATGCAGTAAGTAAAAAGGCCAAAACAAAAAGTAATCATTTCTGTGACTAACTTGGCCATAATACTACTTCAAGGGAAATAAACCCACTAAAAAAAAATTTCTGTTTATACAAAAGCATGGGGAAAGCCTAAAATATAGTTACTCTTCATCTCTCAAAAATAATGGGTTTCTATCCTACTGTGTGAAATTCCAGCTTCTTGATAAGACTTAACACAAATAAAAATAACACTAGGAAAAAAGGTAAAAAAACTACTTATTTTACTTGCAGCTAATTAAACTCTAAAGTTTAAACAAGAATTTTTACATAAATTTCCTGTGAAATGCATAAAAGGGGAATCTAACTGAACACATTGTAGTATCAGGTTTTTTGCGGTCTACTTTGTTTCTTTTCACTAACATTTTCATTATTTTCCTATATATGTAAAATATAAAAAAGATGCACATTTAGTTAGATTTCCTTGTAGTTATACTTTGTCAAATAAAATGCCAAGACAGTAAATCAAATTATATTGTCTCTCTCCTACCTGAGGATCTGAAGAAATAGAACTGTCGTGAATAGAGTCTTTTGGCAAAACTGGACTTGAGCTTTTCTCCTCATCAGATGACATTCTGCACAAAGTAAGTCCATAAAACAGTAGAAGCTGAACTTCACTTTTCAGTTTCAGTATGTAAACATATATTCACCAACATTTTCCCCAGAAACAGATTCTGCGGTAACAACTGGATCAATGATCATTCTGTGCACTAACTGACTGAATAGTCTCATTATACAATGCTAGGCTGGAAACCGTCTGATCCAAACCATAGTCAAAATCATGGAAATACTTTCACTAACTTATAAGAAAACAAGGAAAGACCCCAAAGCAACAATGTCAATTGTTGCAGCTACAGATACACTGCTGTGTCAACCTCTCATTCTTAATCACAGTGTATAGTTTTTGAGTTTATCAGGCTGCTTCAGTACAAAATTCCTACAGAGCAACAGAAGAATGCATAAATTACACTGTGCCTACCTATTACATGACCTCAACCTCAATCCCAATGTAAGGCAGTGCCCTGAATGCTTCTGCTCAATACCCTGAAGCTTATTGGTCAATATCAGTCTCCCACCACTTTTTTGAGTTACAGGCCCAGGAAGATGAACAGATATGGAAGGACAAGTAATACCTTAGGTTTAATAAATATCAATCATTCCAGCAATTTCTTAGCAAGACAGTGAGGCATTCTTTAAATATTTGGGAAGCAGGCTATGTTGGAGAATTGATAAGAAGCTTGAAAACTTTGTGAAAGATATATGTATCTTTTCATCTGTTACAGCCTTGAATAGGTCCTTCAGTGAAGAACTGAAGCTCTTGTGATAAGATTTGACAGAATAAAGAGAAAAGGACTCTAAAGGATATGGCAGGGAAGGGAAAGATGAAAGAAATAACAAAATGAGGGGAAACTGTGTATAAAGAAAGTTGAATTGGTTAATGAATAAATGGCAGAGTGATATAGGTGCCTGATGCACATGAAAGACAGACGCATTGAGCAAGGAGTTGTCAGGAGAGAACGCATACACCATAAGCAACCTGAGGAATTGACTGACTGTACATGTAGCAAACAGTTTGCAAGGAAAAATTATTTTTAGGAATATCTTTACAGCTGTCAATTATAATATTCTTGGTTTTTTAAACAGATGCACTTTCTGACAAAAATGTAAATTTTAAATTGCTAGTTGTACTGTCATAAAACTGACAGGAATATCCTACTTAAACACCATCGATGTTTCTCAAAGTATCAAGAATCCCACATAGCTCTCTATATAGGAATACAGACAGAAATTAATTATCCTTTTGCTCTTTGAGCTGTTCTAAACACTGATTCTTCCTGCATTGCAAAAGCTGTCTCTGCCATGGATATCAGAATGGCAAGCTCATTTCTGTGCTGATGATGGATATTTTAAAAAAGATGTAAAGAAAATTTCAAATGCTGACATTTACCATAGCTCAAGGTTCAAAATACCTGACTACCATCTTCCTACTTCCTGCTGAGCCCTCATATACCAACCATATTTTTTAAGTACAGAAAATGGAATCTAATGAAGGCTCATCTTGTACTTTTTATTCCCATATATCTGCGTGTAGATGACAGAAGAAATACTACCTTTGTCAGCTCTGCCTTTTTCATTGCCTCCTGGTCTGACAATATTCTTCTTTCCTCTCTCACATGAATTACTCCTTATATATACACTTGGTTTTAGCCTCTCTACATAATGAAATAGCTCTATAGTAGCACTCTACCTTCTTTTAGCTGATAAATTATTTTAATATCAACAAATACTTCTGCAAGCTTAGAAAGTCAACTTCAACTTCATATGCTTTCCTATATAGTTTCTCAAATTGTGGATCCTGACTACTCTAAAAGCCCTGGATCTATTCAAAAATGTGTGTGCATTAATGAAGACCACAAAGAACTATCTAGCATTTACAGGAATTTTATATGTATTTGCAGCCAGAAGTTTGAAATACTGTTATACTTTCCCTTCTCAGTACACTTCAAAAGAACTAAACTATTAATTTTTCTGAGAAGCAAGATGGCAAATGGAGTTCCATGTGCATGCAGACATGTCCAAGGAGTAGAAAAGAAAGGTTTTTACGGAAAAGTTTGTTCAATAACTTAAGACCACTGTACTGATTTCCGTTTTCAGTTCTCTAAGATCATGCCCCTGATATGCAATCTAGTTCTCTACTTACCACTGAAACTACTCTCTGGTCTTCTAAAACTCAAAAGGTTCCTCATCACAAGTGACAAACCAAAGTGATTTCAGTCACTCCTCCTATGGCTTCCCCTCAAGGCCCCTCACCATCTTCATTGCCCTCCTTTATTCTTTCTCTCCTTTATGCTCCCAAATAGCAGGATATTTTTCTTATATTGTGGCACCCGAAACAGACCCCAGCACTCAGAGTGAGGCTGCCCCAGTGCAGAGCAGAGCAGGACAATCCCCTCCCTTGTGATGCTGTGCCTGGTGCCCCCAGGAGATGGGTGGCCCTTGTGGCTGCCAGGGCGTCGCTGACTCATGTTCAACTTGCCATCAACCAGCACTCACCAGACCACTTCAGTGGGGCTGGTCCCTAGCCTCTCATTTTCATTTTTCTCATCTTTGTAGCTTGTTCTTGCATCCAGGGTTGCCCTGTCTCAGGCAGCTTTTCTGCCTTTGAGGAAATCAGAGCCCTACCCAATTTAGTATTGTCAACAAACTTACTCAGTATGTTTCAATGTACAAACTTACATAGTACCTAACTACAAACTTACTAAGCACCTTCAATGCCTGCATCCAAGTCAATTAAGCTGATGTTGAAAAGCACCAGCCTAAGGCAGAGCCCTGTGGAACCTCCTAGAGACAAGTCCCCACTCTGATGTTACCCTGTTCACTGTAACCTGCTGTGCCCAACCCATGAGCCATNGTTCAATAACTTAAGACCACTGTACTGATTTCCGTTTTCAGTTCTCTAAGATCATGCCCCTGATATGCAATCTAGTTCTCTACTTACCACTGAAACTACTCTCTGGTCTTCTAAAACTCAAAAGGTTCCTCATCACAAGTGACAAACCAAAGTGATTTCAGTCACTCCTCCTATGGCTTCCCCTCAAGGCCCCTCACCATCTTCATTGCCCTCCTTTATTCTTTCTCTCCTTTATGCTCCCAAATAGCAGGATATTTTTCTTATATTGTGGCACCCGAAACAGACCCCAGCACTCAGAGTGAGGCTGCCCCAGTGCAGAGCAGAGCAGGACAATCCCCTCCCTTGTGATGCTGTGCCTGGTGCCCCCAGGAGATGGGTGGCCCTTGTGGCTGCCAGGGCGTCGCTGACTCATGTTCAACTTGCCATCAACCAGCACTCACCAGACCACTTCAGTGGGGCTGGTCCCTAGCCTCTCATTTTCATTTTTCTCATCTTTGTAGCTTGTTCTTGCATCCAGGGTTGCCCTGTCTCAGGCAGCTTTTCTGCCTTTGAGGAAATCAGAGCCCTACCCAATTTAGTATTGTCAACAAACTTACTCAGTATGTTTCAATGTACAAACTTACATAGTACCTAACTACAAACTTACTAAGCACCTTCAATGCCTGCATCCAAGTCAATTAAGCTGATGTTGAAAAGCACCAGCCTAAGGCAGAGCCCTGTGGAACCTCCTAGAGACAAGTCCCCACTCTGATGTTACCCTGTTCACTGTAACCTGCTGTGCCCAACCCATGAGCCATTTGCTCACCCATCACATGATGTGCTTATCCAGCTGTGGGCTGGACAGAAGGATCCCGTGAGAGACAGTACCAAAAGCTTTACTGAAACCCAAAAAGATCACATCAACTGGCTTCCCTCGATCAAGCAGGTGGGTCACCTTGTCTGTCATAAAAGGGAATTAGGTTTCTCAGGCAGGACCTTCTTGTCATGAACATATGCTGGCTGTGATCGATTACTACACCAATGCTGCAGACTGAAGCAAATAACTCATTTCTGCTTTGTCTGTGTCCCTGTTAGTGAGGTGACCATCATGTTATTTCTGGACTTCTTTTTATTACTGACATATTTTTCAAAACTACTTTTTCTGGCCCCCATAGTACTGGCCAGGCTGAAGTCAAACTGAGCTCTGGCCACATGAATTTCCTGTCTACCCTAGAAAGCTGAATCTCTGCATTTCTCCCATGTAATCTGACTTTGCTTCCACTGGGAATAAGCTTTCCTTTTTTGCCTTAGCTTCAGAAGAAGATCCCTGCTCAGCCAAGCCAGCCTAAGAATAACTTGTCAGCTTTGATCTCAGTGAACAAGCACTAAGTACCACAAAATACTGGGTAAATTACCAAAAGAGAAATCAAGGGATATTAAGACACCACCTCTGGGTCAACAAGCTGATTTGCTAATCTGCAAATCATTAGAAAGACAAATGAGAAGAACACCCTCAAGCTTACTATGCTCTTCTAAACCTACCCAAGTATCTGTCAAAATATATGTCTGACTTAATGATTCCTGCCAATAGCAGCCGTTTCTTCCAAACCATAAGCATACAACTGCAATAGTAATACTGCTACTTTAAAGAAACAGGATGCACCTATAAAGACCTTGGTCTGACTCACCATCATTGCTATCCTCCTAAATTTTGAATTAATTAAGCTGTGCTCAGGTTTTTGTGGGTTTCGCTTTGTTTTTAATTAAAACTGATGCTTTCCAAATAGTTTAGTGTTTCATTTGGATCAGAGGACTCAAACTAGGAAAGAGATTCGTGTAGTCGGTAAGGTCAGAACAGTCCACAGTGAAGCATCTAGGCCAACTCTCCCGCTTAAACAAGGTCATCCTAGAGCACAGGGTACAGGATTGCATGCAGGTGATTCTTTAACATCTCCAAAGAGAGAGACTCCACAATCTCTCTGAGCAATCTATTCCAGTGTGTGGTCACCTGTGCAATATAGAAGTTCTCTCTCCTATTTAGATGGAACTTCCTGTTTATCAGTTTATGCCCATTACCTCTTGTCCTATTGCTTGGCACCACTAGGAAGATACCAGCTCTATTGTCTTGGCACCATCCCTTCAGATAATTGTTGACACTGATGAGATCTCCTCTCAGTTGTCTCTTCTTGAGGCTGAACAGGCCCAGCTCCCTCTGCCTTTCCTCATAAGAGAGATGCTCCAGCCCTCTCACCACCTTTGTAGTCTCTGCTGCCCCATTCCAGGAGCTCTACATCTCTTTTGTCCTGAGGAGTACAGAACTGGACACAGCACTCCAGGTCATGCCTCACCAGGGCTGAGTGCAGGGGCCGGATCACCTTCCATGACCTGCTGGCAGAGTTCTTCCTAATGGCCCCCAGGATCACATTGGCCTTCTTGGCCACCAGGACACTCTACTGGCTCATGGACAGCTTGTTGTGCACCAGGATCCCCAGGTCCTTCTCCGCAGAGCTGCTCCCCAGCAGGTCAGCCCCAGGCTGTGCTGGTGCCTGGGGTTGTTCCTCCCCAGGTGCAGGACCCTGCATTTGCCTTTTCTGAATTTCAGATGGTTCTTCTCTGACCATCTCTCCAACCTGCCGAGGTCTCGCTGAAGGGATGCACAGCACTCCCATGTGTTGGCCATTCCTCCCAGCTCTGTGTTCTCAGTGAATTTCCCGAGCAGGCATCTACCCCTTCATCCAAGTCATGGATGAACAAGTTAAACAGTTCTGGGCCCAGTACTGAACCTTGGGAGACACCACCAGTGATACAGCTACACCTCCTGCCAGTAGAGGCAGGACATATTAGTTCCCTTTAACTGTACCACCTTGCAAAGCAGCTTTTAACTCCTCGTTACAGCAGCTCCGCAGCTGCCCGCCGACAGCGCCGACACCGCGGCTGCCATGGCAGCCGGCAACAACAGCAACAATCCGCTGAGTGTTCCACAGAAACCAGGTAGGCACAGGGTGGTCATAAAAAGGAGATTTTCCTTTTCTTTTCTTACACGGGGCTTTTAAGGCAACCAGCCCAACCAGAGGGCAGGGAGTGCCCACTGGCAGCCTCAGGAAACCCGGGGAGGGGTTGCGGGCGGCAGTGCGGCCCCTGAACAGGAGCAAGGGTGCAGTGGGAAGGACGGCGCAGCCCCGGCCCCCCTCGCTCACCTGCGGGCTCTGGCGGCGCCAGCCGCCGGCACCGACGGTTTCAAACGGCCGAAGCGGAAGAGGAACCACCTCTGCGATAGGCTCAGGGCGCCTTTGCAAAGCACGCTCCGATTGGGCGGCTTGGCGGCGAAACAGCCAATCGAGACGCCAAGCCGGGGGC
>VXBU01016075.1:15734-28404 GCA_013400315.1 Bombycilla garrulus | reverse complement strand
CCGGGCTGGAGAGGAGACCCTGCCAAATTAAAAGCTTTGGTGGAGGAGGCCTGGGTCTCTCCGTGCTGGAGAGCAGCTGCTGACGGTCATTCCTGTGGGGAATGAAGATTAAAAAAAAAAAAAATAAGCGAAGGGAGAGGGAAATAGAGAGAATTCCTTGGTGGAACTCCTTTATTTCTAAACGCTTCAATCTGTGTTAATAATGAAGCTATAAATCGTCCCCGAGCAGGGTTTTTAAATAATATGTGTAGTAATGCTGCAGAGGGAGGTCTTGGCTTGTAGCTTCCAGCATTTCTCTCCAGGACAGGCTTTCCATAAAGTTGTGCATAGGCAGACAGGCGGGATAGATTCGGGAGCTGAATTCGGCCAGCGCAGGGCTATATGTCGCACAGACCGCCTGAGGCAAATAACTCTCCTTGCTGCCATCTCGGGGCTTTAATATAAAGAAATATCAGCGGGTTTTAAAGATTTTAACATCATGCATCGAGGAGTAGTGAGTCCTTCCAGCCTTCTTTTAACTTGATACCGTCATAATTGATCTTTCTGTAATGCAAGCTGTGACACTGAAAATTATGCAATATTATTTCAAAATAAGTTACAGCACTGAACTCTGGCTAGAGCATGGCACTGGCCATGCTAGTGCCATAAGCCTTCTGGTCAAGCTCTCTAATATGAGATCATACCTTATATAGCATCAGCTTTTTTTCTGATAACATTAGAGAGATCATTTGGGCATATAATATGCAGATAGGCACAAAACTAGAACTCATTATTTGCCCTTTATTAATGTTCACAGCAATACATGTACCTCGTTCTAGAATCTTTTGCCCCCATGAAACTAGTTGAGCAAATAAGGAAACCACCAGAAAATTTTGGCTTTCTTAGAGGCATTTTAGTCCTCCTAAGTGAGCCTTTTCACACAGTAGAAGCCTACTTCAGCATTTGTTGAAGTTCTCATTAAGACAAAATAGCAAAGGAGGATTGTTTTTAATTGCAGCATCTGGTAAGGTCAGCATGGTTTGATGACCAAAACTTCCAGCCTGAGGAGTCACTACCTGTGCAGTCATTGTGTTTTATTAAGGCCTACAATGACATTGGTTAATGTTAGTTTCCAGAGAAGCATAATGGAAGAGCTGCATTTGCAGATGGATTTAGTAAGCATTAAGGAGTGTTTGGTTTCAGAAATACATATTTTTAAAAATAAATTTGGTTGCAAATATCTATGATAGGATCTTCATTTCCAGTTAGGATTCAATTTGGAGTAAAAAGGAGCTGCATTTTCTAAGGTCTGCAGGAGCACTGGCCTCAGGCCTTGTCCTATTCCCTTTTTTGAGTGGTGAAGTGAATCTGACAATGAGCTGTAATCACATATTGGTGACCAATATGTCCTAGGTTACAATGTAAAATATGCCACAGGGTCTGTATTCTATCTCCACCTTCATGAACTGTTGAAACCAGGAGGGGCAGTGTTTTCCTTGCCTCCTCCCCCAGACTATCTTCCTAATGGGCCATTAACACCTTGCCCCATGAGTCATAGATAACTCCCTCCGGGAGTCATTTGTGTTTAATGGGCCATCAAGGACCCACCACATGACTCATAGAATGACATCAGCCCATTGTGAGATGCTCCACCCAGGGGGAGGAGCCAAGCATTCCCACCTGGATATAGTGTGGGAATTGGGACAGAAGATGTAGTCCTTAGCCACTGGTTTCCAGAGGATAGGAGCTACCAGACCTGTATACAGGATCACTAGTTCGGCAAGGCCTCTTCTTTTGGATGGCTACCACCACCCTAATTAGCAGGGTATCAGGTTGTATTCTGATGCTGTCAGTGGTTTTTCTTTTGTATTAATTGCATGTATTTTACTTTTTCCTATTAAATTGTATTTCTGACTTGGAGTTTCACTGGTTTTGCTTTCAAACCAGCACATAATGTCCACACCAAAGCATAGCTTATTTTCCCTTGCCACAACTGGCTTTTCCAAAAGGTCGTAGCTGAAGGAGGGTTTTGCAATAAACCAGAAAACCAAAGTATTTCTGGACAAAGGGGAGTAAACTTGTTACAGGACCCTAACAGCAATGAATTTGTAGGATTGGATCATCCCTCAACTCTAAAATAAGCTTCATGAGACATCATAATCTTTGTGGCTGTACAGCAAACACACAAAGCAAAGGGCAGGAGGCACAGTGGCATTTGCAGCCATGAAACATGACAAGATGTCTGGTCACAGGATCTCCTCTACACATATCTGGTGTTTCAAAATGCTGCACTTAGCTAAGACCAGCTTAAATCACAGAATTCAAACAAGCCCTTCTGAGCCTTCTTACTAGTAAAGCAGCCTCCAAACCTACCTTTTTGTTGGTTATGTTTCACATAAGGTCACAAGAAAGCAGAACTACTGCAAAGTTTTTCTGGTGCATGCTAGTGAAAAAGTGCATTTTTTTGTCTCAGACCAAATATTTTAAGTTTATTTATCGAAATGGAGAGATGCATATGCTTCTATCATGCTTTTCATGTTAATTTGTTTTGCATGCTGCTGGTGTAAAAAAAGGATTTCTTCATAAAATGGTTTTCAAATGCATAGCTACCACTGACACATAAAACATAGCGCTTAAATAGTTGTTTGGCTTTCAGTCCTAGAGCTTTGGGAAAATGCAGACATTTGAAAATTGAAGGATTTGCAATGGGTACTCAAACCAGTCTTTGTGATGCAAACATCTACTGCTACTTTGTAATTAGATGGATAAAAAGTAAAGGACATCAAATGGTATCAAGCTGATTACTAGTATGAAGGGATAATTGTAGGTAGTTAGAGACCAATGAAATGACAATAATTACCCTATTCCCACACTGGAGACTTTATGCTGTATCTGATGAAACTTTCTGTTGAAACTTTCAGATTTTGAATCACATTTAAAAAATACCTTCCATCTTTCATGTTGGGTTCTATTGTACAACAGAATTACAGTTATTTTCACAGAAGGAAGGAGATTTTTCTATGCTTTTATGACCACATATGTTCCTCTGCTGCTCTAGCCAAGCAGATGCTGCAGCAGTGATTGAAGTAAGGGAAATATGGTCATCTGTGCAGAATAAGACTTAGTTTTGAACCAGGTGCTGTTCTGAGCTTTTGAAGGAAGCAGGTAGGAGGGAGGCAGGAGGGTGAACTGATTTAATGACATTAACACATCTGATGTCAAAAAGTCACCTTCTCTTTCCTTGAAACAGTTTTTGAGGAATTCAAAGTTAAAAATAAACATCATCCAGTTTATATGAAACAACAATGAATTTCTAGTGTTTTCTGTAGTTCTATAGTTTGCTGAAACACATTTCCAGTGTTTTCTATTCCCCCCCTCCATATGTATCATGATTATGTGGTTGAAGACCAGATATTTTGTTATAACTTAAGAGTAGATACTGAAGTGGTTTTTGTTTGTCTCTACAAGATTGGCTATGTGTTGGCTGCATGAACACAAGATCTGTCTCATCTCTTGTGGGGTGCTAGATACAGCCCTGGCTTCTAGGTAGATCTGTGCCTTGTGCAGTGTGGTCTCTCCATCTCTCCTCTGCTCCATGGCTGCAGGTGTCTCAAAGAGAACTATTGAGTGTCTGGAGTCAGAGAGTCAGGCAGAAGGCACTAAGCTATGTCTTTTTGGGCTTTACATTCAGACTGCCACATTATGGCTAATGCCTTGTGCAGTGTGACATTGTAATTGGGTGGTCCAGGACTATTCCTTTACCACCACATGAACTGAAATATTAAATATATGATTGACAGATCACTCATTTCAAGCCTAACAATGAATTTTTTTGTTCTGATTGCATTAAGAAATGTTTTTTCAAAATACGACTATTTCATATACAATTCAAATCCTTATTTTATGCAAAAAATAATGTGTAACCATAGTGAATATGGGCAATGTGGCAGTGCAGTTCTAGATATTTTGGAAATTACTGGAATTTTTTTCTTGTGATAATGATAGTAGAAACAAGCTTACCTTGTGGATATTGAACACCCCAGTGTTAAAGGGCTCTATCTTCTATCTATTATCCCCCTCTTTCCTTGTAAAAATACTCTTCTGACTATGCTGCCTGTTATACAAGGGTTAGTGTATATATCAAGTATATATTTTTTTCAGAAAGAAATCCAAGAGAATTATAAGCAGTATTTAGAGACTGAAAATAGTCTGGAGTCTAATATTTTCTGTTATCCGAAATTATGTTCTCCTTTTTTAATTCTTCCTTTTTTTTTTTTTCACAGGTGTATCCGCATATATCTTAACAGATGAAAGACGATGTTGAAGAGCCTATAAAAATGAAAGGCCCAGTGAGCATGTTTGTACATACGTAGAAGTTTCTCCCAGGGCATTTGAGTGTTTTTCACTCAAGTAAGTGTTTTGACATCAGTTAGTCATCAGTCTTTTCCCTATCAGTGACAACCTATCATGATAGAATTTACAAAGATTTTTCATGAATAGCAAGGATGGCTTTTCTGCTATAGCTACTTATTGGCATGTTAGATAAAGGTTTTCACTTACACAGAAAAAACGCCTCTCTTACAGTGCCTTATGTAACTATACATTCTCCTGTTTTTCAAGCTTCTATCTTTTTTCCAGTGTGATACCAAAATAGATCTGTCAACAGTTCTGCCAAAAAGCACCAGGAATATTTTTGTGGGTTTTCTTCCTTTAAACTGTAGAGAACAGGTGAAATCTCTTCTCATAAGATATTAAAAGATCAACATCCCTAGAGATCTTTCAGTGACAAGGTGCACATGAAGAACATATTTGTGATGACATATTCAGCTGCAGGCGCAATAGAACACCACTGTGCTCTAGAGCATTGAATGACTAGAATATTCTAGAGTATTGCATAAAAGGCAAAGTATCAGCATTCACTAGCATTAGGATTTCCCACTGAAATATGCTATTCAATATTATATCTGAAGGATGAATCCTGGGGTTGTAATTATTCCTTGCAATAGCATGCAGGATTTTACAGGAAGGTGGAACTATATTTCTTGTAGGAGTTGGCAGCAATTAAACTGTTCTTGTTGAAAATAAGTAAAAGGTTTTCCAAGGTTGATTATATTAATGATCCTTTCCTAAGGAAAATGCAATCTTTATAAATAACAATTGTGATGTTTATTGCTGTCTTTAAGAAATCTGCACACTGTTCTTGCTTTTACGCCTTTTAAGAGGTTCTTTGCACAAAGCAATATTAGGCAGGTTATTTGAATGATATTTCCATCATAAAATGCAGATCCTTTTGGCAAATGAAATACAGAAAAAGTTTGAAATGGTTAATGTGCACCAGATAGTCAGCCTTCCTCCAAGAGCTGCCCATTTACTTGAGAGATTGTATAGCAGTCAAAATGTTTGTGCATCTCTTCAGCATCTTATGGCAGGATCAACATGTTGGCTGTTGACAGCTGTAAACGTATATTTGCATGCTGGTTTGAATGCTTTCAGCTCCTTTGCCTGCAGCGATCTCTTGCTCTCTTCCCGTTTTCCAACAAGGTCTGCAGTCCCTGTGCTTTCCTGCTCCGCTTCATCATGGGCTGAAGGACACTCTCCTCTGAACAGATTTCTTCCGGAGACGTGAGTCAGCAGGCAAGGTAGCTGACGGCACGACCGGGATGGGCTGCGCAGAGATGTGCCTCTGCAGTGGCGCAGCCTTTGCTCACGCAGGAGTCACCAAGGAGTTTTACATCACCTCTTCACCAGGTGGCAACATATCATGCTCCTCTGCTCGTGATCTGGTTTTAAAGGCACAAACTCTTATAATATGCAGCATTCTGCAGAGTTCAGTCAGTACAGATCTGATCTGCTACTCCTTCATTTATTTTTTTTAAATCAAATTAAGTATTGTTATTACATTTTTGTCTTATTATATTAATGTTGACAGAGACTGGCTAAAGGCCATTAACTGTAAGGAGGAAAAGAGTTCAATGAGATGGTCTAAATGGTGTAAGAGTATGCACTAAAGGTATCTTTTACATTTTAGAGAGTGCTGTTTGCATTAATTTTAAGATGCAGAATGATATGTGTTGCAACTGTTTTTTCTTTCAATTTTTCTGGAACTTAATTACTAAAAAAATTCTCTCTGCCAATAAAGTTTCATAGTATTGAAGGACTAGCTGAAGGACTAGGAATTTCATAGAACTGAAGGACTTCAGCTTACACTGTAATAAAAACTTTGGTTATTCTTAAAAGGCCTTTCAAACAAGTGTTTAGATGTCTATGACATTCAGGCTGAAATATTTCATGTGGTATTCATACTGCCAACTGAAGGGCTTTTTATTGCAGACATCTTCTGGGTTATTCATTGTGGATTCCTCTTATAGATGCTTAAGGGACATCAGAGGTGGCTTCATCTGGAAAGTCTTTTAGTCTTTTGTACTCCTAGTGGAGAAACAAGTGCCTGCAGGGTTCAGTTATCTCATACATTCCTAAAAGGTCAGATGACTCATATGACAAAAGTGCTTTTTACTCTGTTGTGACTACAGAGTCTAGAAAACTAGTTCAGATATCTACATTTTATACATTTGCATTTGCTCAGATGATTCTGATCTTTTTGAATGTAGTTATACTTCAAATGGATCTACAGGCTCTCAAAGGATTTGATTATTAAGCCACAATTTTTTTCAGTTTGGCATCTAGACTCTACAAGCCTGGCTTGGACATTAATCTGAGTCATTCTATCAATTTTTTTGAGTAAAGAGACATAACTCCCACTACATCAAGTGAGAGATAAGTCTGGTAGTGTCTGTTCCATTCCAGTTCACTATATTAACATTATAAAAACTATATAAGGGAAGAGACTTTGTTAAAGGCTTAAATATCTTATTCTTTAAGATTTGTAAAACAAATATAAAAAGAAAAATTTAGCTTTTTAAAAATAAAAGTTTGTGAGGTATTTATCATGCAGATAAGTAAACTGACAAATGAAAGTTTTACTGAAGACAGTATTATGAAAGAGAATAGGAAGATAGAGTGTATATGAAAGGAATGATACAGACAAAACCAAATCCTTGAGTGCAAACTGAAATTAAGGGAATAAAAGTGCTTATGGAAATTTTTGCAGCCTTAAATGAAAGAAGGAGAGGAAGGGATGTGAAGGGGTGTGTGTGTGTGTGTGTGTGTAGATAAGTGATGACAGCGTTTTGGGCAGAATGTCAAAAATTTTGACATTGGAGTGAAGCCCAACAGAACCAATGACAGGGTGAGTGAAGTGAGTAAGGACTACTTTAGAATTTATTTAGATTCTGATTGATTAATCACCAAAGTCAGAGGCTACTGTTCTGAAAATCCCACAAAAAGCCCTGTGGTTTACTTACCAGTTTTTGGAATTTTAAGTTACCACACAAAAAAGTTTTTTTATTTCAAGGTGACTAGCAATGCTACCACTCACAAACCTTTTCTGATTATCTTTACAAATAGACCTTGAGACAGTGATTGAAGGTTGAGGTGGCAAATGTAACTGAGTACAATCTAAAATGTATTGTTACATACATAAAAACATCCCAAACTCTGCCCATACCATGTTGGATTTTTGAGCTGCCCATCTTTACTTGGGAACAAGATCTTTGTTGCAATAACAACATAGGTTTTGTTCTTAATGATTGTTATCCCTTCCTCTTAAAAATGCTGTAATTAAACTGGAAAAAAATTACAAAGAAAGGTGAAAAAGATGATCTAAATTGTGATGTTACAGGCAAACCAGAGTTCTTTACCCTGGAGAAAAGACTGTTCTATGGAAATATTAAAGAGGGCTAAGATAGTACGAAGGTTGTACATTAAGGATTTCTTGTTTTTTCTCATTTCTGGTTAAAAAATGTTCAGCATCAGTTGAAGCTAACAGAAAAGCAAGCAAGAAAGCTTCATTCTTCAATTTGTTTTAGCTTCTATAATCTATTTTTCAAGAATCTCCACGAATTTTATGTGCCTTCAGAATAATGGATAATTTAGAGAAAGAATATCCACAAATACCTATTGAATAACAAAAGACATTATCTCTGGCTGAGGAATTCTAAATGTTGCAAATTTTTGGAGGTTAGATTATTTGGTGAAGTCTCATTGTGTGCTGTATTGTTCCCTTTTTACTTTGGGTGATCTTTTGGAGAATGGTTACTAAGACTGATGAATCAGTAGTCTTTGCTCTTACCTAGAATCACCCTTATGTTAGAAACAAAGCAAATTTTAAATAATAATAGATTTATCTGGTAGTGTTAAAATAGAATTATAACAAATGTGTGAAATTTATATTTACATATTTTTCAGGTAAATATATGAAATCTATCAAGTTGCATTTAAGGTAGAGTGATTCCTTCTTATTCCATGTGTGAAGTACAGTTTTCCAAATTGCAGTTTCAGGAGTGTGCTTAAAAAGGTTGAAAATCTTTGAGTATGTCAGTCCTGTAGCAAAACCAGTGAAGATTATAAACAGGAGAGTAAGTGGTGAAGGGACATATTATCTTTAACTCTGCTGTTTTCTAGTGTTCAGCTCTGATGTCTTTTTCCTCAGAAGCATCTATTTTGCTTCTCTTTTTGGTTTAGTTTGCTAGATTTTGTTTAATTTCCTATCTCACACTTCCTTTAGTGAGCAGTAAGTGTATTTGTGCCAAAACCAAGAACATTGACTTCCTATTTCGTACTGTTATCAGCGTGTTTCTTTTACAGGAGAGCATATCAACCCAGTAGTGCCAAATCTGTGGTAAGTACTGCAGTAATTCACATTTTCCTGCTTCCCTCTTTCAGGACTGCACATTATACTTTCCAGCATGTGATGTGAATGCAGATGGATCTTTGTACCTGGAGGAAGAAAACAAAGGAAAACAACTGTTTGCTCATGTTGTGGCTGTGTACGTGAGACTTGAGGGGAAAAGGTACCCTTTCAATGTAATTTTCATTTTAACAGAATTATTGAATGTGGGAGCATAAAAGTAGTTAGCATTACTTGTCCAACAGTCTTGTATCTGTTTCCAGCAGAAAACTGGAACTAATTTAATGAAACTGGTATTTAAATGAAGACAAAATACTTATATTCCATCACATATATCTATTAATAGGAAGACAGTAGTTTAGAACAGCTTTAAAGGTATTAAATTTCTTTGCCATCAAGTTCATACTTGCTAAAGTCTATGTGATAATTGGTTTTTGCAGTACTTGGAAACATACCACCCATCCATAGGCAGGTATTACAGCTCTCCCAGCTTTCCTTTCCATTACATAATCAAACAATACTCAAAATTCAGCTGAAAAAGACTTTGCTGTAGACAACCTGCAAAAGTAACATCCCAAGATAATTTTTAAAAAGTGTGCATAGTCTTTAGTGACTGAAAGATTGTAGTAAGAAGAAGACCTCTAAAGAATGCCTTAAGTGGATGAGCTACTGTGTTGAAACACTGGGAAACTAGAATTACTTCCTGTAATGTATGTGATCCATAGAGTATTGGCATGTGTTAATGCTGGTCTCCTTTTGCGTTACAAATTGACTTTGATTGATTGTAATTAGAAGCAAGAAGAAAAAATTGAGAAGAAGATGCAGCAAAGGACAAGAAAACCTTAAAAATTATGACTCCCTCACTCTGGACAAAGGCAGAAGCCAGTGCAAACTCAACCAAACAAATTCTCACCTGAAAAAAAAAAAAAAGAAAGAAAAAAAAGTATCTGTTTCATGCTAATTTAGTAGACATTAGTTTAGAAGGCATTATAAACATTTCGGATGAGATTTTGCTTGCATAAATTTAGTTATAAAGCTCAGACTTACATCTGAACTAGAAGCCAAAATATGTGATTTTTTTTTTATTCTAAAGCAGAAATCTTAAACCTGTTAGAGGACAGAGGTGACGTCTAAAGCAAAACGAGAAGTATTTCATTCTTTGTTGAGGTAAGGGTGCCCTTACTGTGCTGTGGTGCAGGAAGACGAAGATGAGTGTGGAGAAAAGAAGTTTATTTTTCAGATTCAAGTTCAAAGACACAATATTTATGTTTTCATGGAATATTATGTTGGGGGATAGATCACTATACATTCTTTAGCTTAACAGAAAGATGGTTACATGTATTGGCTCTTCTGAGAAGGAGATAGCCTGAAAAGGAATTCAAAAGCAGCATGGAAATTTGTGAGGAGGAGAGATATTGGACTGGAAATAGCAGTACTCTGAATGACATCTGACATGGTGAGAAACTGCTGTGGTGGAATTAAAGCCTCCATCTAAGGGAGAAGCATCCTCCCTGTTGGATACCGTGAGGTGTCTGCCTCCAGCCAGTGAACTGTCAGTTCAGGCTGCAACAACACATACCCCACCTTGTGATGTGCATAACTGAAGTCATGGGGTTCTTTCACACTAATGTGTGATTCAGCAGGTTGTAATGAGCAGAACAGATCCATGGAAAGATAGACCACCCACACCTCTAACAGGAGATGTGTAAGGAGAGGAACAGGCATGCCCAGATTAGGTGTGTGCACTTTTAACTACTCAGAGATCCTGTGACAAAGATGTGTATATGTAACTGTTTATGTGTCTGACATTAGGGCATCTTGGGTGGGTTGTTGCAGGAGGTAGTTTTTGTTCATGTGTATTATAATTGTGCATATTTCATATGCGTCTAATATTGTGGTTTATTAGCATTTTGCTTGCATCTAATATTATGGTTTATATGTATTGCTGAATGTTTAATACAGAGATCACTGATTGCTGATTAATTACATGCTGTTAATAAATTGCTTCTATTCTGATTTTCCCTCTGATAATGTATCACATTTAGCAAAAAAATCTCTGAGCTGGGTATACTGTTACTGTAATAAACATAGCTGTGTAATTCAGCATCATAGAAAGGAAAAAACAAGGATTTTGTTTAGATTTTGAGTAATAGCAAAATTAATAGCTGAGTGGTAAGTAAGTTTTGATACATGTGAAATCTTGCCAGTCTCTGAAATGCCTACCATTGAAATGGTGAAAATTTTATCTATAGATACAGTGAAAATATAAGTAAGACTGTTTTGTATCAGTTAATTTACAGTAGTTTTTGAGCGATAGAAAAGAATCCTTTTAAAACTGGGAGTTAGATTAAGAAATGTAATTCAGGAAAGGATAACTCGTAGTTCCTTCATTATGACTCGAGTGAAAAGGGAAGAAGAATAAGCATTGCTGATGGAAATTGTTAATGCACCAAGAACATTTCCTGTGAGATGTTATGGAAAGTGCTGTCTTCTAGTTTTATGGAACAGATTCTTCAAAGAACATAGTGTCAATTAGAAACCTGGAAATAAAAGAGGTATTTGACGTATTTGAGTAACAAATTTTAGTTTGATCAAGGAATCAATTTTTCTCTAGTAAGATGACATAGTTAAGATACATTTAAGTACAGCAAGTTCATAGGCTTTAGTTTTTAAATTGTTATTATAATTTTAATTGACTCAAAGATTTAAACTTCCCCATTTAGGACACAATGTGGAAATAGATTTTGTTTCTGACGACCTATGTTAAAAAATTGTGAAGTAATCAGAGACTGTAATCTGTGTTGACTTTTAACATACTTTGAGGTAATAAGACATTTTCTTAGCTATAATTGTGAAGCATAGTTGTGCGATCCATACATTAATTTTTAGTTGTTAAGACACTATTTATAAGGCTGCATCTTATTTTTCTTCTTCACATTGTCTCATGCTACAGTTTTATCATTTCAGTTTTAATTCTTCAAAGATACTGATATGTCTTGAAAATGACTATTTTTTTTTTTTACTTTCAAAAGGAGCAATTGAAATGCAATATTAAATAAATTACATAAAGACTCTAACTACCTGGTGGCCTTGGCAACCCTTAAGAAAACTCAGTCTTATACAAAAGGTAGTATTTCCTTCTTTCTTTTCGTGGTTTCTCAGATGTAATGTTACATCTGTGCAGAACAGTTGAGTGTTATCATTATAAGGCAAGAATATATGACATCTAGATACTGTTAAGAGTTCCTTTTGAACTTATGTATACTGAATGCAGGTAAGACATCACACTGTCATCTCTGTAGCTCATTTTATTCTTGGTACTGAAGGGACAATTTTAAATATTAAAGCGCTTGGAGGTTATTTTATATTTAATCCGAGATGGAGGTTTGGATCAGCCCCTTGGTGATACAGATTCTACAATTTACTCTACATCATAAGTATGTCGGTTTAGATAGGCATAATTTTCTTTTTTTATGGGCAGAAAATCATGATTTCCTGAGATACTCCTGCCTATCCTTGCTAATAATTGACAAAAGAAAGGATCTAATGTTGATGACTGAGAAAATAATTAAGGAGCTCTGGTTGCTCCTTGACCTTGTAATGTGTTTGGAAAGAGCTTTGAAACCTTTCTAGAGAACATACTAATATGTGAAAGAAAGTATCCCTATTTGTTAAAGAATCTCTATTCCTAACAAGTAATCAGATCAATATCCTTTTTCATCTGTTGTCTTTTTTATTTACTCCTTCTACATGCAGATCATGAACAGCATTCAGTGAGAGCAACAGCTCAACAGAATGAGAAATGGTAAATTTGAAAAGACAGCTTTGGGAAACCAAGCAAATGACTGACATTGCTCATGGCTGGGAAACCTAGAAGGTGTATGGATTCGTAATTAGTGTCTTTGAGAGACATTAACTTTTCTGTTCTTTTTTAACCTATCCTAT
>VXBU01016075.1:0-14859 GCA_013400315.1 Bombycilla garrulus | reverse complement strand
CTTCCCAAAATAGCTTATGAGTAAGCTCCTGAAAGTGTGGTACTGAGAGGAATAATGTTTAGAGGTTTTAGCTTTTCTTTTCCTTCCTGTGTAATTATTTATCTGTTTACCAATTCATTTCACATAATCTTGCATACCAACACACAAGTTTTTGTGAAGATTTGTGGTATACTATTTCTCTAGGTACTTTTGAGATATATTTAGAGAAAGCTGGGGTTTTTTTGGGAAGGTATGTAAAATTTCAAAACAAATTCTTCCAGCAAACCTGTACCACATTTTGAAAAAGGAGAGAAGTGAATTAAAAAAACCCAAATTATGATGTCCACAAGGAAAGAGTCAATGAAACAAATACAGGCGTGGTCAAGAAGAAGTTTTGAGTATGCTTCGTATTCCTACATCTGATGGGTCTTAATCATCATTTCATATTCAAATATTAATAAATAATGTAGCTAAATATCATTCATCAGTATTGTTTCTGGGCTTTAAGAGTATAAGAAATTGAAATCTAGAGAGTTGCAATCTCACAGGTTTCAAATCAGGTGCTAATTTTGCATGTTTCCATTTGTATGTGCTGACTGTAAGATAAACAAGAAAGAGTTTGATAGAAAGGTTCTCCATTGAGGGTTGGACTTCATGTTGGTTTTCCTGCTGAGTACTCAGGTTCTTTAAAAAGCAGTAGGAGCTGCATGTGCTCACTGTATGTAGAGCTGAACAGAGCATGAACTTGTTTGTCGGCTAGTACACTGAATATTTGGAAATGTTTACTAGCCCAAACTTATCCCTTTCCTTCACTCACACAGTACAGGCACTCTAGATAGTCTTGAAGTCTTGTGTTGAAGGAATCAGAACTTTTGGAGCTTGTCCAGTAAGATTCTTAAGGATCTCAATGCTTTTTTTCAGAGGTAAGGTCAGCTAGCTCAGGTTCAGCCTGGTCATTTCCTTGGTTCCTGTTAGTCTCTCTGACAGTGAGCCAAAGCTCTGCTGATATAAATACCTGAAGTGAGGCATCTGGCTATGACAAGACTCAGACTTGCGCTTCTTTTTTCTTTTGAAATGATTTAATTTCTGGATAGTTTTTAATTGTTTCAGTCTCACATGGAACAAAGAACAATGAAAGAAGAGGCTCTAGTCTTAAATATTTTTTTTTCTCAACAGAATAATTTTGGTAAAAAGAGGATTTTATAGTTTTCTTATAAGAGTGAATGAAAAAATTACTTCAGCTATTTGGGCCAAAGAAATGCAGAATGCAACAAGTTTTTTGCTGAAGAGATATTTTTGGTAGAAAATATGTGTGTTTTCTAGCAGGAACAGCTGAAAAGTCAAAAGTAGCATAGAGAGATGTGCTGTAAAATGCATCCACTTTAAATACTCTATAAACAGTAATTAAAAAGAAAAATATAGTGTACAGTGCAATGTCATTAGTAGATGCAAACTTCTTAATCATTGCTACAGGTGGTTTTCACATGATACAAAACATGAAGAAGAAGAGAAACAAAGTTGTGATGAATCCTTACTGCTTTTTTCTTTATTTCCCTCAATAACATGTCCAGCTCCTTCCCTGAGCATGTTTCTTTAGTGTGACTATTTGGGATAAAGTTTTTTGCTGACAGTGCTTTTATGACACGTTACATTCACTGATACAGGGTTTACTCTATAGTGAACTCTCTTACCACTACATTTGAATGTTTATTGAATATTACCATGACATTCATTCCTAATCCTATGTGTCTCCCCTTCCTGGACATTGTAGGGAACTTCATTTTTTCCCTTGAATTTGGATTTTAGAACACTCAGTACTTCTCATGAGCCACCCAGGATCTTCACTGCATCTCACTCATTATTAATATTTTCAACAGCTACCTAAATAATGTTACCCATCAAATGAACAATATCAGTTGCTACCTCTACCTTCATTATAAGAATTCCTTAGCTAAGTTTAGACAGTTTCTAGACTAACAGATTAAAACCTCTCCCAGGCACTGAACTAACTGGCAGGTAATACTATGCACATACGTCAGCAAAATCCCTTATTCTCCAAAAGATGATTGAGTACAAGCTGTCTTTTAAGACTAGTTCCTGAGGCAATTTGCCTACCAAATTATGTTCACGGACCTATATGAAAGAGGTACAGAACAAAGATCTTTTCTGCAGTATTTTGGGAGTTTACGCAGACAAGTATATTTTAGTATTCAGGGGGATTTCTGTATTTTTAAGACATAATCTTCAGCAGATTCCAAAAATCATAATACTTGCAAGAAATAAAAGGATAACAATTTCCCTTGGTCATACATGGTGTGACCATGTACTGGAAATCAGAAGGAAAAATATTTCAGTATGCAAATTTTGAATAATTTTTCTGTTCTCTAATCTTAAATCGATATTGACATGAGGGTTGATTCTTAGCAGGGAAACCTGAATTAATATCATAAAAGGGTAAGGCTTGACACTGCTTTACACTTTATAGCCACTATATGTATGTGAGAATGAACCGTAATGGTAGTACTTTCTGACTGTGAAGCCTAAATACAGATTACAAGTTAAATGTTCTTTACAAAAGGAAACTCATAGAAGACAAAGGATACTTGGAACTCTGGAGTTCAACCCATATAACTTCCAAACGTTCTTTCAAGGTACAACTTGCAGGCATTTGCACAGCGCTAGCTTCCTCTGACCCTTGAGACCATGACAGGACCAGATTCTTCTTCAATGCTCAGTTTTGCACAAACTCAGCTCCAGAGACCAAAAAGCTCCAGTTTCAATAAATGTGAATGGTGGTTTATGTCCACAATGAAGCAGAGAGAAGTATATTCCTACTTTCTGTGTTGCTGTTTTGGGCTATAAATCAGACAAACATCCATACAAACTGCATATTTGCCTCTCAAACTGATGAATGAAACCACTTGCAAACATGACAAGCTGAAAGGACTTTACACTATTCATAAAAGCACCGCTAAAGGGATACCTTCTGACCTGGCAGCTGGCATAATATATTTGATGAGGAACTGGAGTTATCTAAAATTTCAGAGATCTGTATGTGGACAATGGAAATTGAGTTAGAGGTTTTTCAAATCTGTGATATTGTTAAGTTCAGTAGCTTATTCTTAACTTGATGAAAATATTTTCAGATCTGATTATCTAAAGTTTGAAGATTTTTTTACTCAGTGGATTTGAGAGAAAGCTTGAGAGCAGATATAAATACACACCAAGTACTGTGGTGCTTTTAGTCTCCATCAACCTTTCTGCTGTTGTCAAGGGACGATGTAACATTTTCTTGGACACAAGCTTGGAAGCATAACCTTGGGTGTTCTAAGCATATTTTAGGATATAGTGGAATTAGAATATGGAAGTTACATGGCTTCCATTTACAGTACCTTTGTTTAATAGTTACCATTACAATAAAGTAAGTAAGTCCATTGTTTTTTTGGTACTGGCAATTTTTCATCACCTGGAAGGAATGTTTTATCCTTGGCTGACATATTTAGGGTAGTTTATAACTGTGTGTTAATGAAAAACAGGAGCATTTTGTTTTTAGGAAAGGGATTTTGTTCTTACAATCACTTGTTATTTGTATATGGAGATTTTTAGATATGTTGAAATATATCTGATTTCTCACAGATTTTCTCTGTCTGGAAAATTTCCCCAGGCCTATTTTCCATGAGGAAATTATATTTCCCCTTTGAAGGAAACTTCTAGTTTAAGACTCAAATAAATGCTGAAAGGTTCTTGTCTTCAGGATCTCAATGAGCACCATGGCACATTGTATTTGATGTTACTCCAAGCATAAAAAATTTATCAAATCATCCCCTTAGTGTTTGAAATTCATAATTTACAACAATTAGTGTATACACTTCTCTATGTATGCCTTAATTTAATCTTAAGTGAAACACTGGTCTTATAGCTCTAGACTGAACCTTTTGCATGAAATGCAGTTTTAGAGAACGTGAAGTTTTCATTCAAACCAAATAAGTGAAATAAGATTTTCTCCTCAAGGAGATTTTTTTTGAAGATCCAGTTAATAAAATTATTAGGGAAATGTCTCTGCCTCAATTAGGGTGCAAATGAAACCATGTGCCAAGATCTGTATGGATTTTTATTTAACAGTAAGTGTGAAGGAGAGATAGGAAGAAACAGGAGAAGGGTGGAGGGGTGGGAAAAGAAAGAATGATAGGCAGATTCAGTAGACCCACTTCATGGGTCCTGTTGGCCTTCTTTTGGTCTTCTCAATGATGAGGATTCCAGTCTTGTCAAAGTGATGGTCATTGTCTTGATCTGTCAAGGATGGGGGAACCCCATGAAGCAAAGAATTACTGAGTTTATATTTGCTCGTGTTTGGGTGGCAATGCCCAGGTAATTTCCCTAACTCAGGGTATTTTACACTGGGTGATGTAATATTTTGGATCACAGGACACTTAGAAGTCTTTGATAGCACCTCCTAAGACATTACAGCTGCCTCTGACATCAGAGAAGTTGAATTAATTATTGGCCATCAGCAGGGGTGAATACTTTCAGGCTGCTTGTGGGTGCTTGTCCCAGAGGAGAGTTTTCACACTTAGCCTTTGATGATGGGTGTGCATGCTCTCTGCACTTGAGAGGTTAAACATCGATTGTTTGAGTCATTAACCATTAACAGACCCGTGTCTCACGGGCTTATAAAGAGGATGTTAAAAATTTTTGTGAACTTTCTGAATTATTTTTTTTCATCATTTTAAGTATGTCCATTTTCAAAACCATTCTTTAGGCATCAACTTCACAGCAGTTTTGCCTTTGAATTGATTCTACTGAGTGACAGTATCTTTAGTCCATAGTTAATGTTTTTTTTCCAAGTGTAGTTCTTCAAATTTCAACACTCTTCATGTTGGTCTACTTAATAAAGTACAAATAAATCTTTTCCCCATTATTGTGTGTAGATAATGGCACAGTGTTTCTGTCAATATAAACTATACTTAATCTGTTAAATAAACAAAATCTTTAAATTGAACAAGCAGTAATAATCTGATACAGTGACACATGGAATTCAGATGCAGATGACAATATTTTTACAGAAATCTGAAATATCTGTACACCAGAGCCTGGAAATGCTCCTCAGTATTTGTGGTGTGCTGACCATGGCTGGATGTCAGGCACTCACCAGAGCTTCTCAATCACTCCCTTAGGGGGAGAAAAAATTATTACAAAGGTTCCTGTGTTAACTTAAGGACCAGGACAGATCACTCACCGAATACTGTTAGGGCAAAACAGACTTGAACTGGGGCTATTAACTGAATTTATTCCTAATCAAAATCAGATCAGGATAATAAGAACTAAAACAAATCTTAAAAACACCTTCCCACCATGCCCCCTTCCTTCCCAGTGGCACAGGGAGACAGGGAATAGGGATTAGGGTCAGTTCATCCTGTGTTGTTTATGCCTCTGGTCAGGGAGAGAAGTCCTCTTCCTGCTCCAGTGGGGGGTTGCTCTCATGGGAGACAGTTCCCCACAAACTTTTCCAGTGTGAATCAATTCCATGGGCCGGAGTTCTCCATTAACTGCTCCAGCATGAGTTCATTTTCATGGGGTGCAGTCCTTCAGGTGCAGCCTGCTCCAACTTGGGTTTTTCAAAGGGTCAGGAGTCCCACCAGGAAACCTGCTCCAGCATGGGCTCATCTTTCATGAATTCACACGTCCCTGGCAGAAGCCAGCCAGCTCCATCATGGGCTTCCCACACATTCACAGCCTCCTCTAAGACATCCATGTGCTCTGACGTGGAACTCCTCCAGGGGCTGCAGGTGGACCTCTGCTCCTCCATGGACTTCCACGTGCTGCAGGGGGCAGCTGCCTCATTATGGGCTGCAGGGGAATCCTGAGTCTGGTGCCTGGATCATCTTAGCCCTATCCTTCTCCACTTCACCTTGAAGCTGTTCTTCTCACACATTCTCAGACCAGTCTTCTTTGGCTTCAATTACATCTGCACAATATTTTTTTTTTCCTTTTTAAGTCTGTTATCACAGGTTATTACCTCTGATTGGCCTAGCCTTGGATCTGTTCTGGAGCCAGCTGGTACTGGCTCTGTTGGACATGGGGGAGGCTTCTGGCAGTTTCACACAGGAGTCACCTCTGTATTCCCTGCTATTACCAAAACCTATCCACAAAAACCTACTATAGTATTCTATTAGAAATTTCAACCCAAAAAGTAGATTTTAAGATTTTCATCTATCCAGCTCTTTTTTTAATGGCTATCTGCATGGAAGATAATATTTCCATCTTCCCTAGTTACTTGAATATCTTTCTAAGATTCAAACAGAAGTTCTGTGCGAAACTCAACTGGGGAAGTTCACTGGGAAGTTCAGTGAACTGCCTTAAGCAATAGACCTGATGATAATAGTCCCCTTCAGTCATGAAACCTGTCTTTTATTTAGCACAAAATAAATACAAACTTTTTTCTCTTGAAATTAGTTATTGTGAAATTCATAGCCTGGTCACACAGAAGTGTTGATTTGATAGCATATATGGGTAAAAAAGTTTTTATAATATATATAGTATAATAATAATTGGGATTACTTAGATTCAAATTTATTGGCACATTTTAAATTAAAAACATAGTAATAAAGACCCATTTTTTTCTCTATGTGTGTCTAGTCTCTTTTCTCAGAACAATTTTAGTATTGTCCTCAAGACCATGCTCAAAAAGGATGCAGGAATCAGGCTACAAATACTAGTTGAGTCTTGAATGCCCAAAGGGATCTGTGTGTTCAGACAGTCCAGCGGATTAATGCACTGATGGTCAAGGTCTGCATTTCCTCCCTGCTGCTAATTCTTTCCCTAAGTGAGCTTCTGAGAGCCTCCCTGAAAGCAGGCTAATGCGACGCAGGCTGTGTGGTCCGCTTAGTCAAGGTCTGCAGAAGAAAAGGCCAAAACATATCTGCCCTCCCCAGACCACTCTCTAAAGCTGCTTCTTAGATATTCCAGAGATTGCCTGACAGAAAGGTGAAGGACAAGAAAAAAGAACAAATGAAGTTAAGAAACCTGTATAGTAACTACAGTTCCTTCCAATATCCTCTTTTGTTTTCTACAGGGAGAGAGTATCTTGGAGATGAGTAATACAGCCTCTGAATAGGGCCCTTTGAGTGGGTCCTCTGAGCCATTATCACTCTATCTGGGATCGTCCTAGAGCTCTTTTCTCTTATCTTGTAAGGAAGTACAGGATAGTAGCTAGATAGGGAACCAAACCCAGTAGACAGTCCTCTCTGATGTAAGAGAAAGTTGCTGAAGACAGTATAAAAGAAAAGCAGTCATAGTTGCTGACTGCTGAGATAATTTATCCTGTACATTCAGTATTTCCACCTTTGAAAGCAAAAAAGTGCTGACATTTAAATTGCTAACATTAGATAAATGTTGGAGTAAAATTGGCAAAGAAACATGCTTCAGACTTTCTTTTATCCTGTGGAGAAAGCTGAAATCCCCTGTGGAAGCCCTTCTTGAGATTAAAGGCCTAGGGATTTAAGAAATAGTCATGTCTTTCATGGCCAAAGGTAATGAACTGAAAACACAAATAAATGTTTTTCAGGAAAGCTATGCAGCTGTGACATCCCTGAGACACTATATCAGGAAACACAATCCTCTTTTGAAAAGTTGAGGAGTACTGCAGTACTTTAAGGTCTTTCAAACAAATGTAGTTGACCATAAGGTGGTGCAGTACAACACATCTCAAGGATTTTTGATTGTGTGCAGTGAGTTTAAATATTGGACCTCTTCCTAAAAGTAAAGGAGTTGAACTTGGTGACTTTACTGAGGATAATTGCTCTTCATGGTAGATGGTTAAAATTTGATCAAAAAACTTTGTCGAAAAACACGTGAAAACAAGAGACATTATGCAAATTATGGAAGCTTCTACATAAATGTAGGAGGAAGCAGACTAAATAGCCATTGATCTTAGAAGCATCAATATATGAAGGAAAAATCTAGGCAAACCAAACTTATTTACCAGAAAATAAATAATGAAGGATCAGGGAATGAAAAAAGGAAATATGATATGGAAGTGCAGTAACTTTATTGTTGTTTATATTCTATAGAGAACTTTTAATTTTCTTTTCTACTGAAAGTACTCTATGGTGTAGATAGTATTTTAATAAAGGGTTTCTTCCTTTATGTTTTTATGAAGCAAGAGAGTATGATTTTCTGTATTAAAAACAGCTGTCACAGATCTGCACCCAAGAGGTGGTAGTGGGGTTCTGATCAATATGTGATGATGAGTGAGAGAGCAGTACTCAGCTGAAGGACTCAGTAGAAGCTTTGGCTAGGCTAAGGCATACCTTCTGAGTGCGTATCTTACGTGGGATTTGGCACCACCATTCTAGAAAATGAATCTGACCCAGTTTGGGGAACAGGTTTAAAGTTACACAGCTCCGATTACTGGTTAGAGGCAAGTTCTGGTGTAACACTGTGAGTTTTGTACTTCCACAGAGAAATTTAGTGTGAGGTCATGGCAGAGGTAGGGGTCTGCCAGTGCCAATCTATGCTGTGCACCACCTACATACACATGGCTAAGGATGGAAGTTGTTACGTGTCTCATAACATGTGTGTGGCTTTGCTGTGAAGACCTGGCAGCTGGACTTTGTTAAATAAGTAGCAATCTCCCTGTTCCTTTGGTGGACTTGGATAGATAGCTCAGCTGATTCTTCGAAAACATTCAGCATTCTGTTAGCTTTGAGTCTGACTGTGTGAAAGGGCTGTATGAATAAGCATTCTCTGCTTTGGAGATCTTGAGTCCACAGTTCATCATGTTGATGTGTTGGATAGTTGGAAGAAGCAGTTTTGGGCCTCCTAAGTGATTTGCACCCCTTTCACAGGTGCTTTCACAGCACTGGTCTGGTTTGTGGGGACAGAAGCATGGGTATTACAATGGACTTCTTAATGTATTGGTGATTTTGCTACGGCATCTAGAATTATATCAGTACCTGTTTACGAGGGATTAGGTCTTGATATTTTCAACAAAGGGACTTGATTAATATTTGTACAACTCATTATAAACACAGTCATACATCCACAAATGTGTCCTATTTAGGCATGCAATATAATGTGCAATGCAATTAATTGTGGGGCAGTGATGATTAAGCAGCATAGGATCTTTATTCCAAACTGCATGTTGCTGTTTATTATTTTTGGAACTGCAGTTCTCTTTCCTCAGTCTGATTCACTCTGAGTCATACAAAACACATTCTCATTAAAATGGGGTGCACAGCAGCAAGCGCTGTCGTGCTAGTTCTGCACCATTAGGTAATTGTTTGAGTCTTTTCTAGTGGAGATGTCTGTAGCACAGGCAGTATAAAAAGACGAGGACAATGTGGGTGTCTGGTGGGAGGATTCAAAGTTAGAAGAAAATTACCTATTAGAAAAACTTCATCTTGAGCTTGCTTATTACAAACTTGACAGTATTTCAATTTTAAAATATTTGTACAGTGTAATTAGAGGCGTGGAAATGATTTTTCATGTGCAGAAGTAATCCTCTTTAATACAGTGAAAAAAGACCATGAAGATTCATCTATTTGAGCTAGATTTGAGGTCAAGCTCTAATACTGGACCAGTTCTTAGGACAGACATTATTGAAATGGCATTTGAAAATGTGTCTAAGAAATCAGAAAATGGGATATTTGGTGATTTTTATTAGTTAACTGATCAGTTTTCCTAATAACAACACATCAATATCTATGCATTGTTTTAATCTTTCAATCTCATTTGGTAAGAATTTTAATAAGGCATATTCTGATTCATAAACAGCGCTTTCCTTCTTGTGTACAAGGTAGAATTTGAAGTAGATACCACTACAGCTAATATATTTTAAATTTATTTTCTCATCTACTGTCTAAAATTCATAAGCTGTGTTCTCAGAAACAGGCAGCCTGCACTGCTTGGAGAGACTATCAGATTAAAGAAAACAGACACCTAGGATAGCACATCAGAAATGACACAAAGGAAAGTATTTATGCAGGGATGAGGAGCTTCCCTCCCCCATGCTGTGAACAAGTCAAGAAGAATCATTACAAATAGCTGAAAAATTACTCTTCCCTCATCTTGGGAGAAGAAGAAAATGTCTGGGTAGTTGATTTGGAACAAGAAGCATAGGGAAACAGAATGGCTGACATAAAAAATGTGGAAATTTTAAAGCATTTATTGAAGTACAGTTGATTTGATTTGGTAATAACAAGGCTTATGTTAGATACAAACATGAACAGAACTGCCTGAACAACAAGAAGGGGTCAGTTTCTGTATAAGTTCAAAACATAACAGTATTTACTAATGAAAATGTTTAAAATAAATGTAAATTATTGATTTTCCTTGCTTAAAAGTAAAGTACCATATAGAGATAAAATGTTTAAATCTGTTGTTTTACATCTCTTAGTTTTTAAAATCCCTTTTTTATCTGAGATACCTTCTATGGCTATGAATTATGAGAGTGTCCTTTTTAAATGTGTAGCTTTCAGTAAAATCCATTATCAGTTCTTTGTTTGAATTCAGTTCACATCTTCTCATAGGCTATAAAGAGATTCAATCTGTTCCAGAACAGTAATCACAGTCCATTAAACTCTGTTCCCTGTAGTCTTTGTTCCCTGTTACGTGTGATACCGTAATTGCGTGTGTGTGTGTGTGTGTGTGTGTGTGTGTGTGTGAGAGAGAGAGAGAGAGAGAGAGAGAGGGAGAAAGATATTCAAGTGCCTTGCAAAACTGACACAAAGATTTACCAGTCCAGGCAAAACATACGCTTGTTTTTCCTTTAGAATGCTGATAATTTCCTTGAAAAATTAGCAAGTGTTTTATTTGCAGTTTTATTTGTTTTATTTACAGTCAAAAAAACAGAAAAAATCCTCCCTCCCCCATCCAAAAAAACCCCACTCTAGAGGAGCAGATTTTCATAAAACTGTATCTGAAAAAAACCGTTCCTGTATTAACTCTTTAGTGCTCTTGATCACCAACCTAATCTGAATGCCATGAAGAAGAGACAGAAAAATAAAAGCCTTTTAAGTTCACTTCAGAGATAATGGAGTTTGTGATCTAAAAGATTGTCTCTCTAGATTGAAAGCCTGATATTTTTCTGTCAGATCAAACCTGTTTTGGTCTACTCTAACTCCACTGAATTTTGCAAGGGAGGTAATAAATCTGGTACAAGATTATAAGTTTATTGACAGATTCAAGTTAAATAAAAAATACTGTAATAAAGACGCTAGATTAAAGTTGCAGCCCTATGTGGTTTTTAATGTGTTTTCAGTATAGAGGAATGAAATAGAATGAATAGGAATGAATAGAAAGGTTGATCTGATTAGCATTTTAACCCCAGATCATTCCTATATTTGACTTGAAATGAACAAGTTAGGTTTGGTTTCAATGGGCTGGTCACATACAACTCAAATCTTTAGTTGTTTTGCTGTAATGATACCAACATATTCTGTAGTTAATAGCCTCAAGTGTTACAGTCTCAGTGATCTTGGTAGGTTCAAAACTTGCAAAGTGGGGCTTGAAGTCTTCGGTCTTTCCCGTAGGCTGCTTTTTCCTCAATCCTCCAGACACTAAATCCATGGAAGGTTGTTACAACGAGCCTTAATCTCTTAAATTCTAGAGAACATACTTATGTTTTACTTGAAAAATAATTGCAGTGAGTTTCAAGGGAGAGCTCTGATGATGATCGGCAAAATACTGGTCAAGAGAACTCCCTGGGTGTCCTTTTCCTGCCTTATTCTGCTGGGATTCATGCAAATGTAAAGGGTACCTTACAAGGCAGCTAGGAGTGTCTGGAATTAATGCTGTAGTCCTTTTTGAGCAGTATTGGCTATTAGAGAACAGAAAGGGGCTTCTGAAGATAATGTATTGTGAATTGCCATAGGTGTTTCTCTTTTTATAAAAACAAGCATAATCAAAACTACAGTATTTATGTCTTCTTTTCTTCCCTAAATAAATGGTGTTTTCTAAAAAAATTGAATATCTGCCAGCAACCTATTATTCCTGAGGAATCATACAGAAACACACAGTGTGTATGCATAGAGGGAAGACGGAAATTTGGTGAAGAAATATATTTCCATTGTTGGTATTCAATTCTTTATTCTATCACAAAAAAAAGTCTGTTTTATAAAACTATTTAGACAGTCTCCTTTAAAATGTAAGCTTTGATTTCAAGGCATTTGTTTTGCAGCATTATTTGACTGTGAAATAGACACAGTAATTATTTGGCCTGTTCTTCCTACTTTGTATAACAAATTTGTTTAATTGAAAACTGGATAGCAACTTGAAACCAGCTATACTTGGCATTGTTTGGGTGAAACAGAAAAGATCTAGGAAGAAAAAAAAGTGTGCTATACAGTGGACAGTTGTACTCAGTTCTGTTCATTTATTGGCTCTGGTGTAGTACTTTATGAAAGCCAAGGGACATAGCGGTTTATATTTCAGAAAATATGATTCAGATAGCTGTGAATAGGAAATTGAATGAATGAATGAATGAATGAATGAATGAATGAATGAATGAATGAATGAAGAATTGAACATGATCATTGCATTGGTTTTGCATGGCTTGGTTTTGGTAGCAGGGAGACCACAAAGATGGCTCCTGTGAAAAGCTGCTGGAAGCTTCCACCATGTCCAGCAGACCCAGTCCCTGATAGCTCTGAAGATGAACATGCTGCTGGCTAAAACTGTGCATGTGAGAGACTGGTGACACCTCTGTGATTACATAGGAAGAAAATAAAAATAAAGTTACATAGTTTTGCTTCTAGTCTCCTAGAGAAGAGAAGGCGGTGAGAATACATGAGGGAAACAACATGGAGACAGCAAGGTCAGTGAAAAAGGAGGAGAGGAGGTGCTGCAGGCACCAGGGCTGAGATTTCTCTGCAGGCTGTGGTGAGACTGTGGTGAAGCAGCTGCAGTGCCCCTGCAGCCCATGGGGATCCATGGGGGATGCAGAGATCCACCCACAGCCTGTGGGGAAGGTGCCCATGGTGGAGCAGGTGGATGCCTGGAGGAGGCCATGGTCCTGTGGGAGACCCAGTGGAGAGAGAGGGCCCTGCTTCCAGGCTGGAGCAGCCTGTGCTTGGAGAACTGCACCCTGTGGAAGAGTGACCCATGCCGCAGCAGTTTTGGGAGGACTGGCTGCTGTGGGAGGGACTCACATTGCAGGAGTTTTGGGAAGAATGCAGCAGGTGAGATTGGAACCATGCTGGGAAGTTCATGGAGAACTGTGTTCTGTGGGAGGGACCCCATGGTCTTACAGAGGAAGGACTCCTCTCCCTGAGCAGTGGAAGAAAACCTTGGGTGATGAACTGACCAAAATCCCCACATCCTGTCTCCCTGCACTGTCAGTGGGAAGGAGGGAGGGGTTAGACGGATGGGTGTTTTGAGGGCTTATTTTGCTTCTCATTATTCTCCTCTGATTTTGTCAGTAATAAGTTCATTTTGCAGCCTTAAGTGGAGCCTGTTTTACTCTTGAAGTGCTTCTTCTTGTCCTTATATCAACTTGCGAACCCTTTGTTAATTTTTTTTTCTCTCCTCTGCCCAGCTGTGGCAGGGGAGGGTGAGTGAGCGACTCTTTTGCATGGCTGGCATTGATCCAGTGTCAAACCATGATAGTCATTGACCAAAATATCAGCTGAAAATACTTCCCTAAACCATATGAGCATGGTCTCAGTCTACTATGGAAGAGAAATATTCAATAAAATTTTTTTTGTGGAGTTTCCTGGTTTTTGGCCAGGACTGGGTTATTTTCTTTCTAATTGTTCACATTAGCCATGAGGGGGCAGAGCCTGGAGTTCTGTAGGCATGTCTAGGTTGTTGTTCTATACCATCCTGATCACTGTTGGGGGGTCTAAAGAGAGGGACTCTTGCTTCTGAGGAGGAGTGGTGTGCACCTTTTGGTTGGGAACAAATAGGTGGTGAGCTGAGGGTCTGTCCACCATTTTGTTCATTGTCTTGGGGTCCTGCCATGCTGGGTTGGTTGGTGAGTAACTTTTGCATTAAATCATCTTCTTTTTGTATAATTTTGTTAATAATATTGTTGCTTTTTGTAACTTATTGTTACTTTTTGTTTTCCTATCTAATTGCTGTTCCCAGTAAATTTATTTTATTTCAACCTGTAATCCCTGTCTTTTGTATCTCCCACCAGAGTGGGAAGAAAAGCAAGTGAGGGCAGAAGGGGAGCTGTAAATTAGGGAGTGCCACTCCTAAATGATGATATCCTTCAATTAGTGCCCACTGTGAGGCACAAAGGGTTGAGATTACAACATTTGATCAGAGTGAATTTGAAACTAATTTGATCTAAGCATTTGCTCTGTTAGGTAGGGAGCCACTGTTGCTTGGTCTGTTCCTGTGGGTGTGGTACATAACCCTGTATATATTCCTGTTTGTGCACCCTGTGGGGATCTTTTCCAGAGCAGTGAGAGTGGTCAGGATTGTTCTCCTGCTGTACTGTGTGACAAAAGTTTATGGCATACTACGGCATGAACATCAAAGGCAATGAGGATACTAAATACACTGAATGTGTATTCAGTGTTGCTCTGCTGCCCTGGCCTGGAGTGCTACATCTGGGAATTCATTAATAATTGTAGCTAGCCTGTGAGGCAAGCAGGGGAGGATGATTTTCCCCATCTTTTCACCACCTTTTCTTCCTTCAGGCCTGTTACAACAGTTTCTGAGGATTTTGAATTCTCTTTGGATATTAAGGAAAACATGTTCATGTTGTTAGGTCTGCAAGGCCTCCTCAGTGTGGTGTCCTCATGGTCCACACCATATTTAGAGTTACTAAAAAATTTCTAGGGAGCTTATTCAGAGATCTGCCCAAAGGGTTGGTAGTCATAAGTGGAATGGAATGCGGGAGAAAATGGGTCAGTTTTGGGGGAAATTCTCTGC
>VXBU01016074.1:228196-242677 GCA_013400315.1 Bombycilla garrulus | reverse complement strand
GAGCCAAAAAACATTTTGAAGGCTTGGTGTTGGCTTCTATACAAACAGATGTTGCCTGTCATTCCGTTGTTAAGCAGGCAGCAGATTGGAGCAAGCAGCAGCAGTTTAGGGGGAACTGCAGCAGAACTGGAAAGTGGGAGATACAGAGATACAGAAATATATTTTTCTTTCCTTTTTTCCCTTTTATTTTGGGGTTTTTTTTGTTTGTTCTGTTTTTTGTGGGTTTTTTGTTCTGCACATAAATTTTTTTCCCCTGGAATTACCTCTAATTACAACACGTCTCTCTTCAAAAATCTTTTTTTTTTTAATTCCATTTTTTTCTTTTTTCAAGCGGGCAAAACAACCCCAAAACCCAATGGAAAAGCAGTAGGAGCTTCCACCCAAAATTTTACCACAGCAGCTATTTCTTTTTTTTTTTTTTTTTTAGGGCTGTTTTTGAGAGCTTTCATTTTTTTGGTCGTTGTTTTTCACACGTGTAGGGAAGGGGGTTCTGTTGGAGATGCTTTGGCATTCTCGGTAAGTGAACGTTTGCCATGAGCAGATCAGGGATTTCAGGGATGATTTTGGGGTTTTCCTTGCTGCTAGCCCTGCTCCTGATGCTTTCACCCCAAAATTCTTGCAGCTCCAAGGCCTCTCTGTCTCCTCTCCAGTTTTGGGAGCGCTGCAGGAGCCGGAGCCTCGTTGTTTGTCCACACGAGTTCCCCCAAAGCTCCTTTGTGCTCTGCCCATGGGTTTCACCCCCTCATCCTTTTTAAACTCTCATTTTTCCTTCCCCACTCCCTTTTCCACCTCTCCCCTCTGATTTCACCGCTGCCTGCTTGGGAGGAGAGAGGAGACAGCAGAACGCAGCGGGCTTTGAGCCGAAGGAGTTAAAAGTTTCTTGGCACCAGAGCAGCAGTTTAGCAACAGATCAGTTCATTTAAATGAAAGAAATCACAGCCCCAGCCATCTGATTTTGAAATTTCACATCTTCTGCTTCCACTTTAGAACAAAGCTTCTGTTTTTCTTTCCCCCTTTTTTATTAATTCACGCCGCTTTTGTTCGAGGCTCGGTGGTTTTTGCACAGGAACTTTGGCCGGAGCTGGGCTGGCTTTTCCAGGCTGGCTTTTCCCTCCAAATCTGAAATTTTCGGGGTGGATTTCATCTCCCGCTCCTGGGAAAGCTCTGCACCCCCAACAGCTGGGTTGCACCTCGGTTGTTGGGAGTCGGGAACAGCTCCCAATTTTGGGATAAACAGGGAAATTGAGGTTTTTGGGGTTTTTTGTCCAGCAGGGTTTTTGTGCGTGGCTGATCCAAGGAGCTGAGCGGGGATTTTCCCTGCCCACATCTGGAGTTTGTGTCCCTCCAACATCTGCAGCATCAAGAATGCTCAGAGCTCCCTTATCCTGCACTTTATGGTGTACACACAGCATAACCCCCATCGTGCTTTTAATATTCCGGCCCAAAAGGATCACAAACAACTTTATTTTTGGTTTTTTTTGTTGCTGTTTGTTCATTTAAATGCGCTCGATTCTTGGCACCAGTCCCGGGAGTTTTGTTGCTACGTCAAGGAAAATGAAATAAATCAGCTCCTTGGTGGTGAAGTTGGGGGTTTAAGAAATAATAGTGATTAAAAAGGTGGTTGAAAATGGAAATAAATGTGAGAAAAAATTTAAAAATTAAAAAAAAAAAAAAAAAGGAAAAAAGGGGAAAAAAAGGGAAAAAAAGATTTAAAAATTTAAAAATCGATCTATTGGCAAATCATGAGACATTTTAAAAAATGGAATTCAGAGGCTTACGCTGCAGGAATGTGGTTGGAGGAGGAGGAACCTGCAGGGAGTGAGGACGGCAGCTTTTTCCACGGAGCTTCTTCCCGCTGGCGCCGCGTCCAAGAGGGGCCGGGATGTTCGGGGGTGGGTGAATCCCATCACGGAAAAAGGGCGGGCAGGAGGAAATCCTTCTGTCAGGAGGCTGCTCCCCATCCCTGCACCCCGGGGAGCCCTCAGTGGGGAGGAACGGCCCAAAGTGGATTAAAAATCGAGCTGGGGCTGGGAGGGGGGAGAAGCTTCAACCTCCAGTTCAGCTGTGCTTGCTCGTGGCTCTGGATGGTTTTAGGGTGTGTTATTCCCATAGGTTTGGATGGTTTTGGGGTTTGTTCTTCCCATAGGTCTGGATGGTTTTGGGGTTTGTTCTTCCCATAGCTCTGGCTGGTTTTAGGGTTTATTTATCCCTGGTCTCCTGGAAGTGGGGAAACACCAAGATCTGGTTGCTTGTAGGTCTGGCTGGTTTTGGGGTTTATTTTTCCCATAGCTCTAGCTGGTTTTGGGTTCATTTTTCCCATAGTTCTGGCTGGTTTTAGGGTTCATTCTTCCCATAGCTCTGACTGGTTTTAGGGTTCATTTCTCCCATAGCTCTGGCTGGTTTTGGGGTTCATTCTTCCTGCAGCTCTGGCTGGTTTTGAGGTTCATTTTTCCCATAGCTCTGGCTGTTTTTGGGGTTTGTTCTTCCCATAGTTCTGGCTGCTTTTAGGTTTGTTCTTCCCATAGCTCTGACTGGTTTTGGGGTTCATTTTTCGTTCATTTCTCCCATAGCTCTGCTGGTTTTGGGGTTTGTTCTTCCCTGCTCTCAGGAGCCGGCCCGTTCCCCCAATTTTGGGAATATTTCTGTGGGTATCGTTGTGGTTACATCACTCCTTCCTCATCTCCATTCTTGTGCAAAATTCAAATAACTCCCCCCTCCCCTATAGCAGCTGTGCATGGTGGGGTTTTTCTTTTTTTTTGGGGTTTTTTTTATTTTTTTAAGTCGCTCTTTAACATTGCGAAAGGAACAATAAAATGAAAGGCAAAACCGGCATCTTAAAACTTGGCAAGTGAAAGCAGCTCGGACTGGCAGCCAAGAATCCTGCTGTGGTGCAAAAAGAATAGCATCCACGGAGCCACCACAACCCGGGGCTTCTCCTCTTTTAACAATCGCGTCGGCACAGAGAAATAATTCTTCCTTGTATCACTGTTAAAAGAGTCAACAAGCTTCAAAAAAGCAAAGCCTGCTCGGTGCGGCTCCTCCAGAGCAGGTAACCACGCTCCTCTCTGATTCTGCTTTCTGCAGCTGCACTTTTTCTTCGGGATGAGGATGTGGAGATGAGAGCTGATCACTTGCAGGAGTTGCTGGCTGCCAGGGAAGGCGTTTGCCTCCCCGATTCTTTCTTTCCCTCAATGGCTTTGGTGGGAACAGGAGTGGCAAACTTCTTCAGTGTTGAGAGGAATGGTTTCTTTTTCCACCAGGAGCTCTTCACGTGGGGGGAGCGGGTCGGTCCGAGGTGGAACGCAGAAAATAATCATAAAAAAAAAATTAAAAATGATGATACTGGGAGGGGAGGAGTGATTTCTCTTGGCTGTTCCTTTTGCTCCTAAAGCTGGAGCCTCTGGGTGTAGGGGAACAGCATCCATTCTTTGAAAATGTGCCGTGAAAATATCCATAAATGTTTTGTCTTGCAGCACCCATTCCTGAGGAGTTGGGCCTAGCAATATGGCAGCTCATGTTCCATAGGAAATCCTGCACAATGCTGCTGCTGCTGCTGAGGTAATTTGGATTCTCAGTCAGTACCTCCCTGTTCCTTCTAATTCCTTAAAATTATTTCAAGCACAGAAACCCTTCAAAAGTTGCTCTTTAAATCTGGGATGGAGTGCATGTGTGTGAATATATATAATACATAATATATTTATTTATAGGCCTAATTACATTGGGGTTAAAACTGGAGGGGGGGGAAAGAATGGGAATAATTTCACAGTTGTGTTTCTTATTTGCCTGAATTTCGGGGCAGAAGGATGAAATGGCTGCAAAGAGGTTTTTGCTCAGGCACACAATGCATTCCGTAGTGATCGATTTTCCTGGACAGGGCATTTCTGCTTTGTGGTTTGCAAGAAAACCACCCACAGCCCAAACCCCAGTGTTAGGTCTTCAGAGCTTTTATTTCTCCTTATTTCCCTCTCTACTCTTCTGGATATAAATCTCTAAAATCCCAGCTTTATATCGGGTTGTTCCTGACAAAAATATTCTGGATTTTTGGCTGTGCCACGTACCAAAGCCTTGCTGATCCTTGTTGATCACTGATGTAAAATTAATAATGAAGCAAAAATCTGCTCAGTGTGAGGATCTGAGAAACCTAAATAGAAATTCCTTAATGTTCAGGTTGAAACTTTTTATTTGCAGTCTTAGCATTCGAGGCAAAGCCAGGCTGCTGCAGATTGATTTGTTTGCCTCTGATGGATTTTCTGCCACTGTGTGGATGTTCATCAGGTTTTCACAAGGTACAGAAGCTCTGGGATTAATCAGTGGGGGGAAACATTTCCAACCCCACATCTTGGCAGATCCACGGCCCTCTTTCAATCCTTGAATATATCAGATGCAACTGAAGTTCCTGTTTAAAAAAGTAATCATTAAAAATCTGCATTTTTCAGCAAACTCCACTGCCGTTTTGCTGCTGCATTTATCAATTTGCTGGCTCCAAGCTCGTCCAGGAGTTTGTTTTCCAGAAGGGTGGTGGATATTTGGGATTTCCAGCACACAGATGCCATGGAATGATCCCCCTGTGCCCGTTCCTGCAGGGCACCATCCCATTTTCAGTGGGGATTTATCTGGAGCTTTTCCAGGAACAGCTCTTGCTGCTTTTCCCCTTTTTCCTCCCGTTTTTCCCCAGCTCAGTGAAGCTCTGGTGGTGGATCCCACCTCTCCTCGTTCCCTTTTGTGCTGGAAAAGCCAATCAGGTGGGGAGTGGGAGGTGCAGCAGGAAAAAGGGTGGGTTTTCCTAAAAATTCCCAGCTTTCTTGGAGCGTGTGCCAGGCTCCTGGAAGTTCTGGCTCTCCAGGGAACGTGTCCCCTGCCAAAGCCACCCAAATTTTACAGCTTGGTTCCCCTAATTTAGGGTTTAACCTATCCCAAGGAAAATTAGCCCAGGAATGAATGGGAAAATAAAAATAAAGTATTGGGAATAGATAAAGTGAGGAAAATGTAACCTCCCTCCTTCCTTGGGTATTTTAGTGAGAAAATCTCCTAGGAAAAAAGCAAATATTTCTTTGCCAGAGCCACTCAAATTAGCTTCACACACACATAACTGAGTGTAAAGAATATTAGGTAAAAATGAATATACTGGATATAAAGAAAACATTCTGAATGTTGCATTTTGGCTTCACACACACAACTGAGTGTAAAGAATATTGGGGTTAAAATTAATATACTGGAAGTTTAAAATTAATATACTGAATGTAAAGAAGAACATTCTGAATGTTGCATTTTGTCTTCACACAAATAACTGAGTATAAAGAATATTAGGATTAAAAAGAATATATTGGATGTAAAGAAAACATTCTGCATGATGCATTTTTGGTTCACACACATAACTGAGTGTAAAGAATATTAGGTAAAAATGAATATACTGGATATAAAGAAAACATTCTGAATGTTGCATTTTGGCCTCACACACAAATAACAGTGCAAAGAATATTGGGGTTAAAATGAATATATTGAATAGAAAGAAAAACATTCTGAATGTTGCATTTTGGCTTCACACACATAACTGAGTGTAAAGAATATTAGGTTAAAATGAATATACTGAGTAGAAGGAAAACATTCTGAATGTTGCATATTGGCTTCACAAACAAATAACTGAGTATAAAGAATATTATGATTAAAAAGAGTATATTGGATGTAAAGAAAACATTCTGCATGATGCATTTTTGGTTCACACACATAACTGAGTGTAAAGAATATTGGGGTTAAAATGAATATATTGAATATAAAAAAAACATTCTGAATGTTGCATTTTGTTTTCACACACACAACTGAGTGTGAAGAATAGCAGAGTTAAAATGAATATACTGAATGTAAAGAAAATATTCTGCATGGTGCACTTTGCACAGTGAGGCTGAGGGGAAAATTCCCTGCACCCAGCAACAAGTGACCCCTAATATTTTGCCTGATTTTTGTCCATTTTACCTGTTGGACAACCTGGGTTTTACCCTCAGGTTCCCTGCAAGAAATGAGCTTTGTAGTGGAGGGCTGGGGTTATTTTTGGTAACATTTGTTGTGTTCCATTTGCAGCTCTGTTCCCAAGGAGGGAACGATCCCTGCGCTCCAGCCTTGACCCCTGCAGGCTCTGAGCTCTCTGCACCCCGAAATTCCAGCAGGAAATCATCCCTGGATTTTCAAATCTGCTGCAGCACCTTTTTTTGTTGTTGTTTTTGCTGAAAACTTTAGGGAAAGCTGGATGCTTTTAAGGTGAGTGTCAATCTAAATCTGAAGTTGGAGGATGAATTTAGATAACCTTTGGGCAGATGGTGAAAGTTTAACGTCTATAACAGGAGTTTCTTGCCTTCCAAATAAAGGAAAATTGTATTTTTTAATTGCATATTTACCAGGCTGGAAAGGTTGAAGTGATTTATTTTAAGAACCTGCACCAAAAAAAAACAAAAAAAAAGGAGAATTTTCAAATTTTCTAACAGAATCCAAATAGCAAAATTCTTTTCCAAGTGGTGCCTGCTTGGTTTTACAGAGGATAATATTAACCTGCATTAATATGGTTTGTGTTCTGAAGGAAGAGAAGTGAAAAACTGGTGGCACTTTGAGCAGGAGTTGATCTCAAAAAGTTGATTTTCTCCACCAGCTTCATGTGGAGCTCCCAGCCAGGCTGATTCCCCACCAATAAAATGGAAATATTCCTTAAGCAGGAAAGAAAACCTGGAAACCTCAGGGGACGCCTCCTGCTTGTGGTGGCAAAACTTTCCTTTTCCAGCTTTATTAGAAAAACCCTTAAGAACTTTTATATTTGTCAGTGTGGAAGAAATGCAGAGCTGGGGTTAGGGGGAATTTCCAGCTTGTTTAACAGAGTGACAGAGGTTTTGTTTTTTGCCTTTAAAAATAGAATTCAAGTAGAACCCCAGCCCAGAAATGACTTCTCTGAAAGTTAAAATAACTCTCACGCTGTTGTTTCTCCTGCTCGCTTCAGCCTGGCTGCCAGAATGGAAACAGCTTTTTGCAGGGTGGGGGGATGGCTGGGTATTTGGAATTGTTTCTATCCCAAAATTTTGCTGCTGGATCATTTCCTCCCCTGTTTTAGTGCCACACCTCCAATGCTGCTGTTAATTCCACTCATGTTAACCCCAGCACTGTGTGATCCCCAGAAATCCTGCCCAGCAAAGCCAGGAAGAAACACAGATCAGCTTTATTTATTTATCTGGTCGGTTTAAAATTTTTATTTTATTTTGTTTGACTGATTTTCTGAAGGCAGGAATCTGTGGCTTTACCTCATAACAAACTCAACAATCCGTTCTGCCCCCGTTCCCCAAGGAGGGGCTTTAAGGTGCTGAGAGAACAAAGGCTCCTGGCTGAAATTCTGTTTGCAGGAAGGTTTTTTTTCTTTTTCCATCCCCTCAGAAGAGTCCCCCAGCCCTGCAGTGACAGCAGAAATCCCTGCCTGCTGCCACCAACCCGTAGATCCGAACTTGTGCTCATATTCCACACAAGCTTGTATCTATAGGTCTGTGGCTGGCTGGCACCTGCACCCTGGGGTGCTGCTGCACTTCACCTCCAGATATTCCTCACTCTTTCCTCCCTTTTTTCCCTTTCTCTCTCTTTTATTTTTAATTTTTTTATTATTTTTTTATTTATTTAGAGCTGCAAATCTCCCCCTGCAGTTATCAGCTCAGCTTTCAGCTCTGGGCACTGCTCAGATCCCCTGGTGCTTGGGGTCGTGGGTTTGGTTGGTGCTGAGGAAAAGGGGATGGGGGAGTTGATTTTTGACATCAGGATGAAGAAATTCAATCCCACCCGTGTCCTGCCCTGCTCTGGTGATGGAAGCGTTCTTGTGTTAATTCTGAAACAGATAAAAATAATTTAATCTATAAAGTAACACGGAATTTTCTGTTCTTTCCTTGTGAGAGGAGCAGTCACTTCTCTTTCTACCCAGGGATTTGGAATCCCTTCTATGACATGGCAGGAGCTTGGCCCTCCAACTGCTCTCTCAAAAATCAGTTTATCATAGAATCCCATTCCTCCCAGTTTCATGGCATTTCTGCCTTTTCAAACAGTTTTCAAGACAAAATAATCATGCTGGGAAGTCCACAAGAAGTGGCAGGGCAGGAAAAAGCCATGGGAGCAGGCAGAGAAATTCCTGCTGTGGAAAAGGAACCTTCAAAATCGGGAGAGTGGAACAATTCTTTTCGAAGAAGTCGTGTTTTAAAACCCCAGTGTACAGATTCTAGATGAAAAGAATTAGGCTGTAAACTCAAAATGAAGTCTGGCTATTTCTTTCCAGCAGCTTTCAGTATTAATTCCACCAAAGATTTGCTCTGCATTTCCACTTTTAAATTTCTCTGGGTTTGAACTTGGCTGCTTTGATACGTGCTGCTGTAGGCCAAAAAAGTTTGGGGTTTTTTTACCCTCTTTGCTGAATTTCTGGGGTTTTCTATATGTTTTCTATTTTTTTAATAGAAGTTTTCTATTTATTATATTAAAATGAAGTCAGAGAAGTCCAACCACTCTCCTTCCTCCCAGTGAGCTGAAACTGGGTTTAAAAAAGGAGGAAAAAAATTGCATTTTGACATCTTGTGTGATGTAAGGTTGGGGATAAAAGCTGCTCCTCAGTATTCCCCAAATGTTGGGATGGAAAATCAAGGAATAAAAGGTGCTGAGCAGAACTTTTGCTGCTGGGCTGTCCTGTGGTGGGATTTTACCCAGAACAGGGACCTGGAGTCGAGCTCTCCTTGGGGATTTTGGGGGTGGAAATTGTTCCAGCCACGATGGGATGAGCATGGAAGCAGGAGGAGACTGTGACGGTAAAAAATGGTTTTCCCAGAAGTTCTGTGAATAATCTGTGCTGGTTTGGGGCTGGTTTTTAATGTGAGTGTTGGATTCCCACGTGCTGGCTCCGAGGGAAGCTCCTTTAGTCTGAGCTCCAAGGAGAGGTGAGCTGGTAAAACCCATCAAATCCACATTTCTGTGGGGTGATCCCTCCTCTGGAAAGCCATTTGTGGAGTGGAATTTTCATGGATGTTCAGGTGACATCGCTTGGAGACCCTCAAAAAACCCCTGGCAGGGAATTGGGTCAGATATCTCCCAAAACGAGGTCCCAAAATTTGGTTTGGTGGGTTTTTTTGAATAAGAGATCAATACTCGAACCATAAAAAGAGGAAAGAAGAAACAGATTTGCTTCTTTCTTCTCTGTGAGATATTTTAGTGCAATTTCTCTCTGAATATGTTGGGAACTGCTAATCAATATCTGATTTTTTTACCTCTTTTTGGTGAGAGGCTTGGTTAAACACAGCTGGGTGCTCAGAAAGGAAACTCTGGAGAAGTGGCAGCAGAAGTGGGGTGAGCTGCAGGGCTGGGAGGAGGAGCAGGGAGTTCTTCCTGAGGCTGAGCATGTTTGCTGATTGCTCCTGGTATTTTTTGGGGTGAGTTTTGGGTTGCTGTGGCCTCAGCTTTGTGGGACAGGTTCAGGGAAGCCTCTTGGAAGCTCCTCAGGCAGCACCAGCAACGCTTCCCTGAGCTCAGGTTATCCAATAAACCCAACAAAACCTGTTCTGACTGAGCTTTAAAATGCATTTCAGTTTGTCTCTTGTTAAACTGCCCCCCTGATCTTTTCTAGCTGCTGCTAGAATCTCCCGAGCTTAGGTGCTAGAAGCAAACATTTCGATTTTTGCAGATTTTGAGATATGTTGAGTTCAGAAGCAGAGTTTAAGGTACAGAGAGAATAGAGCCTCCCGTATTCTGCCCCTGCCCCTTTGTTTTCCAGCCTTTTGAAAAGCCCTGCATTGTGTTTGCAGCTTTAATTTGTGTTTCTTTGCTGCTGCTTGTGTTCCACTGCACTTCATTGAGTTCTCGAGTGAAAGTGGAGTTGACAGAATGATCTGAAGAACCTTGAAATGTGTTTTCCTTTTCGGGTGGAGGCGAAAAACTGGAGCCCGTGCAGCTCCTACCTGTGCATTTCTTACAAGAGTTTGTTTTTTTTTCATTTTTCTTTTTTTTTTTTTTATTATTATTTTCTCCTCACATTGTGGGTGAGGAGCTGGCATTTGTGCAGCTGATCCAGGTGCCCAGAGCTCCTTCACCTGTCCCTGGTGCCCAGAGAGCCCTTGGCCCACCTGGAGGCTGCAGGGGCACTGCTGGAACCCAAGCAGGAATCACCCCAAAATGTCCCAATATCCTCTCCAAAAATCAGCCCCTTAATCACTGCGGCTCCTTTCTCTGCAAATGGGCAGAGTGGCTGCTTTAGAGGTTAAAAAAAAAAACCAAAACCCTCCTGTGTGGCTGCATCTGCATCTGGGGAGGTTCTGCTGTGCTGCTGTGCTGCTGTGCTTGTTCCCTTTGGCCAGTTTGAGCTGAAAGCAGCAGAAGTTCTTCTCTGAGGAAGCAAAGCTTTCCCAAATCTCCTCTTTTTTTTTTTTTTTAAATTTAATTTTAATATTTAATCAACCTTCTTTTCCTCCCTCAAAATACCACGACCACTTCCCACTCCTGTTGCTGCCGGAGAGCTCCTGTGGGGTTTCCTGCAGACAGGGATGTCTCTGAGGGATGAAAAGGGAATTTTTCTGGGTGTTCCCCCCTTTCCCAACCTGGTGAGGAGCACAGTGAGCCCTTGTCAGCAGAGGAGCACACAATAGCACTCGGGTAATTAAAATAACCATATGCAGTGGCAAATGGGATTCGTGATAAGCAGAATGGAATTGTGCACCCTGGAATTTGAACCGTATCCAAATACTCTTATTCAGATAATCAAATCTGGTTAAACTCTTAAAAGGCAGATAAATTTCAGTATTCTGGTTATTTCAGTAATCTGATTTTTTTTTTTCTCCCTCCTCCCTTTTTGTTTGTTTGCTCCCAGTCAGTAAGGGAGGAAATAAGGAGAGGGTTTTTAGGGGAGGGATCCAAGGCTTGGCCAGCTGTCCTTGACTCACAAAGCAGGCCTGGGATAAACCAAAAAATCCCCAAAAGAAAAAGGTTTTGGGGTCATTAGAGTCACCAGCACTGAATTCTTGTGCCACCTTCCACCCTTAGATCCAGCACAGGGTGTTTAAATTTTGTTGTCTCACCCAGAGCTGATGCTCCAGCTCCTCTCAAAAGCCACAGGAGTTCAGGAGTGAGGGCCCAGCCACCCTTCCCCTAGAAAGGCCCAGAGACTGAAATGTAATATTGAGCAAACCTTCAGATTGCTGCAACCCTGCCTGAAAGTTGAGGCACGGTTTTTGTCACGTGTTGAAGAATTTTGGAGAGCTTTCAAAATATTTACTTGCTCTGGGTTTCAGCTAAACCCAGATGAGGCTTCTTTCCCTGCTTTGCAGCCTCTTGGGCTTCCAGCCCTAACATTTTTATTGTGTTTGACGGAATTCTGGGAGAGCTCTCTGAGCTGGGGTGAAACCTTTGAACCTCTTGAGGTTCCTCATTACAACCAATTTCTAATGGAGTTTCACCACTGAAAAAGTGAAAGTGATAGAGCTGAAGGAGTGAGGTGACCAGCAGGAATCATGTCAGCATTCCCAGGGTGAAACCCCCTCCTGTATGACATTTATGATAAAAAAAATGGAAAAAAAGATTAAAAAATCACTCCAGGCTGAAATTTGGCAAATGGGATCTCAGCCCTCCAACTGGAGCCATGGCATTTGTGGGGTTTTGTATTTATTTTTTGCTGTGTGACTTTAGGAAACGCATTTGCTTTGGGAAGATTTTCTGCTCTCCCACCCCCTCCTTGGCAAGCCCTGCCTGGGATCTGAGGGGGAAGGTGAGTTCCTCCTCTTCTGCATCGTTCACAGCCCGAAAGATTCAGAGCTAAACCTCAGCTGATGATTCTCCTGATGATAATGAGGCAAAATTCAGCTTCCCTGACCATCTCTAGTGAGTGTCCATTGCTGGGATCGTGTTCAAAGCCAGCAGGTCTGTAAATGAATATAAAATGTGATTTAGTGCAGGGGATTAATGAATGAGGCACTGCTTTATGTCATTATTTGGGAATATTCTGCTCTCTGCACCCCTGCTTTTCTGTGTGGCTGAATCTCTGCTTCGCACTGCAGGGTGTTTGAAAAGATTGGGATATTCCAACCAGGCACTTCCCAAAAATCAGCTCTGGGTTGGGATTCTCACCTCCCTCCTGGGCAAATTCAATGGGAAAAGTGGGTAGGAGAAGCAAGTTTGTGGATTTTTCTCTCCCCTGAGGCCTGTGAAGGGAACAGGAAATAAAACCAGTGCTGAGTGAAAATTTCCCAGCCCAGACTAAAGTTTGGGCCTGGTGTCTCCTGAGCTCAGTGGCGTGGCCAGGTGGGAGCATCAGAGCTGGAGAGCCTGAGAAGAGCTGCTCCAGTGGCATTCCCTCTCCTTTTGGAAAGAAATATTCACTGGCTGTGAATCCCAGCATTTCTGGGCTAGGACAGCAGCTGGAGTCACTTTCCTTCAGGAGTCAGAGGGAGGGAAAAGACACAATTTTTTGATTACACTGTAGCTTTAAAATAAGGCTGGGCCGGGCCAGAGATTCCCTTTTGTCCCCAGAAGTGTGAAATCATTTCTGGGATTCTGAAACAGCGAGAGGCCTGAAAGGGGTCCCAACAACAGGGACTGGGGCTTCATGAGCTGGTTTAGGAACACAGAGCTCCTCACACTCTCCCTGTTCAGCAGGAGCTCCCTGCCATCCATAAATATCACCACTGGATTGCAGATTGGCCCTAATTGTGTAATTAGGTATGATTGTGCTAATTGGGCAAAGACATAATTGACAAAAATCACCAGCAAACAAACAGGGAGCTGGGTGGTGCCGTGAGGAAACCGGGCCCGCCTCCTGCTCTGCTCCCCACACCAGGACACCAAGGGACACAAAAAATGGCACCGAGACTGCTCCCAATTTCCATTTTAACACCTGATCTCAGCTCCTCAACTCTGTGCTTCCCGTCATTATTACCAGCAGATATTCTGATATCTGACTCGAATGCTTGTCGCTTTTTCCTGCTGGAAATTTCAGCTCCTCTGGGGTGCAAATGCACTTTGAGGGAACCAAACACCTGTAAGTGAGTGATGGGGAAAATAAATGGGGAAAGTTTGCCAGGATAATTCATGCAGCAGGATAGGGAGGTGTCTAAAAGTTGAGTTAGGTGTCAAACCCTGGGACAGAAGTTTTTAGAAAGTTCTTGAAGTCTTTTTGTGGAGATGGAAGAGCAGCAAGGTGAGGTAGGGAGTCGTTAGCATTGGCCAACCTGAGAAAAATTTATTTTGAAAAATTTATTTTATTTTGGCCTAAATCAAAAGTAAGGAATTTATTATTGTAATTTATCCAGGAAAAGACCCTTGCTGAGCTGAGTATACAAATAAAACAAAACTCTGCACCTCTCTGCTTTCCATTTTAGAGCAAATTATTGGAGAGTTTTTGGTTCTTTGTTCAGCTCTGCTTTTAAATACCTGGTGTGCAAGGAGTGCCTGTGCCAATCTCAGTGTTAGCAGCACCTTCTCATTGAACTGATCAGATATAGGTAATAATTTATAAATGTTCAATCATGGGATGTTAGATGGTACAAGACTGAGATGCAGAAAAATACATGCAGGGATAAGTTGTAGAAAATGAGTGGTTTGGCTGTGTGATACTGAAATGGTTTTGTTTATAGCTGCAAAATGTGGAACAGGTGGTTTTTGGAAGGCTGAGTGGGAATTTGTCTGCTCTGTGACCCAGAGATTGGGTAGGATTTGGGATTTTCCATCAGCACACAGGTTCACTCCCTGCCATAAAACTACTTGAGTTAAATAATTGGATTTGGTGTTGGAGAGAGGCTGTTCAGTGCACAGAAATTATGATGTTGCATCGAGGAGTTGGGTCCAGACAAAAATAAATCTCCTGGATGGAGTACAGGGCCAGAAATCTGTGGTTTCCTTACCCAGAGCTGTGCTTTGGTCACTGCTCTAACTAACCAAAGTTTTCAGTGGCTCTGCTCTGTGCTGGTAACTAAAATATGCTGCATTTCCACCCTTTGGTCCAAGTAAACTTTACCAAATATAGAGTCACTAGAAACCGGGATTTCATCAACATCACGGGCACTCAGACATCACACAAAGATTATTTTGCATTTTTCCCAAGGTATTCTCCTGCTGTGGCGGGCTGAATTCTGATCAGCGCTGCTGTTTGCCATCTTCCTCCTTTATTTCCTGCCATTCAGGCTCCACCCCTGAGCTTGGATTTCCCTGGAATCCCCTTCCAGCTGTGCCAGGGGCTGCGTTCACCTGAGGGGCAGCATCCCCCGGGATGAGGGGTCTGCCCCGCTCCAGCACATCTGGGGATGACAATAATAACAAAACAATAATAATAATTAATGTTGTGAATATTCTAATGATCACCAGGCAGCCTGCTGCTGGGCTGAGTCACGAGGATGACGTCCTGCTTGTTTGGCTGGCAATTAACACAAGTGAAAAACGTGTGGCTGGCTGCTGAGGGAGGATCCTGGTGCTTTTCCACAATGGTTCAGGGGCAAATTCCAATGT
>VXBU01016074.1:189813-206865 GCA_013400315.1 Bombycilla garrulus | reverse complement strand
CCCTCGCAGTCCCTGAGGCCCTAACTTGTGATGTTTAGCTTTTAAATCCACGGGTTAGGCTCTTGGGAGCTGTGAGTTGTGCTTTGACATCTTTATTTTATTTTAGAAATATATCCTCTCTCTCTGTGTATACGTGTGAGCGCGGGTGTGTATATTTAGAGCCGTATACACACACATACAATAGTGTTTAGAGACCTTTTAAGGGAAAAATAAGTGTATTTCTCCTCCTCAGGCTCCATCGGCTGATGTAGGGCGGTGGTTATGGCCATTTTCTATATAAAAATCAAATTAAAATCAGCATTCCTACCGCAGAGATTTTTTTTTTAATTTTTTTTTCTTTTTTAAATGTGTGTGTGTATATTCAGGAGATAATTTTCCAGCTGATGCAGATATGGGGGTGTATGTGTGTACACACAGAGCGATTATTATATATGCGTGTGTAGATAAGATATACATGATATGGATGCATGTAAATACAGTTATTGAGGTGTGCGTGGCGATCCACAGATGTATGAATTAACACAGGGAAATAAAATATAAATACAGATATTTCCAGACGGAGGAATATTAACATCACGCCTGTGGTAAAAGGGAGATTTTTTTTTTTTAATTTTTTTTTTTTTTGCTGCAGGCCACTGCATAGAGCAATCTCAATTTTTAATTTTTTAAATTTTTTTTGCCTTCCCCCCCTTCTTGAGAGCAGCACAGAGTACCCTGAGAGCGTAACAGTAACAGCTCGGTACATTGGTGCTTGACCTCAGCTGAAATCCCAGCATGCCTCATGCTTCCAAGTTTAAAACTGAACGATTAATCTTGGAAATGTGCTCTATGGACACACCAAAAAAAAGAAAAAAAGGGAAAAAAAAAAAAAAAAATTTAAAAAAAATAAAAAAAAAAAAAAAACCAGGAGACGGATTGGATTTTATAGGTTGGAAAAATAAACTGCAGAATAAAATGGTTGCATGCATTAATGGTTGGGAAGTGAAAAGAAATGCTGAAGTTTTTCTTTGAGTCCTTTTCTAGAACTTCCAGCTTTGCTGCTTTTCCGGGCAATATGAGATGTAAATGATAAATCAGAAATGTTCGAAATGTTTCCTGCTGCTGCTGTTTTTCCTTTATTAGATTTTTTTTATGTTGCTGTAAAATTAATTATGGTTGGAACTGTATTTCTTATCTCTGTTCTGCAAGGCAATTTATAATGAAGTTACTGTACCTTGTTATGGCACCGAATTACTGTTTGATATTTGAATGCAAATGCTTGAACTTAAAACGATGCACCAAAAATTAATTGACGGTGTAACATTTTGGTATTTAAGAGCTTTAGGATATGTCTGCTGGTTCCTGTTGTTTAACACTTACTCAACTGGAAAAGGTTGCTTGTTTGATTTTGATTTTGATTTTTTTATTTCCTTTAATGAATTTTAGCTGCTTTTTCTTGCCACTGTAATTTCACTGAGCGTTTCACCTTCCTCGGGGAAAAAAGAAATGCCGAGAAACGCCTTGTCTTGAATTTCTACGCTATTCCAAACGTTCTTTAATTCCAAAGCCCGCCGCATTTCTTTTCTGTTACCTGCTTGGCGCTGTGAATTGGAACCCGGAGCGCTGCAGCCCCGCACCTTTGTCCGGCCATTACCACACCCGCAAAAATCCGCTTTTTTTTTTAAGGGGGGGGGGGTGCTTTTTTACCCATTCCCCAAGCTTTTCATCCCAAAAAAATCTCCCTTTTCCCAACCGCTCTTTCCCAAATGTCCCCGCCTTAAGCGAGAAGGGAAGGGGCGAGCGCTTTGTCCGGAGGCTGGGAACGGCTCCCCCGCGCATCCCCGCGCATCCCCGCGGCGCTCGGGGCGGGGGTCCCCGCGTCGGGAGCGCCCCCCGTGTCCCCGTGTCCCCTCCCCGGGGGTCGCCATTGTGTCCGCGGAGCGGGGCGGGGGTTGCGGCAAAACAATGGGCGGGGAGGGGAGGGGAAGGGAAGGGGAGAGGGGGAGGACGGGGCCGCGCAGCTCCGCGCCCCTGCGCGCCCCCGGCCATGGCAGGATGATTGGGGATCAGGGTGCGGGGACGCGGCGGCCCCGGAACGAGCGCAGAGCGCCGAAATGAAGCGGGGAAAAGTGGATTGTGCGCTCCCGCCAGGCGGCTTCGCCAGCGGGAAAGGAGGAGAACGAGTCCCCCCCACCCTTTTTTCCCTTTCCTTTTTTTCCCCTTTCCTTTTTCCCCTTTCCTTTTTCCCCTTTCCTTTTTTCCCCTTTCCTTTTTTCCCTTTCCTTTTTCCCTTCCCTTTTTTCCCGGCCCCGTCCGTGCCCCGCAGCTGCAGAAATGTCAGCGCTGGTAAAAATCTCTCTGCCCGTGCTGAATGCCCGGCCGGAATCGCTTCTTTTCCAGCGGGTTGAACTCGATCCCGAGCGATTCCCGCAGCGGTTTTTACCTTCTGCAGACAAAAGGAGGGATATTGCGGTTGGGGTTTATTTTTATGCCTTATGCCTGTGGCTCCAAGGCTTTCTCCTCTTAGTGGTACAGAATTCTCCCAATAATAATTTCATCATTTTCCACGATTTTATGTTTTTATTAAGAAAAAACCCAAATCTGTAGACGAAAAGACTTTTTTCTTTTTTTCTTTTTTTTTTTTCTCTTAGGAAAATGGAAGAGAAAATAAATATTAGGCATTAATTTAATCAAGAAATAGAATAAGTAAAGCTTAATAAGGATTGAAGATCTTTTTCAGCGCTAAAATAAAAACCAGCAGGCTGGAACAAGATTCAATTAAAAGTATATCTAATACGCTGCCACTATTTTTAATATAACACATTGCTAAATATTCTGTGCAATACGTGATGCAAATAATTAAGAAGGAGAAAGATAAGCGAATGAGGCGTGGGATTTTCTTTTTAACATAGTTTTTTATTTTTTAAAAAATGTAAATTTTGCAAAACTCTGGTGCCTGGGAGTTTTGTGTGAGCAGCAGCTGCAGCTTTGAGCTCGGTGACTTTGACCTCGTTGTGGCCGAGTTGGAACTTGCTCTCCCAAGTTGAAAGGCGCAGGGTTTGGTGGCAGGAAGAGGTAAAAATAAAAGCTCCGAGGCATTCTGCAGTTTTCCATTGTTGCTCTTTTATTTCCAGGGGTTTAACAGGACCTAAAGTTGCACCGTGCTGTTGCTAAAAAAAAAAAAGAAAAAGAAAAAAAAGAAGAATACTTTTATTGCCTTTCTTCCCTGAATCATTTCCAAGGTACTTAAGGATTTATTGGGCCAGATAGCAAATTGCAGTGGAGATGCTGTGTAGTGGCTAGTGCTGATTAGATGATTGATTAATTCCTGATCGATTTCTAATTCCCAACTTAAATCACATTCTAAATGCTCGATATTAAAATGCACTTTATGCTGAAATCTGATTGCAAGCTCTTGGCGAAGCTGATGAAAATGCCAGTTGGAAATACCGTAATATTCCTGTTTTTTTGTTGGATTTGTTAACCCTTTAATTCCTCGGGAGGGAAGTGCTTGGCCGTTCCTCAGCGCTTTAGGGCAAGGAAATGTCTGCTCACAGGAGGTTTGTGCACAATCCCTGGAATTACAGCAGACACTGCAATTCCCAGAGCATTAACTCCACCTTCATCTGCCCCTCCGACCGCTGCCAAAACATTTGGATCATTTTTTTTTTATTAATTTTTTTTTCCTTTTTCCACCCTAAATTTTCTTCGCTTTTCCAGGAGCGAGGAGGGGGAAGGCGAGCAGGGTTGAGGAGTTCAAGGCGTGGGTTTCCCAAAGGTACAACCCAATTTCTGCTCCAGCCTCGGTGCCAACTGTGCCGCATTCCTGCTGCCCTGCCTCCTTCCCAAGGAAAGAGCATCCCAGTTCTTCCTCACTCCTGGGAACACACACATTGTTTCAATAATCCAGGCAATAAATGCTAATTAGTAATGCTTAAGGACCCTACCAGTCAGAGTAATTATCATAATTTACCTCTTCCTTGGTAAAAAAAAAAACAAACTAAAAAACAAAACATTCCTTGCCGATTTTAAATTTTTTTTTTTCCCCCCAAAATGGTGTTTTCTCCCCATTTTTTCCCCACTTTGGAAAGAATTCCTGCTTGGATTAGCAATAAATATATAGCTTTGTGTATGGCACAGGGAGCTGGAGCTGAGCGTGTGTAAAGGTTTTTCCCACACCTCAAAATTTCTTTAAAACCTGAGATTTTTCCCTTGGCCTCCCCTCCTTCCCCAGCACCACCAAAATCCACTTGCAGAGGGAGAACAAAGGAAATCAGGAACTCTAAAGGCATCATTAACTGTGAAGAGCAACAGCAAGACAGAGTGTGATATGACAACATATTTTATGGCACAAAAGTAGAGATAATTAAATAATTCAGTGGTATTCTTAGCTAATTAGCACAGAGATCTTTCAGAAGCCATCAAGAAAATGGATCTCATCAAACCTAACAACACGCTGGGTTTCCCGAGGATCCTGCGTTTTCCAGTCTCATACTGTAACACCAAAGGTTGCCCAGAGTTGCACAATTTCACTGGGCTCTTCCTCAAGGTGATATTTTCCGTGGAAAAGGGATCAGGTATTTAGAGGAAATGAATCTGCACAGCTGGGATTTTCAGTGTTAGTAGCAGAGGAAAAGATGGCAGCTTCAGCAAAGCCAGATCTGTTACAAGGGATGCATTTAAAAATTAAATTATCAGCCAGGAGCCTCTCTTGGGTGGATTGGGATGGGGCTGACTCGTTGGCTTTTGGAGCATGAGTGCTGGAGTCCAAAATCTTTTTATAGAGTTAATTGGGGTCCTGGATTGGCTGATTTCAGCTTTTTTTTGGGCATTCAGAAATGTGTGGCCAGGTCCAGAGGAGGTTTGGCACCTCTGGTTTAAGCTGGGCTCTCATTCCAAGGCCAGAACCAAACTGGGGAGAACCCCATCGTCATCTGTGGAGTGGTTTTAGGTCTCCAGTAGGATGGCTGCAACTCTCATGCCATGCAAATATATTTTTTCTCTGCATTCCTGAGGTTTTTTACCTGGAATCAGTGGCTGCTGATGTACCTGAGCCCAATCCAGGTCCGTGGACAAGGACCTGCAGGGCATTGATCCTTCTGGAAAACAGAGTGAGGCACGTTCTCAGTGCTGAGGTGCATCAGATATTGCTCAGAATCTCTCCCTGTGTTATTCAGAATATCTCATTATCCTCCTTTGATCTGAATTCACCCCAAATCCACGAGAGGCATTTGCAAACTCTCACTCTGAGGTATCTGGGGTTCCTTTTCCCTCTGCCAGACAAAGGAATGCCTGAAAATTGGGCTTTGCCAGCCAGTTAAAAACCTCCTGCTTTAAATAATGGAAGGGGATGTGCATCAGTCTCGGATTCAGCAATAATTCTGGTTTTTACCCCGGGCCCAGGCTGAACTTTAGTCCTGTGTTACAGTTTTGGTGCTTTTGGCTCCGTGGACACCCAGACAAGTCACACGCTGGGTAAGATCTTACAGTTTGTGATTATTGTTATGCAGGGAGGGGAAAAACCTCCAGGCTCGCCCTGAAATTGTGCCTAGAACACGGAAACAGATTTTTCCCTGCCCAAAAAGAGGTGGAGACTCATTTATACAAGGAAAAAGGAGGGAATAGGAGGGGAAAAGGCACCCAGAAGTGCTCTGCCCAAGGAAGCAAAGCACATTTCTGCCTCGTGGTTTTCTTTAAGCACAAATCCTTTCCTCTCTGGAACTTTCCTGGTTGGGAATGAGGTTCTGGCCTGCCAGGAGCCCCTTGCTGTGCCCCCCATGCAACAATGAAATCCGTGGTACTTCTCTGAACAAGTCATGCATTTTTTTTCTCTCCTGTTTTTCTGTCGTTCACCCAATGCTCTGGCGCTGTGTTTGAATATATGAGGGCATTCCAACCCATTTAAAATATATATATATATAATATTTCCAAGATGAAAGAGGAATCTCTGCTTTCCGTGGTGAAATTGTTTTTATTTAACAGCTCTTCCCACACTGCAGTCAGTGAATCTCTAATCTCCTGGGCTGAAATGTCTGACACTTCCAGAATCATTTATTTGCTGCCTCGACTCGCCGAGCTCCACCTCCAGCAGTGTCTCAGCAGTGGGCTGCTGCTGCAGCTGAGAGAAAAGTCTGTTCTTTGGGGGGTGGGAGGGCTGCCAGGAGGAACACGGGCTCTGCTGTGCCTCTCGCAGCCCCTTCAGCTGAGGGCTGTGTGCAGCAGCAGCTGCTCCAGGATCGGAGAGACACGAGATGGACGAGCTCTGGCTGAGTTTATTCCTCGCTGCTGCACAAACTGAGTTTATTCCTCGCTGCTGAGCAAACCCCGGTGTCTTTGCTGTTGCATCCCCCTGGAAGGCGGACAGAAGGGCAAAGAGGAGAAGCTCAGCTCCTCAGAGAAGTCTCCAAACTGCTCCCTCTGGCTCCTCCAAGAAGCTGAACTTTCCCTGGAAGCCGTGCCTGCTGCTCCCAGGTTGTTGCTGGCTTCTCACTTGGCTGCCCTGCTGCTGGCTTCACTTTTAGGATGAATGATGCAAGAAATGCTGTGAAGCATCAGAAATGCTGAGGATGGAGGAGTCCTCGCAGTGCGTGAACTTCTTTGTGGATAAAGTCGCACTCACCTGGATTGCAGCTCCTCCAGAGAAGGACGCGAGGTGTGGAAAGGATCACAGATTAATCAGTGGACTTTGGTTTTGCTTTGGTGTGCTTGTATCATGTCTGAACTCGCAAAGAAGTTGGTTTTCCACAGGGAATCCAGTAAATGGCACCTCTGTAAATCAGTTACTTGCAGTGTGTTTGTCTCATTTGCTCCCCCCTTTCTCCCCTTCCCACCAGGGCTTTTCCTCCCCTGGGTGGAGTTCTGGGGCTGGGCTCTTCCTGGGGCTTGGGAAGAGGGTTGGTGGGCTTGTGGAGCACCTCACACACGAAATTTCCTTTCAGTTTAATTGTATTTTCACTCCTCCTTGCATCTCACTGCTGAGGGCCCAAAGAGGAGGAAAAATTCCGTCAATCTCTATTTTTCTCTCCCCTGTTTGATGGATAATTCCTGTTCTCCTTCATCCCCCTTTGCTCTTTTTCACGTGGCCTGACCTTCTGTGTGTAGTTTTTGAGGGATAATGTGGATTTTGGAAGAGACTGCAGCAAAATCGTGGCAGGAGGGAAGCCCTGGTGTTGAATTAGTGGTGTCCTTCTTGCTGTCTTTACACCAGCATCCAATTCCTTTTGGAATATATGAACAGACAACTTAAAAGCAGTGATCAAAACCCAGTAGAAACACAACATTTTGGTTCAGTTGGTAAAAGTATTCAGCGAGGAGCTGAAGTCCCCATGTTCCTCAGGCAGCCAATGCTCCTTTTCCTTTCCCTTACATCATGGCACACAACCTGGCATTGCAAAGGCAAATAAAATTGCTGCTGCTCCCCCAGCCTCTATTTTGGGATATTTTAGGAAGGATTTTCCCCAGATTTCCAGCCTGCCAAAGCACAACCTCTGTTCCACGGGGGACTCCGTGCTGGTGGGAATTCTCTGGGAGGCTCCAGTGGCAAAACCGAAGTTACTTGGTTTTATTTCTCGAAGTTATTTGGTTTTATTTCTCGAAGTTGTTTGGTTTTATTTCTCCTGAGGGATCTCTCCCAGTCCAGCCAGGACACTGCACTGGGACAGTGGGGGAGGTGTTTCCACATTTATCTTTTCAGCTGAGATATGAAACCCAAGGTCTCCTCTGTTGTTCAGGGACAGATGTCGAGGGAGAAGTTTTGTTCCTTTGGCACATGCTGTGTGAAACCTTCCCTTCTTCTTTTTTTTTTTTTTTTTAAAAGAAATCCCACTTTTGGTTTCAATACCCCAAAAGAGACAACAATACTGTTGGAGCTATCTCCTCAACTCAGAAATAAAAAAAAAAAAAACCACAAAATATTCTGGGAAGTGTTTGATCCTCTGCAGGTGGGAATGGATGAGGCTGCTGGAAAACAAGCCAGTGTTGCAAAACATATGGAGAAAAATCTGAGAGTTTTTGTTCACATGTGATGGCACCTCATTATTTAATATCACAGCCCTTCTACAGCAACTTCACCTGCGGAGCTCCAGCAGAGGCCTGAATTAACTCTCACAAGCCCCTTTGTGAGGTGGGTATGGAAATGTTCCTGATCCTGATCCTGCTCCACACAGGAGGAGAATCACACCCCTCATTTTTGCCATTTTTTACTTCTTTTCCTCACTTTGATTTTCCTGCTAACACAGACTGAGACGATTGATTTTCAACCCAGCTATTGAAAATATTTATCAAGAAGAGTAGTAGCAAATATAATCTGATTTAATGGGGTTTTTGGGGGTTTTTTTAGTCTATTTTTCCTCCTGGACAGGGCAGGGAAGGCTGGCTTTCCCTGCTGAGGGTTTGCTCAGCAGAAGCACAGGGATGTGTTATTTCTGTGGGGTGAGGGAGCGCTGAGCACCTCTGCAAACCAACCCGAACCTAAAAGCACTGATTAGAAAGTTTGGCTTCAGCGTTTTGCCCGAGATGGCAGGGCTGATAATTGGATTTCAGCTTGCTGAGACCCAGTCCATTACTGCAGCTATAAATCACCGCGCTGCAGTCACTCCTCTAATGCACCCTCACTTTTAAAAGGTTTCCTTTCCAGCCTTGTCCATCTGTGCCCGTGAAGACACCTCCAGTGTAGGTGATGCAGCAGTGGGGGGATAAAGCCGAGCCCTCAGCAGCTCTGAGTGCACTGAAAGTTGTTCACTCCCACCCTCTGAGCAGTTTTTGGGTGTTTGGAGCTGAGTGTGCTGCGTTTGGCAGCTTGCGCAGCTTTTAGCAAAGATTTTCCTCTGTTAACTCAAATTAGTCAGGGGAAAAGTCACACAGAAAAAAATTTCACAGGCAGATCTTGGCCTAATCAAGACTTCTTGAGATGCTCAGGTTGTTTTGGCCTCTAGACTCGAAAGCTGCAAAAGTCCTGCTCCCTAATTTAATTATTTTTTAAATGTATAATGATAAAACCCTCAGTGACTCTGCACGTATTTTCCTCTACCATTAAATTCTGCCTCACAGATATCCAGGCCTCACTGTAAATAATAAATACAACAAATACAAATTAATGTAATTAATGAATACAACAGCAGCAAGGTGAGTCTGGGAGTAGCAGGATCAGGGAATTCCCTGGAATAAAGCGCAGGGTTTGACTCTTTTGGGATCCCTGCACTCCCCAGCTCCATCTCCACCACTGAGTGCAGAATTACCTTTGTGCACTTTTATATTTAATGTAAATCCTGCCAGGAGGCCCAGGAGAGCCCAGCCCAGCGGGGCTTGGAAGCTGCAGCTGGGGGATTAACCAGGAGGGTATTCCAGGAGGGAATTTCTGATTTTGAGAGCAGCCTGCCCCTGTTTTTACATCACATGGGCCAAAATATCCTTTCCTTTCCTTTTCCCTTTCCTTTCCTTTTTCCTTTCCTTTCCTTTCCTTTCCTTTCCTTTCCTTTCCTTTCCTTTCCTTTCCTTTCATTTCATTTTTCCTTTCATTTTTCCTTTTCTTTCCCTTTCCTGTTTGCTGCTAAAACAGAAGACAAAGGTAACAGCTCTCAGGTGAACCCCCCCCACACACAATTAGCAAAATCTAAGCAATTAATCCCTGAAATCCTCAGCACTGGTGGTGCCTCCATGTTTCTTCTATAAACCCAAACATTTTTACTACTGGAGGAGACACAAAAATAGAAATGTTTGAAAGAATGAGCACTTAAATCAGCTCATTTTTAAAGGAATCTGTTCCTGAGTTTTGCCTTTCTCTCTGTAACTGCTGCCTTCAGAGCCTTGCCTTGCACTTTGGTGGATTCAAACCCCACAAATGCACTGGAAGGAATTCTTGCCTGGGCTGACCCCAATGTCATTGTCAAAATTGCACCAGGCATCTTTCTGACCCAGGGACAGTAAGATCAGATGTTAAAGCACTGAACCAAGAGCTCAGCAGCAGGAGGGCTCGTTCCTGCTGGGATCGGCCCAGCCAGCCCTCCTAGACATTTTTTATCCATATCAAGAGGAAGTTTGGAACCAGATTTAATCTGTTTCCCAGAAGCTGCTGATGCTTTCATGTAAAATGAAGAGATTGCTGTCAAGGCGGCAACAAATTTTTGGAGCCATCAGGGACCTTTCCCAGATTTGTGTCCTGAGGAGATGAACCAGTTTGGAATAGGACGGCCAGAATGGTGAATGCTGTCCCTCAAAATACTCAAAATACACAAAATCTCCAATTCCCTCCCACCTGAACACGCCCTCAGCCCCTGCCCCGCTTAGGAACACAAGAAAAGGGGAATTAGGCCACACCTGAGCACTCAGTGCTCCCGAAGTGACCCAGCTGAGTAAACCAAAGGGATTGCAACAAGCCTTTCATCTCCTAATGGATCCCTTTGTGTTGATTTTAGCACTTTCTCCTCTCGCCCGAATTAGAGAATCCACTGCACTAACACGGACCTTGTATTGTTGTGCCACGTTATTCGTGAATTATTCCAGTTTTGGGGTTATTTTTGCTTTGGCGTGGAGCCTTATCCTAAAATATTTGTCCAACAAAAGACAGGAGCGTCTTTTTTTTTTTTTCCCCACTTCCTGTCTGTCTGTCTGTCTGGAGCTGTGGGTCCGAGCAGCTTCCAGCTTGGAGGATCCACCTGATAATTTATGAGGATGGGATGGTGAGAATCAAGAACTTGGCACCCAGAGACTTGCATGTGTTCTAGGCGAGCTCTACTCCTGCTCCTCATAAATCCTCAGAATGTGGCAACACCAAAATCCGTGTCCTGACTCCTCAAATTTGGGCTTGGTTTATCCCGCCAGCCTCCCTCTCTCTCAGAGGACTCAGCAAAGGGCGTCAAGAATTTGGTCTCAGCTTTGATGAATAAAATCTTGTGACATTCAGATCTCCACTTAAAAGGAACAGAACACACTTAACATGAGAACCATGTGATAAGGGAAATTCCCCTGCCCCCTCAGCAAAAAATGGACCAGGCCATCTAATATTGCACAAACTGACATCTCTTTCCTAAAAATAGCTGTCTGCACATTCAGTCAATGGGCTAATCCAATTGCCTGAACATTCTTGGGTGCTTTATCATTTAAATTGTAATAAATCACGGCGTGCCACGAGCTGGATGGAGCTGCATCGGGTTACACTCCCACCAAGAACATGCGGGGACCAGATGAAATCAGGGTGACATGATGTCATGGAGCTGAAAATTCAATGCACGCCCTGTTTTGTCTTCAAAAGTTGGCTCGAAGGGCTCTTTAAAATTAGGGGGATTTTCCCAAAAAAAAATCGCTGCCCCTGTCACATTTTGATTCACTATTTCTTCCCTTCATTTATTTTAAATAATGAGCACATGGGGCCTGCCTGTAAAACCACGGAACTCTATTGAAAAATCACTATTGATTCCAGACTTCGGGCCTGCCTGATTGGGAATTTTGCAGTAAAACACGGAACAAGTATCACGCATATTTCAGGGCAGCTGAACTAACACACTAATGCTCCCATGAGCTCCTCAGGAATATGCTTCCACAAACTTGTTCAGAAAAAATTTAGTTAGATTTAGTTTCCCCTGGTTTCTTTCTTAAGAAAAAGTAATGGGATAAACCAATTTTAACTCTCCTAAGCAGCCCCTTGTCCCTCAGAGCAACATTCCCCTGGACCACCTTAATGAATTCCCTCCTCTCCTCGGTTTTATACATGTTTCAGATATTTATACAAGATGTATGAACATAAAAGGATTATTCATAACATTATTGTTTCTGAAACAGGGGACTAAAGCTAAACATAATCTGGTTCAATCCCCAGCTGATATAAATCACTCCTGCTCTCCTGGATGTTGCTGGATGCCGTGCTCCCAGCCAGGAATTGCTTTCTGCAGGCGTGGGAGGAGGGACAGCGCGGGGTAAAACGGGTGGAAACAAAACGGGGTCGCCTGTGGATGGAAATTCACCCCAGAATCTGGCTGTGCTGCCAGAGGGGAAGTGCGATGAGGCTGTGGCTCCGCTCCCAGGTAAAGGTGGGGTGGAAATGCAGCAGCACAGAAAGGAGCCTGACGCATTTCCCGGGATAAAAACCCAGAGCCCGTACTCAGCTCCATCCCAGGAGCTGTAGGTGATGTGGTTTGGGTTTGACTCTCCCAGACGCAGCTCCCGCTCTGCTGCTGTGCGTTCAGCCCTGCCCAGCTCTGCCACACGGATTGCTGCAGGGCTCCGTGAGCGGAGTGAAGCCCCTCGGGTCGGCTCAGGCTGGGCTCTGGCGATGGGGAATTTCACATCTGACTCACTGTCCCCAGCGTAAAACGCAGATCGAGGGAGGGAGTGACTTGATAAGAAACGCGGTGAGGATGGAATGGGAAAAGGAGGAGAAAAAACGAGGGGAAAGGGGGGAATAAACGAGCGAGGGCTGTGTCTCCCGCTTTAAACCCTGTAAAAGGGGAGGTGCTGGGCAGCATCAGCCCCGGGAGCAGTTCCTGGCCCAGAGCAGGGACGCTGCTGGGGCACAGGAGAATCCCCGGGGATGGACGAGGTCACTGCAGGGCACAGCTGCCCTCCCTCACCTGCACCGCTGCGGGGTGCGGCCCTGCCTCCCTCAACGAGCTCCCTGCACCTGAAATCGTCCTTTTCCAGCCCAAACCGAGACGCGGCAGAGCTGGCATGGTTAGTGGGAGATGCCGCCCCTCTCCCCCCTCCACTAGAAGCTGCAACGAGCGGCAGCTGCTGCAAATGCCTCGCAGAGAGGCTCTGCTGCAGTCGGAGCACGCGAGGAGAGCTCGCTGTTCCAGCCTTCTTTCCTCGCATCCTTTAGAAAAGTTAATTAAAGGAGGCTGGGATCGGAGAAGTGAGAAGTGCCACTGCCAAAGCAGCTCCTCCGTGTTCCTTTTATTGCTCCTCTGACCCGAACGCGAGCACAGACCTCATTCCTGCTCCTGCCATGCCGTATTTCTCCAAACTTAATCGTTACAATGTGGGAAGCAGCAAGAGATCATCAGATGCTCAGATAAGATGGATCTGGCGGCCGAGTTGCAGTTTATAGGGTAAGTACAATCATCATTCAAACCCCCCCACCCCCTTCTTTTGCAAGCGCAGGGAAATTGAATTATTTCCCCCAAATTTCATGCAGAGAGTGAGGGAATTGGCCAAGGTAATAACATGTTCCTGTGATAAAGAGAACATGGAATTGAGAGCAGTGCACCTTTTCCTGTACCAGATGAGTGTTCCTGGCTATCACCTTGGTGTGGAAGAGATTTTCCCTCTCCCATCCTGTGAAGTCCCAGCCAGTTATGATGTACTGGAGCAGCAGAGACAAAATCTTTAACAAATGGGGCCAGGAAGGAAGCAGCTTTAATTCTTTGGCCGGAAAGCCTCTCTGATGAGCAGTGGTTTACATGACTACACACAGACAAGAACCCTCTGGGCTTTTTTAAAAGTCTTGTGGTCTTCATATTTATAGGAGAAAAATGCCAAGAAATATCAAAGCTGTATCTTGTCTTGCTTTGTTAGCACGGTTCCCCAGCCTGCAGAGTTGATTCTTTTTATTGGACATGCAGGAGCCCTTCTCTTCCCATCTGCTTCCAGTGAGGACCATCCAAGCTTGGCACAGAGACCCTCCAACAGCTTTCAGTAAGGTCTTCAGCCTCTGGCCTCGAAGCTGAAAGTCACCATGGCCCTTTCATGCTGAAATTCCTGGTAGGAAGTTTGGTTTTCATGCTTTACCATGGTTTTCCTCCCAACTTTGATCTTCACTCTTGGGAGTCTCATTTACACTCAGCTGCATCCGCATCCCTGGCCTTAATCTTTCATAACGGAGTGCCCTACTTATCAAAGTGTGACAGCTCTCCTAACCCCCCACCCACTCCCCACTGGAGATGCAGGAGCCTCTCCAACTGTTATGAAAACAGAGAAGTTAAATTGTCTGAGCTGCTTCTTGTCGTACTCCAAATATTTGGTCTCCTCTGTCACTACAGCTTGAGGCCTACGGCCTGAGGCCTTCAGTTCTCGGCCGAGAGCCCCCACATCCAGAGGGTCTGAGGGGAGTTTTTCAGTGTTGCCATCAATAACTGGTTCATTTTGGCTCATCATTATGCTGGACACTGCTTTATTCTTGAATTATGGGATTACAGGATGTCCTGAGCTGGGAGAGACCCACAGGGATCATCAAATCCCAGCTTGTCCAAACGCTCCTGGAGCTCCGGCAGCCTCGGGGCCGTGCCCGTTCCCCACCACCCTGTGGGGAAAGAATTTCCCAAATACCCCACAAAACCTCCCCTGCTACCCCTCCCAGCCATTCCCTCAGGTCCTGGTCACAGAGAGCAGAGATTTGAGGGCCACCTCAGAGACTGATGGCTCCAATGTTGTCACCGTGTGCGTGTGGCAGCAGCTCTGGGGATGGGCACGAGTAACCAACCCGCCCCTCACAGAGCAGGACAAAACCTCCTCCTGGCTCTCTGCTCCTCTGGAGGACCCCTCAGTAGGGAAAACAGTGGTTACAGGTTCATGAGCAATGAATTTTCTGGGGGGAAAAGAAAAAAAAATCTGAGACTTGTTTATTCTTTTACTGGAGGGGACAGAAGGCTGGAAGTGAAACTTGAAAATTGCATCAAAGGGAGAAGCAGAGCCGGGAGCACACAGCTCCCAGTGTCCACTGAGGATGAGGCCCAGCAGACAGCTCTGGGATTCTTCTCAAACAGAAAAACCCTTGTGCCAGCTCCCTCTGACAGGAGAGGATCTGCCGGGAGGCAGGGTATCGTACATTTTGCCTGCATTTGCTGGCTGATGTGGGTTGGTGACAGGTTTTTTCCCCTCAGCTTCCTCCTCAGCAGTCCATTTAGAAGGGGCTGATATTTTGTTATTACCTCTGATGGCGTTGCAAACGGCCGTATCTAGGAGTTAACTCTCATTTATGATCTCCTCATAATGATAAAGCGGTTCTTTTAAGAGTCCTGTTGCTTGCCAAAACCCTATTATTGCCAAAGTCTGAAGCCATTTCTGAAATAATTTATCGGACAACTGCACTTGGAGCAAGAAGCTCTCGTTTAATACCAGTATTTAAATACATTTTAATGTACCCATAACCAGAAAACCCAGATGCCGGGGATATAAGCTTAGTATCATTTTTCTCTTCCAAAGAACCGTTTTCCCCAGCCCTTACTAAACATTCTGTTCATCCCTGAAGCAGATCGCAGGAAGGACGCTTGGAGAAGTTTGCTGAGCCAAGGGGTCTCCCCGAAGAGGAAGCAGCACAAAAGGACAGACAGGTGCAAAGGCATCAGAGCTTCTCCTGCCCGTGGCCAGAGCTTCCCAAAGGGAGCTGCCCGGGCTCTGGAAGCTGTGCTGATTTATCAGGATCCATAAACCAGGGCTGGAGCTGGTTCACATCCACAGCTGAGGGGTGCAGGACCATCCAGCTCCATGGGAATTAAGGGGAGATTTGCACTTTTCCAGAGACAGTTCTCACAGGGGCTGCCCATGAGGTCAGACCGTGCAGGGTGGGTTTGGGCCCAGCTGTAAAACTCATTTATCATATAAAGATGTGTTATTTCACATTTATAACTCATCCTCTCCCCCTCAAACACCGAGTCATTCACAAAGAGCAAAGCCATGCTGAGTTATTTCCTTTTTGTGAGTCTCTCAGATTAACAATTAGCTGAGTTTTTCTTTCTTTAATTTTTTTATTTTATTTTTGTTTGAAATCACATGAGTCGTGTGACTCACGAGGGCTGTAGGTGGTATTTGTTTTGGTGTCTGGAACCCCAGCGTCAAGCTTGTCTTTGTCGGGAGATTGATACAACATTGGTTTTGGCTGGGAGCAGGGGAGGAGAAAGGACATCACTTAGCAGATACTTAAAATGCGGTCAGGCTCTGAAAAGCGACTCTTAGAAATGACATTGTGGTTTTCCATATTTATTTTCTCTCAACAGCTTCCAGGAACAATCTGCTGAGCTCACAAATCCGAAGGTGATTTGTTGAGCTGTCACCTCTCCGTGGAGGGGTTTGAAAACCCCGCTCTTTTTTTTTTCCAGGGGCCTCTTCCATCACCGCTGTTCTCCAGGATTCCAGGGCCGGGAAATGCCTGACACGCTGCTGATGGATGCGCAGGGCTGAGTAAACTCCAGCTCCTGCTCTGCCACAGCTCCCTCTGCCTCGCAGGGACACGAAGGAGCCGTAATTCAGCCCCAGCTGGAGTTCACACAGAGGGGCACGGAAGGNTAACAATTAGCTGAGTTTTTCTTTCTTTAATTTTTTTATTTTATTTTTGTTTGAAATCACATGAGTCGTGTGACTCACGAGGGCTGTAGGTGGTATTTGTTTTGGTGTCTGGAACCCCAGCGTCAAGCTTGTCTTTGTCGGGAGATTGATACAACATTGGTTTTGGCTGGGAGCAGGGGAGGAGAAAGGACATCACTTAGCAGATACTTAAAATGCGGTCAGACTCTGAAAAGCGACTCTTAGAAATGACATTGTGGTTTTCCATATTTATTTTCTCTCAACAGCTTCCAGGAACAATCTGCTGAGCTCACAAATCCGAAGGTGATTTGTTGAGCTGTCACCTCTCCGTGGAGGGGTTTGAAAACCCCGCTCTTTTTTTTTTCCAGGGGCCTCTTCCATCACCGCTGTTCTCCAGGATTCCAGGGCCGGGAAATGCCTGACACGCTGCTGATGGATGCGCAGGGCTGAGTAAACTCCAGCTCCTGCTCTGCCACAGCTCCCTCTGCCTCGCAGGGACACGAAGGAGCCGTAATTCAGCCCCAGCTGGAGTTCACACAGAGGGGCACAGAAACAAGATTAAAAAGCAGGATGCTCTGGTGGGTTAGGACAGCTCTGAGGCCTTAATTCAGCCCCAAATTTGAAATAATCACGGTGGCTGTGCTCTACACCCGACTAGGAGAAAAGCAGTGGAGAATTAATCAAAATTATTAATACGTAGATGATGTCTTTTAACAGGATTGCTTTTTATTTTTACCAAAGCAGGACTGCCCGAGGTTTTGAGGAGCATTTCCCAAAGTTTTGAGGAGCATTTCCCGAGGTTTTCAGGGAGAATTTCCGGAGGTTTTCGGGGAGCTTTTCCTG
>VXBU01016074.1:136062-189759 GCA_013400315.1 Bombycilla garrulus | reverse complement strand
GTTTTGAGGAGCATTTCCCGAGGTTTCCAGGAGCATTTCCCAAAGTTTCCAGGAGCATTTCCCGAGGTTTCAAGGAGCATTTTTCGAGGTTTCAAGGAGCATTTCCCAAAGTTTTGAGGAGCATTTCCCAAAGTTTCAAGGAGCATTTCCCAAATGGTTTTCATGGTTCTGCCCCAACACTTTCCAAACGGTGAAAGACACCTGTGCTACGTGATGGGGGAAAATGGAATTGATGTGTGGTAGCTGGAGAAAGGCTGTGGTTTAATGTGTTATCTAAATCTCCTGTTTTGTGGGAATTAGTGACTCAAATAAAGCAGAATTTGGGGTTTTTTTCTGTATCACAATGCGCAAACTGAATGCTGAAAGGATAGAAAAGGGAAATAGAAAAAAATGGAAATAATAGAAAAAGGAAATTAAAAAAACAAACCTAAATACTAAAAATCCCTTAATGCAAGCCCCAAATTGGACCAAACGAATTTGGGGGTTACCAGATTATCAGGAGTAACACCTTCACATGTCATAAATGCAGCTGGTGACAAATTCTAGTACAGATTCCTGTTGCCTCTCAAAAACTGAATGGAAAAGAAGGAATAAGCCAACTTTGAAATGATGGGTTTGGAAAGAGCTTGCAGCAAAGACACGTTTGTGATTGCCCTGGTGACCACTGAGATGGAGACTGGAGGAGCAGCCAGATCATTCCTCCAACCCCAAAACCCAAAATGTTGGCTTCCCGATACCTGGAACGTGGAGGTGACATTGATCCAAAACTTTGTGTAAGTGTGTGAAAGGCCACATTCCCTCCCAAAACACCCCGAGCTAATTAATCCATGAGCTGCTGCCAAGCAGGGGCTCCTCTCCTCGGTGCCACGCAGACACAGGCAGGCAAAAATAAATCAGCACAGCTGAAAAGTCCCGGGCTTGCCATGGCAAAAAAGCCAATCACACAAGTGATGATCTTGAGAAAAATCACTTCATTGCTTCCACGGAAAATATTCAAAGGCGGTCAAGATGCCAAAAAATTAAGTCATTCTTTTATAACCCATTAGACTGTGGAGAAAAATGAGGGATGATCACTTCCTTTAGATGCCTTAAAAATCAGGTAACTGCCTTGCCCGTGTAAAAACATGCAGAGGTTATGAATTTTTATTTCCAGAACATGTCATCTCTATGACTGACACGCTCAGAGTATAATTTTCCTGTGCAAAGGTGGAGTAATTTTGGTTAGGCAACATTTATTGCTTTGCATTCTTCTTTAATTGAATTAACTACGTTTTAAATCAGTGTTTTCAGAGAAAGCTCGTTGGGAAGAAATTTGGCCTAATGAGACCTGAAGTTGTGAGCCAGGAATCCCAAGTCCTTTTTTTTTTCCTCAAGTGCTGTTAAGGCCTGGTCCAAAGTGAAGTAGGAGGAAAGAGTCCCGTGGACTCTTCAAAGGGTCTGACTCAGGCAGCTTTTTCTCTGTGGTGGTTTCCTCATCTTTAAACTTGGCAGAAATGCCAATTTCTGAGGTACAGGAGCCTAATGATTCACCCACACTGCGCAAGGATCACGGGGAGTTTTGCCTGAGGGAGTGCAGAGAAATTACAGGAGGTTTATTTTATCAACAGCTCTTCCACAGAACCGCAGGAGTGAAGTTTAATCTGCGAACCCAGGAGGTTAGGGAGAGAAGACATCCGTAAAAATCTCTGGGGGGGATGGAAGAGGGTGAAACACGAATATTGTGAGGGCTCAGGTTACGGGGCTGAGGAAATTTGCTACAGGTTTAGTTCCTGGGGCTTGGGCAGGCAGAGTTTTTGGCTCAGCTGGGAATATTTTGAGTTTTTACACCGTGCATCTACAGCTTAAATTTTGCAGTTTGGGGATTTTTTTATAAACCCAAGGCTTGTGTGTGTGTGTTGATTCCATTTGACTCAAATTCGGGGGTACAGAGGAGACAGTTTTAGCTCCACAAAGTTCAAGCTGAACCAAGCCCAGACTCAGCCGTGCTGGTGTTTGAATTTGACCCCATTTGATTCAAATTTATGGGTACAAAGGAGACAGTTTTAGCTCATCTCCACGACATCCAAACTGAACTTTGATGCAGTTTGAACCCAGATCCGGCCGTGCTGGTGTTTGAATTCGATCCCAGGCTGCAGTTGGTGAACTGGCCCCTCACGATCTGTTTGCCTGAACGTCCCCAGCTCTGTCCCTGCCACACCAAACCAATTCCTGTGGGGACGGCTCCGATCCCTGAGGCCTTCCAAGACACTTTGCCAGGCCCAGGTGAAGCCATCAGGTGAATTTTTGGGCTGATGGGGTCCTATTTAGCACCTGGTGCCGCTCCCAGCTGCAGCCTCTTAGGGCTGAGTGGGACTGGGAGAACCGGGAGAGCGGCCGGCAACAACGCAGCAGAGGCACCTTTTGTAAAGGTGAGTGCCCCGAAAAGTACTTTTTACAGCTTTTTTTCAATTTCCCCTCTCGTTTCTGGAACAAAGAGAGCGGTGGGGAACACAGGGCTGGGAGCTTATTGACAAATGATAGCTGCAACTGCAGCCCAGACACACACAGCGAGCGCAGATTACTGTAATTTTAATTGCTGGTAATGCAGGCCCCTCTCCCCCTCCTCGCTCTCTCCTTCCTCCTCCTCCTGTGCTCTCTCTCCCCCTCGCCAGTCCTCCCCCCTCAGAGTTAATCTGTCGCTCGATTCTCAGCTTTTCTTTTGCTTCTGGTTTCATTTTCAGATGACAAAATTCAAGGCACACAGCTCTGCTGTCTGGTTGCCCTGGTAACGGCAGCCTATTATCGTACCTTGTCATTCATCAAGAAAGAATTGCACTTGACAGAGATAGACCAAAATGCCTGCAGTCTGCAGCATTTAAAAAAAAAAAATAGGGGGAAAAAAGGGAGAAAAAAACAGTTTTCTTTTTTTCCAAGTATGTAAAAGGTCTTTAATGCCTATTTAGCTACACGTTTTATTTAATGTTGCTTATTATCTACTAAAGTGATTGTCGAAACTCGTCGAAATAGATATTCCCTCCTCAAAATTAGATTTAAGTCGGTTTTCTCGTTCTGCCTGGCTTTCAAACCCTCCTAGCCTGGTGCACAATATAAAGGAAATGGTTAAATAATAAACGTTTTGCATGTTGGATTTGCCAAGTGACCACACAAATGCTGCTTTTTCTGCTTAATTATGGCTTGTGTTGGGCAGCTTTTCCTGCTCTCTTTATGGAGCTTCAAAAATAATTAGCAGGGTATGTAATAAATAATTGAATTTTATCTTTAATTAATCCTTCAAGTGTTATAGAATACAGATAGGTGGATGGCCATAAAAAGTACATACGTACACATGTGTTGTGTGTCTTGGGGAGGGAGAGGTTCCTCTGAGCAGAAAATCTGTAATCACTCTTTCTAAAGTTGGACCAGTTCCCAAATTCATTGTTCTTCAAAGGCAGGAAAAGGTAATTGCTTGTTATTTTGCCTACCTCATCTCTGCCATCTGAATTAACCCAAATTAATTCCTGAAATCTGTGGCCTCATACCTTTTGGTTGGTGAGCACCAAAACTCCCAGTATTGTGGTTTTTTTTATGATTTTTTAATCTGGTAATTTTTCAGAGAATTGTTAAATAGCTGTAATTGAGGGTTGGGGCTGTTTTATACCAGGATTTTGGGCCAGTTTTGTTGTTGGTTTTTTTTTCCTTACAGTGATCAATTTGCTTGTTAAAGGTGAGATCTGCTGTAAAATAGGTTTTATTGGCCATGTGGCATTTTAAGTACATATCCTCCTTGGTGTTTGCATCTCTGATTGTGGAATCTTTTGTCCAGAGACATCAGAGGGGAAAAAATTGGGAAAGGGAGAGATAGCAGAGGTGAGGAGGATGGAGTGATATTAAAATAAAAAGTGGGGGGAAAGAAAATTCCTTGCACAGATCCCGATGCCAGCCCTGTTTATTGTCATGGGTGTTGTAGCAGGAACTTTGGAGCTGACTTTTGTATTTTCCCACTGTGGGGATCTCCTCAGCCCCAGGAGACCCCACAATGCACAGAACAGTCCAGGTTTGCAGCCCGTGCTGCTGAAGGAGTCTGCAGTGGTTTGTTGGTGTTCTCAAGGCAGTTTATCAGTTCCTTAGCAAAAGTAGATTTCTCTGCCCTGCCAGGGTTGGCACAGAACGCGTCCAGAGACACACTGTGCCCGCCCCGGGTCAGCTCTGATCTTTGATACTAATAACTACCTATTGAATGTTTATCATTAATTACCAACCCGTGCCCCTCACACCACACTGTCCAGATCTGTGTCAAACCAATCCCAAAGTGCCAGCAGCACCAAGAAGATGGAGGTGATGAAGAAGAACAAAAGATAACATGGCACGTGTAAGAATTCTCCATCTTGTGCCTCAGACCCCCCTGTACAGATCTCCAACCCCCCTGTACAGGGCTTTAAACCCCCCTGGACACACACTCAAATTCTTTTCTTTTTACTTATAACTACTACTATTTCTCTATCTAAGTTTTTGTGACTTGAAATTCCTCATACAAAGTTGCCAACCTGTTCCATGGATTAGAATCAGAGCCACAGGCATTTTCAGTATCAATCCAGGGTCTCTGACACCTCTGGCAAGGCTGAAAAGCCTCCTGAGCAGGGTTTGGGTCGGCCAAAGGCATCACAGGAACCCCTGGGTTCCAACACCACCCAAAACAGAAACCCAAGTGTTGCTCCCACGTGGGGAGGGGATCCTCGGGGAGCAGGAATTGTTGGGGTGGCACCAAAGCACAGGTTGAGCTTTCCATCAGCGGGGTGGAGCCACCAAGGCAGGGTTTGGGGGGTTTATTTGGGGAAGTGACAGCAAAAAACCAGAATCCCCCCAGAAACTCAATAATAGCAACAAGGGCAGGGAGGTACCTGAACATTTGTATGAATCCACGCATTCCTAGAGCAGCTCCTGAGCTTTCTCCTCTAATTCCAGAGTCACAAAGGCAGGGTTTGAGGGGGTTATTTTTGGGGAAGTGACAGCAAAAAACCAGAATCCCCCCAGAAACTCAATAATAGCAACAAGGGCAGGGAGGTACCTGAACATTTGTATGAATCCACTCATTCCTAGAGCCACTCCTGAGCTTTCTCCTTTAATTCCAGAGTATCAAACCTGGGGTTTATTTGGGGAAGTGACAGCAAAAAATCAAAATCCCCTCCAAAAACTCAACAAGAGCAGGAGACACCCTAAAATTTGTATTAGTCCATCTATTCCTAGAGCCACTCCTGAGCTTTGTCCTGTAATTCCAGAGTCACAAAGGCAGGGTTTGAGGGGGTTATTTGGGGAAGTGACAGCAAAACCAACCAAAATTCCCTCAAAAACCTAAGAACAACAACAAGGGCAGGGAGATGCCCTAAAGTTTGTATGAATCCACCTGTCCCTAGAGCCACTCCTGAGCTTTGTCCTGTAATTCCAGAGTCACAAACCTGGGGTTTATTTGGGGAAGTGACAGCAAAACCAACCAAAATTCCCTCAAAAACCTAAGAACAACAACAAGGGCAGGGAGATGCCCTAAAATTTGTATGAATCCACCCATTCCCAGAGCCACTCCTGAGCCTTCTCGTTTAATTCAAGAGTATCAAACCTGGGGTTTATTTGGATTCATGACAACAAAACCAACCAAAATTCCCCAATAAGAGCAGCGAGAGAGGGAGATGCCCTAAAATTTGTATGAATCCACCCATTCCCAGAGCCACTCCTGAACTTTCTCCTTTAATTCCGCCGCGCCACCAGCGCTCATTTCCTGCCCGAGCCCCGTCCCACCTTTTGATTCTGAAATCTCCCTAAGGCGAGGGAGTTTGGGCGGACAAAGCACTGAACAGGCAGAAACAATTAAAGCAGCAGATACAGTGAAAACCAACACCGGGGCAAGGAATCGAGCCGGACAGAACGAATTCTGTCGCGTATTTGATGTTTCGACAGCCGCTGTGGTTCCTGCAGTTTCCTCCAGCCTTCCTCAGGGCTAAAGGAGCTCTGCCATCCCTCAGGACCTCATAAATACACAGACACACTGGAAAAAAAATAATATATCTATATTTTTTCTTCTGTGTATTAATATTACATGATAATCTCGTTGGAGGGGGGGAAAAATGAAAATAAAACGCCAGAGCTCAATCTTCTCCCTTCAGCTGCAAAATGGCTCTTTCAAGCCCCTTTTAAATGCTCGCATATGTCTTGATGAAAAATTGGGATTTGGAATGTTTATACAGCCCTGAATAGTGCAAGTGAATATCCTTAAATTAGCTTTTCAAGTTGATTTACAGCCTGAGAGGTCTGTAACAAGACGGGAGTGTGATCTGGTAGGAAAGGAAGAGGTTGTGCTGTTGTTGTCTGGCTGGGTGTCTTTGCTGGGAAACAAAATGGGAGCCAAAATGCCAGCTCGGAAATGAACTTCCAGGAGGAGAAAAAGCTACGTGAGGATTAGCTAAAGAGGGAATGGACTTGCTCAAAAATTAAAGTGCTGATTGATTTTCTTAAAAAAAAATTTAAAAAAATAAAAAGGCGTTGTGACTAAGATTAACTGATCAAATCTCGCAATACAAGGGAAAAACCAAATCCCTGGGAGTTGATGTTTGTTTTACTTGAGAAAGGACTGAACATCTATCAGCTATATCGAATTAATTGCTTCTGTCTATTGATGTGTGGATCATTCATCTCACTGTCCTTCCAGCCTCTTATTTTTATAGTTTGTGTTTCTGCTCCCTGAGTCGGTGATAGATCAGGAAATAAGGGCAGTGGGGCTGAGCTTTGTGGATTTCTGAGCATTTTTAACCCCGTGTTCTGATCCAGGCACCAAAAAATGCAGTGAGGCTTCAGTTGGGTGGATAGAAATGTATTTGGGGATGGGCAGGGCATGAAAAACCCTGAGGACAGCAGCAAAAAAGAGGAATCTCTCTCAGGAAACTCTCCTGGAGGTGTTTCAGCAGCTCCTCCAGCTTTATTTGTCTCCTGGCTCATGGGGAATAGCTGATTCCCCAACACCGAGTGTTGAAAGCACACCTGGAGTCACTTCTCCTTGCAAAGCCAGAGAGATTCCTTCTCTGGACTCAGCAAAACCCTCCCAAAATTGTCTCTGAGTGGTGAGAAAGGTTCTTGGAGGAGCTCTGTGTGTGTGAGAGCCAGCTGGAGATTTGACTGAACCAGCTTTTGGGTGTCCACACACAAAAAAAAAACCCTCCTGGAAACCAAACTTCTTCCCTCTCTCTGCAAATTCCCCCTTTTTTTTTTTTTTTCTTTTTTCCTTTTTTTTTTTTCCTCCTACTGCGGTGAAAATTTGAGGAATGCTGTGAGGAAAGCGGAGCCGTGGCACAGCGTGTGCTTATCTAAAGTTCAGGCAGAACAGAATGACTCTCCCACCTTTTGGATATGTCTGAAATCCAAATGCCACGGCTCAGATTCCCACTTTAGCTCATCGTGAGTTATATCCTGGGCTGCAAATCTTCCCGTGCAGTGACCCAGGCTGTGCTGGAAGTGAGATGCAGCAAGAGGAGGCTGCTCCTTGTCTCCTTGGTATTGAAAATAGACATTTCTGGGCTTTTTTTCATGCAAAAATCGCTGTTTTCAGGAGCTCCAGCTCCACCTTTTCTCAGCTTGTTTCAGTGTTAATAGACATTATCTTTTCTCTGACCATGCAGTTTTAATTATTTTCTTTTAAATCAGTTCAAATACAAGGTAAAACACCTGGAAATGCAATTGGAGAGTTGAGATATCTGTGAAGGACAGTGGCTTTTTTATTGGATGACAGGAAAATATCTCAGTTGTGGCACCCTGGAAATCCAGGATCTGGTTGGGATTCTTCTCCTCAAGAAAAAAAAAAAAACAACCCAAAAACATCAAACTGAATTTTTATCTATTTTCACTATTCCTGTCTGAGGTGCAGCTCATTTTAATTTCATTATGACCTGCAGGTTTTAGGTTGGGTTTTCAGCCTCTGCCATGGGATGCCAGCGATCTGGGAGGAATTTATTTCCATTATGGAATAATTTTCCAGTAGGAAGGGGACGTTTTGTGTGTCCCTAAGGTTTTTATTCACTCCAAACCAATAAATTAACCCTGGATCTGACTTCCCTTAGTCCACCCTGCCTGGGAATTGTCCTTTATATATATATATATTTATTTTTATTTATTTTTGTGCTGAGGTTGGTGGGGAGATTTTTCCTGGAATCTCTTCTACTGGAGCTGGAGGCTGCTGGAATTCCCTTTCTACCAAGAGCTGCCATGAAAAACCACTTTATTTCCATTCGATTGCAGAATTAACATCATCTTCAGCAGCCTAAAAATATCTGAAATTAGGAAGTGCGAGTGAAAGGCGCTTCCCTAATTCCTGATTATATTTTTCCTGTTTGAGGAAAAGTGGCTACGGCTCCAAAAGATTGAGGATTTTGGACTCGGGGACTCAAATGATCCGTTGTAAACTGTCATGGGAAAAAGTGAAATTTCCAGGTTTTACTTTCAGAAAGAGCTTCAAAAGCTGAAATAAATCTTCCCTTCCACATCAAAACCAGTCGAGAATCATTTTTATCCACCTGGGAGATTTTTTTGGGGGTTGTTGCACCCATAGAAATCCCTTAATTTATAATAAAGACAATTTTTCTGATTTTTTTCAGGCTTCTCCCAGGGCAGGATTTAAATTTAATTGAATTAAGACAATGAGGGAAACTTTATTTCATACAGCAGGAAAAACCGACCAAAAATCCACTTCTTCCTTTTTGAAATTTGCTTCCCACTTTCCATCAAGATTAAAAATTTCTGGTTGGGGAATTGCTTTAACCATTAGGTGTTGCCAGACAAAATATCTGCAGTGATTTAGCATCAGTGGCTCTTTGAGGTCTCTTTTCTCAATTAAATTTGTAAAAAAACCCCAAATGCTGCTTTGTTTCATTACCAGTTAAATGTTTTGGCAAAGATTTCAGGCAAATTTTGCAGCCTTTCCACCTTTTCCCTCAAATTCTTGCAATCAGGCTGTTTTAAACACTACTAATTGATTAATTATCTTCTAATTTTCCCCAAAACACTTTTTTCTCAGGAGCAAAAAAATGATTAGAGCCACACCCAGCACAGTCACCTTTAAAAGCTCCTGTTCAGAAAATGAAGCAGAAATCCAAATTTGGCTGAGGATTTCAGTTGTGGGGGGAAAAATGACATTATAAAAATAATTTTAATGTTTTTTCTGTTTTTGTTGTTTGTTTCAAGCAGATCCTTTTAGGCATGGGGCAGGTATTCCCCACCAATAATAAATGGGATGCACCTTAAAAAAATTAGAACAGGATTTTACCACCCAACTGCTGCTAAATACTCCTTCAATTCTTGATTTAATGACCAGTATGGATTTGCACAGGAAAAAAAAGCAACAGAAGGAGGAGAAATGTAGAAAATTTCCTGTATATGTGGATCCCACTACTGCAAAAAAAGGTTTCCTCATGCACTGCAGTTGAAGGATGAGCGTGGCAGTTTGGGTTGATGTTTTAGTATTAATTTTTAGCCAGGCTGATGGGTTTTGATTCTTTTTTCTCTCCTCATCAGGCACTTTGTTGGTAGAAATGAAATGAAATGAAATGAAATGAAATGAAATGAAATATTGGTGTAGGATTGTGACCTGAAGCAATCCCAGACCCAAGGGGTCAGCGAAAAGGAGTCTGAAAAGGGTGAGATTAGGAAAGCAACACCCAAAACTCCTCATTGCCTTCTACTTTCTGAAATCCTTGCTTCTCTTTGGGCTTTTTAACCAGATTTTTCCTCCTCACCCACGAGTGCCAAAACCATTTTCCTGTGGCCGCCCCTTTTTGATGCTGCCGCCGATTTCCGTGATTTCGGGAGGAGAAACCTTGCTGAATTTGTGGTCAGGACTCTGTTGCTGGAGAGTTGGGGGTCTCTGAGACATAAAAAAACGATTTCTAGAGGTGGTTGAGGTCAAATATTGCAATTTTTTACCTCGGCTGGGCTTGGCTGGGTGCTGCTGAGGGATGTGCCCTACTCAGGAGTGAGGTTCCTGCTGGCAGGGGGAGTTTTGTTTGCTTGTTTTGAGGCAGCTCCAAGCAGGCCGTGCTCATCACAAAACCATATTTGTAAAGATATTTACTGATAGGAATTAAACAGAGCAGAAAACACATTTTATTTGGGTTTTTTGGGTATTTTTTCTGGTGGTTCAGGTGGGGTTTTTTTCCCCCCACTGCTTCTGCTGCATGTGGGAAGCAACTTGGTGCGTTTGGTTCAGGGCTGTGGTTTTGGGGCAGGATTATTATTTTTTTTTTTAAATAAAGGAGCCAGTTCTGTGTGTGGCAGCAAACAGGGGCTGATTCACCATTTCAGGGATATAAAAACTCCTGTCTTGAGCATTTCTGTCAGCACTCCTTAGGGGAAGCCAGGAAAAACAAAAAAAAAAGACACAAAGGCAATTTAAAAATTTACGTTTTGAAATGTCTTTTAATGAGCAACTCTGCTAAAAGCACCTGTCATTTCCTCCCAAATAACTTATCCTGGAGCTTTGGTGGATGCTTTTCCGTGGTTATTTGTGGTAGACTGGATTAAATACAGTTTTGGGCATGCGATTTCCAGCAGAAATCCTATGGAATTGCTTCTGGAAACCCAGATTCCCTGCAGGACCAGTGGATTTTTTAATCTGTTGGTAAAAATCACCGCCCAAACCTCCAGCTCGTTGAGCAAGGTCCCATTTTGGCTCAGCTCTGACAGCTCTTTGACCAGCCACATGTCACTGCTGGCTAGAAATGATCAGCAATTCCCCGAAACTCGGACCTTTCAGCTTCTTTGTTGGCTGGTCACTTCCATCTGAAACAACAATAAAAAAGTGGGCAGGCTCCAATCTTCATGATTTGTAATAATTTAGCTGCAAATAGACAGTTATTCTCAGCTCTGAAAGCATCAATGTACACAAAAATCTGTGTTTTTTTCCAAGCGGTTCGATCTATGGTGAAGGGAAAGGGATGAATTTGTGGAGAATTATTATAAAGAGTTGTGAAGAATTTTAGGAAACATTCCACATGTAAATCTTGTCTCTGATGAGGTTAATGCTGTATTCTCACATTAATAAATATATCCAGGGAAAAGCTCAGTGGAGATGGATTTTTGGTCTTGCTTGAGCACACCTAGAGAAAAAAAAAAATTCTTTTTTCTCTCTTTTTAGCATCTTCATTTTAAATAAACTGCCTCAAAACTATGATGCTGAAAAAACAAAGGAGAAAGAGCAGCTCTTAAAGGAAATGCTCTTAAACATAAGGATATGAGATAATGAAATGGGCTACTGGGATAAGCATATTTATTGGGTTTGTTATGTATCAAATGTAACAAAAGTAAAGTGTCTGAAGAACTCCATGTGTGGTTCCTTCACACTCTTTGATCACACAATTCCCCCTTTAATTCAGATGCAGTAGAGCTTAAGTGGCTTCATTGATGTGTTAAGTGTGGAATGATTTTTGTATAAAATAAAAAAAAAAAAGAGAGAGAAAAAAGAAAAAGGAAAAAAAAAAAAAAAGAGCCCATTATGTGTCCAGAAAAGCCTTGTGTGCACTTGTTTATTGAGACAGGAAGTCGCTTTCCCACACCGAACAACGGTGCTGAAACACTGAAAAATTGTGTAGGGAAGAAAAGTAAAGGAAACTTAATTTTCTACCTGGCAGAAATCGGCCTCCGGAGGAAGAAGTAGACAATGAGATTGGGCTTCAAGTGAATAATAGAGGCTGATTGATTTTAGGAAAATGCTCCCCAGCATTTATAGAGGGGGTTCATGTGCTGCTTTTGTTAGGAAAATGGGAGGCTTTGCTACAAGCTCTTTGCAGTGAGGCTGCTGCTGCTGGAGGAGCAAACCCCCAGCAGAAGGGCTGGCAGGTACAAACACAGCGTTTCAATAGATATTAAAAAGAAAAGAACCACTTTTAGGTCATTCCTTCCCGGTTTATCACCGGCAGGGATCTCTGGAACAAAGCCTAGGATGCTGCAGTGGTGTAAAATCAGGAGAGTGGCTTTTATCCGAGACAAAGGAGCGACTCCCCGCTCCCACACCTGACACCCAGGCCTGAATTTTAACATCTAAACCAGCAAAAAATAATTCAGATGGGCTGTTTTTTTAACGCTGAGGGTTCATATGTGTTTCCCCACCACGGAATTTGAACAGCAATAATATCAGCCTCCAGTATGCAGATGATGTCAGTCTCCTCTCTGCTCAGGGGGGTGAAATATTGAATGCAGACATTTATTGGTGTTTGAGGGGCAGCTGTGGGTGCCCACAAAGGTCAGGAGTGCAGCAGGCCCAGCGCTGAGGGCTCAGAGCCGGCGTGAGGAACCTGAGGGGCAAGAGTGGCACAAAGACATCGAGTGGCTCGCCAAAAATCACCTCATCCTCAGGCAGCACAGACCAGGCTGAAGATCAGAATTTGCAGGTTCTGTGTTGCTGTATTTTTGTATTTTCTGGCTTTTTTTTTCTGGGTTTGCTCAGCAAATAATGCTCTGCCACCGTTGCGTGCTTTTGTGCTCAGGGCCGAGGTCTCCTTTCGCTCTGGAATCTTGTAAAAATGTGTGGTTTCCTCGGCCCTGCTGCCAAAACCAGGGCTATTCAAACCATATAAACACAAAAGGCCTCCAGAATGCGGAGTGGGCTTCATAAATATTACCTTGAGGTGGATTTGTGCAGAATGGTCAGAGAGAAAAATCCCAAATCTTCTCTTTGCCCCAAGCCGGGCCTGCAGGCCTCAGGGCCGGCCCCCCTGGCTGTGTCCCTCAGACTGCAGGCCACTTGTTCCTTTTACCTGGATGTCAAATCCCCTCCCAAATGTGTCTCCTGGGCTTCAGGATTTTTTTCCCAGCCTGTCTTTAATTCTCTAATCCTTGGAAAGCAGGAGTGGCAGGGAAAGCTGCCCCGTTTTGCTGCCACACGTGCGCCTTCCCGCTGGCACACGCAGCTCCCCCTTCCATCACCCTGCTCTCCCAGAGCCTTTTCCAGCCCATATAAAACTCTTCTTCCTTTCAGCACCATCTCCCCACACCCAGCACATTCCTTTCATGTGCTCAGCCCCATGGCCTTATCTCTCCCTCTCGCCCTAATTATGAAATGTGTGGTATGTTGCTCCTCCGTGAGAACAGAGAGAGCTGCAACTGGGCAGAAGTTAAAGGATTCCTCTTATTACTCTTCAGGCAAGTCAGGGTCAGGAGAAGCTGGCAGTCCTTGGTTGTTTGGGTGGGGTCTTTAATCCCTTTATCCTTGAGAATGAAAATAAATTGAAATTACCATTAAAGCCATGAGCTCAATCTTGATTGGATGGTTGGTTTAAGGAAGGATGTTCGCACTGAGCACTGATTTTGGGTCTGAAGTGTCAGTCACACCTGAGACAGCCCAGAGGATTTGGGTGTTGAGCTCCTGAGGCTCTGCCTGTCGTGCTCTTGCTGCCTCTCTCCATCAGCACAGATTTTCCTCTCTGCTCCCGAGAGCTGCAGGACCCTGGCGCAGAGCAGGAGAATTCCCGTGTCTGGCAGGCATGTGCTCCTTAAAATGCAACTGTCAGACGCTTTGCAGTGGGCTTTTCAGAGAGGATGACTGCTGGCTCGTGTCTGCTTCCACCCAAAGTGGCTGGAGCAGCAAGGCAGGGAGAGGGATGCCGTGGATCAGAGAGCTCCTCAGAGTTGAGCAGAACCCCCCTGTCCCCCAATTATTTGAAAAGAAAACCCAAACTGCATCAGCCTGGTCATCTGTTGAAAAAGAGGAACATATTCGTGACCTGCCATCCGTTCCTGCTCCTCCTGACCCTCCCCCGAGCCCCACTTTGTCAGCCCTTAGTGAACCCAAAACTGGCTTTTCTGATTTGAATCATGATTCAGCCTGATACGATTTGAAATGCCTGAATTCTTAACCCCCTGCATGATGGGATTTTATCTAATGGAAATGCCAGCAGCCTTTAAGTCAGGCATGGCAGAGCCTTGCCAGCCGCTCTACCCAGCATGCTAAATAAATGATAAATATTGTTGCACATATGTTACATCTGTCAAAAGTCTCAGCATCACGCAATCATTGCGTGGCCTTTATAAGGTGATGAAAGGAGCAAAAACAACAACAAACCCTAATGCAAACATCAGATAGGCATTAGAGATTCCCTGACAGTGCAAATAAAAATCCCGGTTGGTGAAATGGGCTTTGAGGAAGGGGGATATCTTTGTTGGGTGAGGTAAAGAGCTGAGAACACTGGATTTGCTGTGGGTTTAGAGATTTCCCATCAGGGCAAGTAGCCCCCAGCTCCTTATTCTGCAGTGGCGACGGTGTTTTTAGTATTTTCATTTAAAAGCTCCCAAGTTCTGCTTTCAAACAGCAGCTTCAGGTGTGGCAGGAGAAGGGAAGTAAATAGAAAATACTCTCGTTGATGTTACCCCTAAATGTTGATGTGTAGTCTCGCATCACACTGAGACATTTCAGGCTGCTGAAGGTGGGGAAATGCAGTTTTACTGTTCCCCAAGGCAGGGATTTTAGCGTCCCTCGCTCCAGAAGGGGCGTTCGGCCGGGCAGGGGGAGCAGGGACACCGCGGATCCCGAGTTCACCGGAGCTCGGCGGGGTCACCTGGAAGGGCAGCCCGGCCCTGCAAAGGTCCCGCCGTGCCCGGGGCGAGGAGGAGGAGCAGGAGAGGGAGGAGAAGGCTGTCAGTCTGCTGAGGCACCAGCTGAGTGCTCCCGCAGCCTCCTCCCCTGCAGCAGAGCTGCACATCCTCACAGGAGCAGCCGCAGCCTCCGTCCCTCCCCAGGGCAGAGCCGCTCCACCTCCCGCCCAAGGCTCTGCCTAAAGGCAAAAATCTCAGCCCGAGGAGCTTATTCCCCTCTCTCTCCTTCCCTCCTGAAAAATAAGGGTCGCAGTGGCGTTTACCTCGAAGTCTGTTAAAAAACATTGAGCTCCCAGAGTGTGGCATGTGTGTTTCCTATTAAGAAGGCAGTTCCAGACTAATAACCATTTTTAATGGCTGTCGTTGTGCTTTGCACTAAATGATATCAGCCATTAATGCTGGAGCAAGGCAGAGAAGCCTGGAAAATTAAATGAAATCCTTCTGTGGAAATTTCAAAGGGGATCAAAGATGCTCCCCAGGTTTTTTTTCCCTTGAGCCCAGGTGGAGCTTTTCCTTGTTCCAGTGAGAGGTGGGGAGACCCCAGAAAAGCAGAACACAGGGATGATTTTCCCTTTCCTCCTTTAAATGAAGGGACTCTTGGAAGTCAGATGATTTTCTTGGGCCCACAGAGGCTTGGGAGGGTCAGTGGCTGGTGGCAGAGAGCAGAAAGGTGTTTGCCCAATCCTTTGTTTGCTCCTCCCGTCTGGTTGTGCACAAATAAATTCTCCTCGTAGGATGCGACTCCCCTTCCCCTAAAATGCAGCTGGAAACGACTCAGTACCCCAAAAATGTTTTTTTTTTTTTCCTCCTCTTTCTCTGTGCAAGGATCCAAGGATGATGAGGTCTGAGAACTTACCTTGAGGAAGAGAGGGAGAGGAAGGGACAGGTCTGTTGACCTCCACAATGTGTTTTGAATTAGTTGTAGACTACGACCTCGAGTTGAGAAAAATTCAAACCAGCCTGGTGGTGTTGAAGCAAGTCAGCTTTGGCTGAGGCCTAATGGTTTGTAATTTAGTTTAAGACCATGACTGTGAGGCTTAAAAATCCCAAACTGTGGGGCTTGCTGGCGAGTCGAGCATCTATTAATGACATGGCAGTGAAAGCAGAAGGTTTTTGTTTGTTTTTTTTTAATTTTTTTCCTCAGGTTTCAGTCCTGCCAGGTTTGGAGCTGACCAGACCTCCCACTATTTCTGTGGGAAGGGGAGGTGCCCACAAATCTGTAGGATCTGGCCCTCGCAGGGATAAATTATCTTTGTCCCCTAATTCCAACGGAGTTACCTCGTTCTGAGAAGTGTAGAAGTGTTCTGGTACCTACAGGGAAACTCTGCAGGTCAGGGTGATCCATTTAGATGATCCTATTAAAAAAAAAAAAGATGCAGCCTGTTTTCCAAATGCACACAAATCTAACTAACTTCGTTGCTCTAATTAGCCCCTGCTGCAATTTCCACCGTGCTATTAAAATAAGTTCTACTCAAATGCAATGAAATGCCTGTAAATCAAGGGAGATTAAAAATCCCTCTGGCTGCAGAGATGTGTTTATCATAAGGGCTTTAACATCCTGAATTTTAAGAGATGCTGCACACTGAGGCAGCCTGGGTTCACAGGGAGGAGCAATGTGTCTTCTTGGATCCCCTCACCGAGCTCAGAAACCAAGACAGACGCTGCTGTTGTATTTTCCTTTGGTTTTTAGCACAAAATACGTGCAAATTCCGTTGTTTGGGCTGAAGGTGGGTGTTGTTTTGTGCCTGCTCAGGGCCTCCTCTCTGGGTTTTATTTCCCAGTTGATGGCTGGGTTGGAATGAACCTAGATCTGAACGGGAAGACTTTTAATGAACTGGTGTTAAATTTTAATTTAAAGAAATATCTAGTTAAAAAGGAAATAAGTGGGTTTAAGTTGTGAACTTAACTTTGAAGTTGAGGTTACATTTGACTAAGGAAGTGACGCAGAATAAAAATTACTTTGGGTCCTTTGAGGGAGTAAAAATTACTTTGGGTCCTTTGAGGGAGTAAAAATTTCTTTGGGTCCTTTGAGGGAGTAAAAATTTCTTTGGGTCCTTTGGAGGGAGTACAAATTCCTTTGGGTCCTTTGAGGGAGTAAAAATTTCTTTGGGTCCTTTAAGGGAGTAAAAATTACTTTAGGTCCTTGAAGGGAGTAAAAATTTCTTTGGGTCCTTGAAGGGAGTAAAAATTACTTTGGGTCCTTTGAGGGAGTAAAAATTTCTTTGGGTCCTTTAAGGGAGTAAAAATTACTTTAGGTCCTTGAAGGGAGTAAAAATTTCTTTGGGTCCTTTAAAGGAGTAAAAATTACTTTAGGTTTTTAAGGCTCTTTCAACAAGACTGAGGTGTGTCGGGTGAGAACCTACTCCTCACATTTGTGCCAGTTTTCACTCACTGCTTATTAAGCTTAGATCTAATTATTGAATTCCCTATTTTTCTCCTCTTTTGAGTTGGATTTCCAAAGGCATGCGGTGTTAGGACAACGAGGGATGGCTTTAAGCTGAAGGATGGTAGATTTAGAGGGGATATTGGGAATAAATTCCTCCCTGTGAGGGTGGGGAGGCCCTGGCACAGGTGCCCAGAGCAGCTGGGGTTGCTCCATCGCTGGCAGTGCCCAAGGCCAGGCTGGACAGGATGCTGGAAGGTGTCAGGGTAGAACTGAATGAGCTTTAAGGTCACTCCTGACCCAAACCCTGCTGGCATTCTGTGATCTGTTCGGTTGTTATCCCTTCTCACTGACATTCCCTGCTCTTTTCCCCTCCCGTGCAAGAGCCACGCAGAAAAACGGGCCCGATCTCTTTGAAACACACGAGGAGCTGATAAGATTTATCCCAGCCCCGTTCCACAGAGATTAATTGCCTGGCTGAGAATCACTTGGAGAAGGCTGTGGCTGATCTGCAGCCCGAGTTCCCTCTCCCAGCATCACAGGAGAGCACAGCAGTTATTCTGTGCCGTCGCTCCTCACGTTATTCCGGCTGAATCCTCGCATCCCTCCCCTGCAGCCCCGCCAGCAGCGTTGCCATGTCACTGCAGAGCTTTCCTCTCCCCAGCAGTTGTGCAGAAATCACTTCTCCTGTGCCACTGCAGCGATTTGTCATTCCCCAGGAACTGCTGCAGCTCAGCACCTGTGAAATCCTGTTCGCAGCACCGGGCCGGGACCCGCTCGGATTCTTCCCCCCGACAGAATTCTCCTTCTGTCTTACCAGACAAATAATCTGTTGCGACTCTTATTGCTTCTTATCTTCTGCAGCTTGGACTGCTTCCACGCACCATTTTGTTCTCAGAGATGCCTAAGCTGATTCTTCAGCGCCAGCCAAAACAAATGAGAGTCTTGGCTGGCGGCGTGGCGGCAGCAGCTGGTTCCAGTGTGGCTCCTGCACCCAACACTGGGGCAGCTCGGGCTTGGGTTGGGATCCCTGTCCCTCCTGAGGGCTCTGGGGAGCAGGAAGGAGAGAAGTGAAGTTTTGTAGAGCTGCTTGGGTGATCTGGGTTTAGTGGAACGGTCTTTATTAAAGCCTTTATTGATCTTTATTTATCACGTGTGGGCACGAGGGCCTCCTCACAGGCACAGAGCACGGGATTGGGAATTGGGAATCACCCAGGATCTGTCCCAGACACTCCCCTGGGACTTTAGGATTCCCTGGCACCCCAGCCAGCCTGAATTCTGTAGGGTTATGCACCCAGCTGTGGCTGCACAACCCCACAGGAACAGGGCTGGTCCTGCTAATGCAAATATCCCTTTCCTGTCCAGTTTATCAGCCCTGGTGCCTAGAGGAGATCCTCCAGCATCCCCAGGAGAATTTTACAGCTCCCAATGAGCACAGTTTGAATTAGAGAAACTGAGAGAAGGTTTAGAAACAAGGCAGTGGTTAGTGAATAAGAAGTGCAAGTTTCTGAACTTGTGAAATTCGGGATTTTGCCTCAGTCTGGATCTGAGCTTTCTGGTGCTGCTCCAGCAGTCACTCCTGCTCAGGTGTGAAGCTGTTGCAGGAGCTGGATGAGTTCTCAGCTTTGTTTTCACAGCTTGAAACCTCCTTTTCCCTTTTTCCTGACCATTCCAGTCCAGGTTTCTAATTGGGAAAACCAGATGGGTTTGGGGACTGCTTGTGACTTTGGGCGAATTCCCCGGCGTCTCCCTGATTCTCATTAACACCCACCTTTAATAACATTTCCCTACGGCTTCTGTGGGATAAAGATAAAATTTTAAAGGTGTGTGGCTGTGTAGAGCGTGGGAAATTAGGATGGATGGGTGGATTTACAGATTTATAATATGGGAAGGCCAAGCTGGTCAAGTAACTTGTAGCCAGGCTGTCTCTGCGAGCTGAAGGAACATGATGTCACAGTGAAAATGCCACGCTTTTTATTTTCAAAGGACATCATGGCAAGGCTATAATCAGATCCCTCAGTGCCTTAGACAGCTTCAGAACCTGATTCAATAAAAACATGGCTGGACTCCAGCAGGATGAGGAGAAGCAGGCTCGCTGTGGGGACTTATCTCCGCTGCAAATCCTCTGTTCCGGAGCACTTTGGAGCACTCGAGCTCCTCTGGGTTGTTTGCTCTTGAGCAGGGAGTTTCTGAGGGGGGACATCAAAAAATATGATGTTTGGGTGGGGAGAGCTAATTGATTTGACAGTTAATCAAAAAGTACTAAGGGAAAATCAATATGGAGTAAAACAATCTAGTCTTCAGTTCTATATTGTATTCCCAGTGGCATTGTTGATTGTATAGCATCAATGTCATCTATTTTAGATGGAAATGTTACCAACTATAATGCCACTGTTGATGTTTCAAAACGCTTCTAATCTCATTTCAATAATAGCTTCTGTCTCTCTCGGTGACACACGTGCCATAACATCCCTGGCTAAATTGACAGCACTAATAACACGCCGGGAGTTTTTATTATTCGGACCCCTGGCTGCATTTTTGATCATCCAGGGGTTTGTGCAGCAGGAAGGGTGGAGTTCACCCTGAAATCCTCAGGTGCAGGAGTGGCTGGGCACTGCCAGGGCTGTGCTGGCACCCTGGGGATCAGCTCCTCAGCCAGCAGGGATGTGGGGATCTCCTGATCCCTGGGAGACCCCACAATGCACAGAACAGTCCAGGTTTGCAGCCCGTGCTGCTGAAGGAGTCTGCAGTGGTTTGTTGGTGTTCTCAAGGCAGTTTATCAGTTCCTTAGCAAAAGTAGATTTCTCTGCCCTGCCAGGGTTGGCACAGAACGCGTCCAGAGACACACTGTGCCCGCCCCGGGTCAGCTCTGATCTTTGATACTAATAACTACCTATTGAATGTTTANCAAAGTTGCCAACCTGTTCCATGGATTAGAATCAGAGCCACGGGCATTTTCAGTATCATTCCAGGGTCCCTGACACCTCTGGCAAGGCTGAAAAGCCTCCTGAGCAGGGTTTGGGTTGGCCAAAGGCATCACAGGAACCCCCTGGGTTCCAACAGTGAGGTTCAAGGGTGACCCCAGAGCTGGGAATCTCAGAGTAATTCAGGAAGAGCAAGTTTAGGGCTGAGCTGGTTTAGGTCAGGACTGGTTTAACTGTGCTGCTTCCTGAGGTCTTGGCTCTCTTCAGGTGGCCTGAAAAAAAAAAACCCACAGGGAAATTCCTCACTGGTTTTCTGGAAACTCTCCCTTTGCATCAAAGCCTGACACACCGAACTCGGAGCTCTGGTGTGGTTTTAGGGCTTGCTTTGTTTTCATCCCTTTTGCAACGCAAGAGTGAAAAGTGGATGTGGCAGTGATGGCAAAGGGACAGCTCAGGATGAATCAGGTTCTCCAGAAAAAGCAGGGAGCTCTCAGATCCTGGATGTCTCATCCCGGTGAAATTCAGAGTACAGCTCACAATCCTTTCATGATAATTTCACTTGAAAACTCAAGGAGGTCTCTGGAACATTTTATGGGGAAAACTGCAGCACATTTTGTGTCTTCCCAGCCTCCTCCTGGAGCTGGCTGAGCAATAAAAGCCCTGACCAGGCAAAGCTCTTCAGCACATCCTTTGCTCCAGACTTAATTTCAACTCCACTGACCTTGACTCAGGCTCGAGTTTTACCAAACAAAAAAAGTCACATCGGAATGGGCTTGAAGCCTGTGCTGAATTTTAAACTCAGACTTTGCCAGAGCCCTGCACTTGAACCTGTTTCTGGAATATACAGGATGTGAGTGGGGACACAGAAACAGAATCTTTCCACTAGATCCTTCATTTAAAACAGCTTTCCTCTTCAATTATCAGCAGTGGATTTAAATGGAATGAAAATTCAGTCCTTTATTTCTGATTTTATCTTTTCTTTCCTCCATTCTTTCGCAGAGGAATTTTCCCTTTATTAACTTTTTGAGCATAAAACACAGAAAATAAATGAACAAACAAAACCTGGAGCAATATGTGAGATCTTTAAACTAATTCGGGAGTCGTTATTACTGACATCAGGAGAAAGAAATGCAAGAACACAAATCTATTGCTTTAAGCTGGGATTTTCAGAAGAGCCTGTTGGAGTTTGGCACTCAAATCCCATGAAATCCCCTTTATGCTTTTCACTTCTCTTTCTTTTCTTTTCATTTATTTTTCCTCGACATGGGAAAGGGCCCGGTGCATTTTGTTAGGGAGAGTTATTACACCGAGTTTGGGATCAGCATCCAGGATTGGAGGCAGGGAATTTCTGCTCTGAGGAGGGCTGGGAGGCAGATTTAGCATTTCACACATCACCTGGAGAGTGCCCAGAGCAGCTGTGGCTGCCCCTGAATCCTTGGAAGGGTCCAAGGGCAGCTTGGATGGGGTTTGGAGCACCCTGGGATGGTGGAAAGTGTCCCTGCCCATGGCAGGGGCTGGAAAAATAAAAAATCTTGAAAATCCCTTCTACTTCATGCCAGGATTCCACGCTAAGGAAAAGGGAATCAACAGTGAGAGGATGGAGAGGGAGCTGTGCCAGGGGACAAGGCAGCTGAAATCAGGCCCAGAGGATGATCCAGGCAGGGCTGCAGTGAGAATATTGACAAATTATTGACAAATTATTGACAAATTATTGACAAATTACAGCCGTGTTCAAGGCATTCTGGTGCTTTTCAGCGCAAGGGTTGTTGTTGTTGTCAGGTTCCTCCATGAATTCCTTCAGCCAGAAGATTCAGCTGGTTACCATCAGGCACCTCAGCTGTGATTGTTGTTATTCCTGAACTGTCTGTGATCCTGTTCCTGGGCGATCCTGCACATCCCACAGCACAATTCCCAATTCAAGGAGCAGCCATCTCCCACCTCCTGACCTCCCCACACAGGAGCACGGGGGAGCTGCTTTCTTATCTCCCAACCACCTGTGCTTCCATCCCAGGAATATTCCAGCAATCTGGGACAAGCCAGCCTGAAGTTTGTAGTTAAGCCAGCCCTGAGCTTTGATTCCCTTTCTCTTCCTGACAGAGGAAAATTGATATTTTTGAACACACCCATAGAATTCACTCGGTTTTTACTTCTCATTTTATTCCTTGAGAAGCACATCCTCAGCACAAACCAGGGGTGTGAAGCAGATCCTCTGCCCTGGCCACCAAAGCCCTGAAAGGTTCCAGGAGTGCAGCACATCCTGGAGATTTGGTTTCCTCTTCCAGCCCTTCCTTCGGTGCTGATTTCTGCCCTCCTCCTGGTCTCTCTCGTGAAGGTGAGGCACCAAAAATGTGCTGAAGTGAGGCTGCTGCTGGGGTGACCTTTTCATTATTCTGCACGTTGAGTGACTGCCTGTCCCAGCCCTTTCCCGCTCGGCCGAGAGGTGCAGGCAGCAGAGGAAGGGAAATGCTGGATAATCAGCCTGCAGAACGCACAAAAGGTCAGGAAAATCCACTCTGCCTCTGATGGATGTGCAGAGAGGCAGCACATGGCACAACTTGGTTATTCTACCTTCACAGAAAGTTGTGTTCTTTCCCCCTGCCCAAAGCAACCCACGGTGTTGTTATTTTTAAAAAATGCTTTGATTCTTTGCGGGTTTTCATAGACTTGTCTGTAGGACAGGAGCGACAAAATTCAGGGGGAAATATTAGAAACCTTCCAGCACTCTCTTCTTTCAAAAAAATCATTTCAAATATCTTACCCTGGCTCAACTTTTTACTCCTTTCCCTTGAAAAATAGGAAAAGAGGTATTACATGAATATTGCAAGAGGCAGCCTGTTAAAAACTGCAAATAGAGTGAGCTGTGCTCCTTTTCCACGGAGAAACAGAACCAGCAAGAGAGAAAAAGGGAAAATGGCAGGGATTTTTAAAAGTAGTGTTTTGTTCTGTTCTCTCAGCTTCAGGATGGAAGATTCAAAACAATGACCAAATACTGTTGGTTTTTAATTTTTTTCCCTGAAAATTTAATGGCCAGCTATTTAATATTTCTTATTATTAACCCTCCTGCAGAACAGTGCAAATTCCTCAGCTGCAAGGAGATGCTCAGGGACGGCACCACTGAATTGAAGTCAAAATAGCTGAATTTATCACAGGAATTAGATGGATGTTCTAGCTCAGATTTACATGCCTAACAGCAGCAGGGGGACATAACTGAAGAATAAAATCTAAATAATCTGTGGGAGGAAGCGCTGTGTTATTACAAATCAGGTTGGTTATCTTCACCAATCAAGCTGGAAATCAGCCCTCTCCTTTCTTGGAGGTCCCCTTCAGGAGGTTCAGCATAACCTAAATTACCCACAATTTAAATTATTTTCATTTTTAATAATAAAATAAAATAATTTTAATAATAAAATTTGAATGTAATGACCCACAATTAAAGAATGTGCAGGACAAGCCAAGGTGAATCTCGAGGGAACTTCCATCAGCCACTTGAAGGCAGGTGGAGCAGGCCAATAAAAACCCTGACCTTCATAATTTTGTTGTCCAAGAGAAACCCAGCAAGGGGGAGGCTGTACTCCTGGTGCCATCATTGCTCATCTGGGATGATTTTGAGTCACTTTTAGCAAAGTTTATTGCACTCAAACCCCTGCAGACTGCTTCAAAGTGAGAGCACAAAAGCTGGGAACGAGGGTTTGTGGCAGCTGCTGACTCGTTCATGACTCGGTTTTGCTGAGTGATTTTGGATTTTTTTAATTTTTTTGTGATTTTGGCTGTGATTTTGTGCCTGTGGTTTTGTCCCTGGTCTTCTCTGCTGCCTGCCATCCTGGAATGAGCATTTTTCACCTCAGGAATAATCCCCTCCCTCCTGGCTCTGCCAACAGCTTTACCTGGCTCAGCTCTCCAGCATCCCCCTGATCCATTTTTCCAGTTTGCTTTAGGCCTGAGTCCTTCAGGTGCGTGACAGCTCCTTCCTCACAGCCCTGCAAGGTCATGGCCACGCCCAGGTACCCAAAAATGCAAATATCTTCCCAGTTCCTGCATGAAGGAAGGGGAAAATAGATCCCTATTCACCCCCAGGTCCAACTGAGTCCCTGTGCCCTCGGGTTTGCCTCCAGGTCTGAGCATTCTCTGCACCAGTTCTGTCCCTGGAATCAGATTGGTGTGGAGCACTGCCAAGGGCAGGATTTAATCTGGATCTGCTGCTGCCTGGAGGCTCTTTTAGCCTTTGGAGTTGGATACATGAAAGCAGAACTTCTTTACATCCTTTAGTTCAGGTGTGGAATGGCATCTCTGCTTTGAATCCAGACCTTTATTTATTTTTTTTTAATGGAGTGTCAGGTGCTAGATTTTTTTACCTGGTTTGATACTTTTTAAAAATTTTTTTTGGCTTCTAAGGCAGACTGCACCTTGTGCTGCTCGGGTTCTGTTTGTTAATTATCCCTGATGGAAGCAGGTGGAAGGGTCGATGTTAATTGTGCCCCCAGGCCGTGATGGCCTCTCCCTCATCCGCCTTCTTGGAAGGTTCCAGGTTCCACTTGAGCACTAAAAATCATCCCAAACCAACCCAAAACCCGGCATTTCCGTGGTCCCTGTCCAGTGCTTGTGCTCAGTCCTTAACCAGAGCCGTCCTGTGGCTCTGCTCTGTGGGAATTGCTGTGTGCTCGGGGCTGTGACCCAGGCCAGGCCCTCCCAGGTGTCCCTGCACTCAAATCCCATTGCAGCCCAATTCTTGTGAAATCTGATTGGGTTTGTTTGGGAATTCGCTCCCCACACACAGATTTTTACCCCTTTAACTCTGAATTCCCACCTGAATGCAACTTAATCTTCTTTTCCCTGCAGCAGCACTTTCCCCATGAGGCCTTTGAGGGTTGAAAATCCCCATTTTTCCTTTTCCCCTCCATCCAGCTCCACCACCCCAGCGTCCTGCAGCAGAGAGGGGGACAGATGTCACCTCCTGCCACGTTTTTCATGAAGATTGATGCCTGCTCACCTCTCTCTTTCTGTGTAACCCAATACCCGCTAAACATTTAGCAGATGGAAGCTGCAGAGTCTACCTGGAGAGTGGGGGAAGCCTCAGGACAGCCTGACAGCGTCAGGAAAAGAGGGATAAATTTCCTTCCCTGACAGGTCTGGCCTTGCCTTGAGGAGAGATATGAGCAGATTGTTGGTTAGATATAAATATATATCAATTTTTTACGTCTATATTTCACAATCTCAGCTGGCTGAGGTGATGCCCGTGCGTGAGGAAAGCGAAGCTGTTCCTGCTTTGTTTCATTTCTTCACTGTAACAATTCCCTCCCCGTTTTCCCCTGACTTCAGGAGACAACACAGGAGAGATTTATTGCTGGGACAAGATGTCAAATTGCTGCCCTTAGATCCAGGTCAAACCTAGAGTTTCTTTTTAGCCCCACTGGCTCTTCCTCCCCATATTCCAAACACCAAGGGAGGAGAGCAGCTTATGAGCTGAACACTCTGAGGAAAATGAAGGAGCTTTAGGGAGGGAGAATTTGCTGAGGTGGAACCTAAATTAATCCCTGCTGTAAATCCATCCCTTGACAGACTGGGCTGGGAGCAGGTGATGAAAAGGAGGCACAGGCTTGGCACAGGGTCACTTATTTCTCTTTTTTCTTGTGTTTTGTGCTGGAGCCCCTGTATTTAATAATGTGGGGATGGATAACAGGGAACTGATTGGTTCTTACTCTTTGAGACATTCCTTAAATTTTGGGGCACTGTCCTGAGAGCTCAGCTCAGATTGCAGAGCAAATTTCCAGAGTTTGCTGATTCCCAGCATCTCCCATGACTGCATTCATCCTGCAGCAGCTCCTGGATGCTGGGAATCTTCAGGAATTTTCCAGGAGTGAGGGTCTGGGAGAGAGGGAACGTCCTCTGCTCCTCCTTGACCCGTTTTAGAGGCAGAAATCTCGGAAAGCAGGGAGGTGATGCCGATGTGGGACAGAAAATCTGCAGCCACACAGGTCCAGAGTCCTCCCACAGGGATTCACCTGTGGGGCTCAGCAGGGGAAGAGCAGCCACAAAATTTGGCTTCCCATCAGTGGGAAAGGTGAAGGACACGGGGGGAAAGGTGAAGGACATGGAGAGAGGTGCAGGGACACGGCGAGAAAAGTGCAGGGACACAGAGGTGGAAGTTTCACCCACTCTGCATCATGGAATCACAGCCAGGGTGGGATGGCAGCAACTGCAGGTGGAGATGAGCACTGAGAGCATCATCCAGCTGGTTTGTGAGGACAGTGCAGCTCCAGCAGCTCCTCTGAGGGCTGCTCGGGGTTTGCTCTCCTGCCAAAACTGAGCACACAGGTACTGGGCACATGAGCACAGCTCTTTAGGAGCAGGGAGTGATTGAAATCTCACCTAAATCCGTGTAAAACGTCACCTTTTGTTTATCTTCCCATCAAAGGTTTTCCAAGTAATTATGGTTCCTTAAATTGATTGATTTCTGTGAGCTTTTCTTTGCCTTTGGTATTCCCAATCCTTGCTGACTCAGATTTTACTCCAAGTGGGTTTTGAACTGGGTCATTCTCCCTTTTCCTCTCCACTGCTGGTACCTGAAAATCTCAGTTGCAAGGTGCTGCCTGTCCCACAGATTAAACTTTCAGGCCCTGCTATTTTAAGGCAAGCCTGGCTGGACTGGTTCTGTGCTTTTAATTCCTGGCTTTCTCTGCTCCAGTGGCTGATAAACCTCTTCTGGCTGTCTAGTCATGTAATCCTTTAATTTTTTAATTTCAAGGAACTGCCTGCAGTTCACCGTGACTCAACATTTGACTGCAACCTCATTCGAGGCGAGGGAAAAGTTGTTTTGTGCAGTGGGGGAAGAGTGATGACGGTGAAAAATCTCAGCACAGTGCCTCTTTTAGCAGATTTTTTTAAAAATTCTGCTGGAAAACTCAACAGCTGAAATGGTGGTTGGGCTGATGGGATTCATCCTGTAATGTTTACACAGTGCTTGGTGCAATCTCAGTGTTGTTCATTCTGAGAGCGTGGGGAAGGGACAACAGTGATGTTGAGCTCCCAAAAAATGTTGGGGAGCTGAGAAGTGCAGGAAGTGGAGAATCACAGAGCTGTCGTTTCAGGGCCAGCCAGTGGAAAATTATTGGGGAGAAAAATATAATTGAACCGAGTGTCTGTTCACACCTGGAGGGTAACAGGGAAGAAAAGACAGTGGGGATTTCTTGGGCAAATTGTGCCTGAGTTGGGTGAGATCCTCTTCTGGGAGAGTCAAAATAAATCCAAATAAAATTAGGAGTTCCAGATAAATTTACGGGCAATTTTGGGGATACTTCCTGCTTTTTGTGGCATAAATGTGATAGAAATACCTGCCTTTAGAAAGAAATGCTTGATTGCATTTCACTGTCAGTCAGGACAGCTCAAGGGCCTGTTCTTCATGGTGAAAATTGGGATGGCTGTACCAAAAATCACCTCACAGATCCCTGGGACAAACCCAGGAATATTCACTCGAGAGCCAGTGCTTAAAAAACACCCAACCAAACCAAGACTGGCTAAACCAGTGAGTTTATTCTGAAGTGTTTCCAAACAGCCACACATCTTTGTTTTGGTGCTGAAAATCCCTCTTTAAAAATGATTTTATTTGATCAATTAAACACTACCAATTCAAATTTGCTAAATTCCTGAGCTAATGAAAGGCTGGCTTGCTTTGACATGAATGGGAGTTTTGTTTGAGCAACAATCCAATAAGGACTTGGCCCAAAGATAGCAAGGAAAACATTTAGATGTTAAATATGTATTCAGAAGACCTTTCTGCAAATCTTTTCTCTCGCAGTAACAGGACAGGAATTGTGTTCTCCAGAAGGGACAGTTCACAGAGACGTCCAGCACCTCTCAGCATTTAGCAGAGAGAGCAAGAAACTATGCAAATATTTTAGTTTAGAAATACTTGTAGCTCCTTTTCAAACAATGAAAGCCTCAATTAAAGCCAGATCTCTGTTATTTAAAAATTCCAGGCAGCAACTGAGAGGGAGAGAGAGAGAGTTCCATTTTTTTGTTTTCTCCTCACTCTCAAACATAAAGTCCAAGGTATTTGAGAGTCAGGAAAATTGTGTCTAACATTAAAACTGTGCGAGCTGAGAAGGCTGGAGCTGTGATTCTTATCTTCTAAAGAGTTTTGCAGTCATCAATACCTAAAGCAAGCTGGAGTACAAGAAATAGGTGACCTTAATAGATATAACTCTGTATGGGCTCATTGTAGCATGAAATTAAATTTTTAATCTGAATTGATGAACAAAAATGCTGGTTTGATCCTCCCCACACACACACAATAGTTTAAATAGTTTGGTAACTATTTCACTTCCAGAATGGGGCTGCACAAACAAGGTCAGCAGCAGAATAATCCACTCCACGGGCCCTGGGCTGGGGTGAGCCAGAAACAAAAAGCTCCGGGAGATTATTTTTACTTTGTTAAATAGCTGCAAGCCAGGGTTTGGGATTATTGGGAAGGTAAAATGATGTTCTTTTGCCTCTGGTAATTAAAAGCATGGGGGTTAATCCAAAGTCACTGAAATCTTTTGATGGAGTTCAGCTGCGGGCTCCTGTTTTTATCCAGTGGAAGCCTCTGGGTTTGGGTGTGAATCACATTCACCTTATCCTCTGAGCTCATCCCATTTCAGCCAGCTTCCCCTGAAAGTGAAGCAATTCCTCCCTGTGCACCTTGAAAATGCTGCCAGGCTGAATTCCAGGCAGACCTGTTGTCTAGGAGGGAATTACTAATTGATTTTGGGGTTATGGCCACAAAAAATGCTGCTATAAATTGCAGAAGCTGAAATTCAAGGTGTTACAGAAAATCTGCATAGACTGCATTAAAAAACCCAACACACTGATAACTCCACCCCCAAAAAAAACCCCCAAAATGACTTTATTTTCATTATTTAATTTTAAAAAGCCACTTCTCTTCCAATTTTTTCATTATTACTAACCACGACCCTGAGTCCATCATCTTATTTACTGCTCCAAGAAGTTACTAACAGAGATTTGACAAATACAAACCAATGGAGGGGGTAAAAAAAAATTTTAAAAAAATCCTAATTTCATTGGAGCAGAAGCTGAACTGGGATCTGTTGGTCAGCTGAAGCTGGCAGGAGGGCTGGAGGAATTATCTGCCATTATCTGCCGAGCAAACAGCATCCCCGAGTGCAAAGTGATGCCGTGGCATTTTTCAGAATGCACCAGGCCCTCGCTCCTGAGGATTGGAGCCAAATGTTCTGCCCCATACAATAGCCCTGCCTGACAATAGCTCAGAGTTGGGGTTGTTATGAAATCCAGGCTATTTTGGGAGGGCCCTATTGTTCCTGGTTTATATGGGCTGCAGATTTGTCTGGGGGAACGTGGGATTCGTTGCAGAACCCGCTGGAAACGACGAAGGTTTGGCCCCCAGTGAGAGGGGAGAAGGGTCTGTCTGCCAGGGAGAGCTTTCAGGTTTGTAGGATCATCGCTCCCTCGCAGCTCCTCACCCTTCTGAGATCATTCCTGCAAGTACCCGTGTCCATCCTGGAGCTTTCTCACTTTTTTTGGTGCTCCTCGGTGAAAATATCTGATTTATCACCAGTCCCCGAAGGAGGAGATAAAGCAGGAAATGTGCAGCCTGTGGAACTCTGGAATTTGCTGAAATAGGGAGGGTTTGTCCCCATAATGGGGCTGAGTCACTGCTGCCATTAAAGAGGAGGGGCTGCTCTCTCGTGGCCGGGTTCTGCCCTCCTTTTGTCCCAGCAGACAAGGTCAGGCCAGGAAATTTAATAAAATGATTCATCTGACAGGAGGGGGACATGAGCTGATTGTGTGCACTCCTATTTTCACCACAAAAAGCAGAATCCTTGGGGAGAAGTGACTGCAAAGTCAAATTTTGATGATTTTTTTTTTTTTTTTTGCAATTCCATGGGATGCCCCATTGCTGCAAGAATCCCTGAGTGTCCATATCCCAAAAACTTCCCTGTCTCACTTTGCTCTCTCTGTGGATCCTTTCCTGCCTCCAAAGCCACCTCAACTCCACAGATCATTCCTGGTCTTTGCCAAAATGTCAGTTCCTGCTGTAATTTAATTTAACAAATTGCTCAATTTAATTTAATTCCAGGTGAATCAACAATCTAGGGATGTGTTCAGGTATAAAGTCTAGAGATAAAACCAAGTAGAGCCCGTGAAGATGAGCAAAAGAGAAGGGGAAAAAAGTCTCACTGACTCATTTCTTTACTTTCTTTGGAATATTTTCTTCTCTTTTTGCATGGTTTTAAGTCATTCCTGGCTTTTCAAAAGTCCCTGTGTGCTTTTAGATCTATCCTTCCCAAAACTGGGCGCTCCTAACCAGGCTGACAAGTGCACTGAGGCTGGTGGGACAACCCAGGAGGTCTCCTAAGCTTGGTCTGGGTTCCACAAAAAAATCTTCCATTCTTTGGGACTCTTTGTCCTTGGTCACAGCCCAAAATCTGGGAGCAGCCATTTCCTAGCCCACAGAAAATGGGGATTTGTGCCTCCTTTTGCAGTTTGAGTGGAGTTGCTGTAAGTTTGGACAGGCAGCTTTTCCCTGCTGAGATCAATCTGAGTGAATTTCGAGATATCAACCCTCATTAAACACATTCCACATGTATTTTTTCCCCTTTTTCCCCCATTTAAGCCAATTCCAGGTTTGTGTGCAGAACGCAGATCAGCGAATGAGAGGGGATGAGGAGCTTGCAGACAAATAATGTTGGAGCACTGATTTCTGTTTCATCCTTCTGTTTTGGGAGGCAGAATTAGAGTGTCAAGGATCTCATCCTCCTGGTGACAGGATCTCCTGCAGGAGTGGGAGCATTCCTGGGAATTAGGGGCACGCAGAGCAGAGTGGAGAGCACAGAAGAGAAATTTTGTTACAAAACCTCGGTGTCCAAAGCCAGTGCAGGCGGAGGGAGCTGAGCTGGCAGCTCCTGGGGAAGCACAAGGTGTGCTCAGCAGGACAGCAGCAGCCTGCAGCAGGGTCCAGCTGCTGAATTCCAGCTCGGATCCCAGGGAAGGAAACATTCCCAGCGCCTTTGGAGCTCCTGAGGGAGCTCTGGGGGATTCAGGGATTCCCAGAGGGAGCTCTGGGGGATTTGGGGATTCCCAACCCCTTAGGGGCTCCTGAGGGAGCTCATGGGGGATTTGGAGATTCCCAACCCCTTAGGGGCTCCTGAGGGAGCTCATGGGGGATTTGGGGATTCCCAACCCCTTTTGTGCTCCCTCAGGAGCCCTGGGGGATTCAGGGATTCCCAACCCCTTTGGAGCCTCCCTCAGGAGTTCCAGGGGATTCAGGGATTTCCAGAGGAAGCTCTGGGGGATTCAAGGACACCCAACCCATTTAGTTCTCCCTCAGGAGCTCTGGGAGATTCAGTGACTCCCAACCCCTTTGGATCTCCCCCAGGAGCTCTGGGGAATTCAGGGATTCGCAACCCCTTTTGTGCTCCCTCAGGAGCTCTGGGGGATTCAGGAATTCCCAGAGGGAGCCCCGGGGGTATCAGGGATTCCCAACCCCTTTTGTGCTCCCTCAGGAGCTCTGGGGGATTCGGGGATTCAGGGACTTCCAACCCCTTTAGATCTCCCTCAGGAATTCTGGGAGATTCAGGGATTCCCAACCCCTTTTGTGCTCCCTCAGGAGCTCTGTGGGATTCAGGGATTCCCAACCCCTTTGGAGCCCTGGGGGATTCAGGGATTCCCAGAGGGAGCTCTGTGGGATTCAGGGATTCCCATTTGCTGTGCCTGTGCTGGGATTTGTGTTTTTGCCCCTTTTCTCGCCGCTGTTGTGCCCTCGGAGAAGCTCACCTGGAAGGAGTCGGCTCCTGCTGGCTGAGCACCAGGCCCAGACAAACGCCTGGCTGTGGTTTCCCTGTTTCGTGCAGTTGTTTGAGGGAAGGTTTGCTTTGGGAGCTCAGCAGCTCCCCTAAACCTAGAGAACTCCCCGTGCCCAGACTGTTCAGGTGAGGGACTGCTCACCTCCCGCACTGACTGCAACAGCATAGCCCTGGTTGTTTAAAATACAGCTGCACTCTGCAACACCAGAGCGTTTTATGTCCACTCCAAGTGCTCCATTCTCCAAGGAAAGCCTTTTTCTTTCCTCCCTCAGGCCCCCAGCCCAGCATTTAAACCCAAGGAGGCAAAGCCTGAAGGGTCCCCGCCTCTATCTAATCATGGGAACTATGGCTTAGTATTGATATTGCCTTATTAAAGCAATTAGCTGAGCATTTCAGAAGCTTGTTAATGCTTCTAGAGTGACTTCTAATGAGGGATAATGATAACAAGCATGGAAGGTCTCTGGTGAACTTTAGATAATGATGTAAATCTGAGAAAGGTCAATGGTATCCGTGGATTCGATGATGGCCGTTCCATTTCCGTTCATTACCTGGTTCAGCTTTTATTTTCTCTTCCCGGGCCATTTCCATCTGCAGGAACCTGTTCCTTATCCAATCTAGAGCCCCAGCAGCACTCGGAGCACAGATTGACTTAGCCATGAAATAAATGATGCTGAGCCTTTAGTGCTCCTTGTAATGAGCTCAAGTCTAGACAAGAACAAATCAATTAGCAAAAGGAAAGCAGGAACAACAGGAGGCACCACGCAGGGACAGTGTTTGCATTTACATAGCAAAACATTCCCCCAGAGGATCCCAAAACAGGGCCTGCACTTCCAAAAACCGGGCTGGGGCGAGGATAATGCCACGGGGAAGGGAGATCAAACAGAAAAAAAAAAAGAGGCGAGAAATGGAGCAGCTTTGGGAAAGCAGGGCTGGGAAGTTCAGGTGTGACAGCCAGGTCTGGAGCTGTCACACCTGAGCTTTTTATTAACTTTTAGGTGAATTTTAAATCTCAGTGTTGCTTTGAGTAGGCGTTTTGTGGCATTGCTGAGGTGTCTGTGCTGACAGATTTTTGATTTGTCCTTGTCCCTGTGCGTCCCTTTCAATATATATANCCACGGGGAAGGGAGATCAAACAGAAAAAAAAAAAGAGGCGAGAAATGGAGCAGCTTTGGGAAAGCAGGGCTGGGAAGTTCAGGTGTGACAGCCAGGTCTGGAGCTGTCACACCTGAGCTTTTTATTAACTTTTAGGTGAATTTTAAATCTCAGTGTTGCTTTGAGTAGGCGTTTTGTGGCATTGCTGAGGTGTCTGTGCTGACAGATTTTTGATTTGTCCTTGTCCCTGTGCGTCCCTTTCAATATATATATATTTGTGTATATATTTATATATATTTGTGTATATATATAAATGGAGCAGATCTTCAGGCAAACCCCGCTGTGATAAACCCAAAATAATAAATCACAGCCCAGGAGTGCAAACCAGGCTTTCCAGGGGTACAAAAGCCTGGAAGTGAGCATGGAGAGGTTGTGGGATCAGAGCAGACGCTGCTCAGCGCAGGTGGCACAGGAGGCTTTGGCTGGATTTTTCAGAGGCAGAGTGTGGGCAGAGGAAGGGCATTTCCACCCCGTGCCAGGCTGCAATTCTGACATGAACATTGTTTTTTGAAGAGGTTTGAGGGGTAAAGCGAGGGTGCCTCGGTGACAGACTGAAAGAAGAGTTGATTTAGCAAAAAAGGATGAGGAGAGATGGCACCATTCCTGCGTGCTGGCACTGCCCTGCTCCACCCAGCAGACACCAAAAGGCCATTTAATCTACTGGAGATTAGCATTAAAGCCTATTACCGAGCCAGAAAAACTCCAAATAGAAATAAAAGGCACTTTTCCCTTTTTTTCCCTCGAGTGAAGGTGATCACCCAGGGGCAGAAACTCCTCAGTGGATCAATAAAACTCCTCTCACAGTGGCTGAGGGAGCAGCAGGGCTGGCTGGGCTCACCTCTGGGCTCCTCTTTGCCTCCACAGCTCAATTTAAACTCAGCTCAGGGTTTAAATCCATCCTTAAATTCACCTGTGGGATCTGCCCTGCTCTCCCTGGCCTGTAGATTGGTTTTCCCACATGAACAGATTTATTTTCCCGGGTTAATCCTGGACTTTCTCCATCTTCACGAGCTGCATCGTTGCTCCCCGTGCCTCAGTTTCCCCAGCAGCCCCAAATTCTGCCCCAATTCCTGCCCTGCCTGGGCGCTGTGGTGAGGATTAATAATTAACAAGGAGATTTTTTTCAAATCTGGGCTGAGTTCAGAGCGTTGTTCCGGGCTGCTACAGAAATCAAAGGAGGCACCAGGTAATTGTAAATCATTTTCAGGAAGTCGTTTCATGCCTTTGGTGGAAAGACGTGTAGAAGGGAAAAGGATTAAATGCCTTCCATTCATCCACTCTTTGCCCAGATCCCGAGTCCAATATTTAGATCACCTTCTGATTATTAGTGCAAATATTTGCTCTTTGTTTATTATTCTGCACATCTCTGAGGCGGAAGAGGCAGGGAAGGAGGAAGGACTGGTGAGAGGGGCAGATGGGAATTATTAAATAAATAAATAAAAAGCCACTCAGCACATGAATCACTCCAGATCCCAGCCTGGAAAGGTCCCCGAGCTGGGGAACCCCTTTCCTTGAGAACAGGGGGGGCTGGAGTGGGATTGGGATCAGGGGTTTTTGTCTGAAAATCCTAATTTTTAAGCTGCAGGGTTCTGTGTGATGGGATAAACACCGTGATCCTTGGGCTCGCCCAGGTATCATTTTCAGTGCTAAGCTGAAAATCCTCCCCCAGTGCTGCCTTCATCTGAAATTCCTTTCTTGCCTGATTTACCCCGGGTTTGAATATCTGCACTATTGATATATTTATATATCTACATGCACTCTGTGAATGTGAACGCACACTATACCCATATCCACACCATAAAATCAGAACTTCACAAGTTCTCGTTCAAAAAACCAACCCCAAAACAGCCCCCAAAACCCACCCAGCCCTGCCATGGAGCATCTGCTGCCTCCTCCCCGAGTTCCTCCCTGAAGAATGGATGAAGAGTGAGAGCTGCCCCACGCTTTGGATGAAATTATGGCTCTTTATCAGGTCTCTCTTCTCGGGAAACAATTTATTAGCCACAAGAATGTTGTGTTATACTACCTCCTCCTTTTTGCCTGGGAATTTACAGTTCACACACCGCACCAGCACATAAATCCACTTTTATTTCTCAATTTATTCACCTGGAACTAAGTGGATTAAATCTTGATTTTTTATTATTATTTTTTTTAAAGGAGCACTGCATTTCCAACCAGCACCACTGCAAACAACAAGCAGCCAAATTAGAGCTGCCTGTGGCCGTGCAGTCGCTTTCTACTCAAAACTTTTATGCTCGCCGGGGCTTAATGGCGATTTTTTTTTTTTTCCCCTCTCTCTTTAATTTTACCTTTAATGACCCTCTTAATAAACCGGGATTGATTAGAATTTGGCTTTAAGAGATGAAAGGGCTCTGCAATTATCTACTTGTATATGCCCTTCAGTAAACTACCTTGTCTGCCCCTCTCCCACCTCCCCTTCTTAAGAAGACTTTCCCAGGTCCCTCTTGGCTGCGGTTGAACGATGTTGGCTCATGTCCATGCTGCAACAAAGACCTGGCATTCCAGCTGTCTGCTTCTAATCTCCAGTGTCAGCTCTTGTTAATGTTTCAGCATGAAATCAGAGGGGGCAAAGCTGCATGGAATATTAAAACCATGATCAGAATTCCACTGAAATGCTGATAGTCTGCGAGAGCGCCATTAGGAGGGCCGGCAAAATCGCTGCCTGGCCTTGAATAAAAATAAAAAAATTTTAAAAAAAAGGTTGGGGTGGGGAGAAAAATAGAAAAGAAAAGATTTCCATCCACGGGGGGAAAGTACAATCAGTGAATCGCTGGGCTAAATTAGCATTTTTTCAATTGGGGATCGAAGTTGATTTATTGTTCTACACAACATTAATGTAACTGTGTGCTTGACCTGTTAAGGCAGCTAATTTTTCATTTAAATGGGTCCTTTCTGTATGCAAAAAGGTTGTAATCATATTTCAACTTTGCAAAGTGATCAGGGAAGTACTGGACTGTTTCAAAATTGTCTTAAGGAGTCTCTCTCTTCCCTCCCTCCCTCTCTCCCTTCCCCCTCCCTTCTGCCTAGTGGTCAAGGGCAAGCAGTTTGGGTTTTTTTTCCCTTAAAAAAAAAAGCTGTCTCAAGTAATAAGCTTAATTGTCATTTGACTTGAGCTGTTTTACACCACTTTGGCCATGTAAAAAAAAAAAAAAAAAGCATCTGAGTGGGTGTAAATATCACAGCCCCAAGGCCTGCAACAGGAGCTGAGTGTCCAGGGAGGGTCTGTCCCGTTAAGAATTGCAGGGTTTGCATGAAAAAAGGGGATTTTTATCCTTCCACGTTTATTTTTCTGACCAGCCTGAGCAACCAGCTGCTGGACATGACTGCAGACAACTTGTATATTCTGTAGATATTTGAAGAAAGATAAAAAAGCTCTGAGTTTGGTTGTTTTGGCAGAATTAGGAATTATGAGGAATGAGGGCTGAGCAGTGTGACCAGCACAAAGCTGGGTGCAGAAAGAGCAGTGCAGCAATTCCTGCTGCTTTTAATCGACTTTGCACCGTCCCTGCATGGGCAGAGCTGCAGTTTTCCAGTTTTCCAGTTTGTTTTGCACATGGAAGTGACGCTGCCTGGGAGAAAGCGTTGCTGGCGCTGCCTCTGGAGGAAAATGAAGACGTCCAGGAGCGAATGCAGCTTTCTGCTCTGAAAGGCCGCTCTGTTTTGTCATTTCCAGCCTGGGGAGGGAGGGATGGGCGTTCAAGGCAGAAATGAGGAGCCTGCTGAGGGAGGAGGGTGAGGAGGTGCAGACGGGAGCCCTTTCCCCACCTGAGCCCGGTTTATTTCCTGGCCAGGTTCCCCAAACCCCTCGTCCCCAAGCGCTGCTGCCTCCTGGGGCAGCTCTGCCCCAACCTGGGAAAGGCTTTGTCCCCAGTGCCATTCCCAGATGACAATGGCCAGCACCCCCAGCCTGCTCCCCGAGCACGGGAAGATAATATACATTTCCAATTAGTGCCACACATTCTGGTCATGTTCTCTTTTTACTCCCTAACTATCTTTGTTTTGCTGCAGAGCTGTTCGGTCATTAATGAAATCCTGCAGTTCTGCTAATCCTGGATACAATGCAGCTTTTCTCTGGCAGGCTATCCCTGACATAAAACTACAGTTACCCAAGCTCCCCACCACATTAAGATTCGTTGTCATTTGCCTTTCATTACATACCTGATGTAGCACAGTAGCAGTCAAATGTCCTTGGCAGGCAAAGCAAAGTATTTAATTGTATTAGTTTCTTGCTCCGCCTTAAGAACATTATTATTTTTTTTTTTTTTTGCCTTGGGAGGGAAGAAAAAAAAAAAAACAGAGAGAAAAAAAAATCCTATATCATGGAAACTTTATATTTCTGTGGGATGTAAATGGAATTAGACTTCTCCAGGCCGTGCTGCAGCCCCCTCCCCAGCAGCACTGTATTGCCAGTGCCATATGAAATGCCTCTCCGGCGAGGAGAACAATGAGGCATTCATCAAAGGCAACCAGTGATTAGATGTTTTTCATTTTCAGAACTTTAAGAGATAAATAGGGGCCCTGTTCCTCCATTTGATGTACAGTACTGGTGGGATTCAATTAATCTCTGCTGATAAATTCCGAATTTCTGCAGGAGTGTTTCTGAGGGGGGAAGAGTGGCACACGGAGTGGTGGCTTCAGAATAGGGGGGCTGGAGTTCAGGAAAGAAAAATATTAAAGAGGGTTGGGATGAGCATGGGACCTGGAGCAGGGCTGTGAAGCTGTATAGATTCCTCCTTGTGTTTTCCCAATGTTTCCCTTCAAAAAAAAACCAAAAAAAAACCCAAAAAAAGGAAGAATATTGGATGGAATAAGGAGCAAAACAAAAATTTTCCAGCTTGTATTTTAAGAGGTCTGAATTCTGAGCCTGAATTTTCTGTGGAGGTTTTGAGTCTCTTGGTTTGTTTGTGCCCGGTTCTGTTAAACTCCATCGTTTCCTTCTTCATCAAGACTCTGGGTAAAGTTTTGGTTTAAAACTCTTTTGAAATGCTCAAGTGCCACAGGGTTAAAAAAATTCCAGTGCCACAGGGTTAAAGCACTCAAGGGTTAAGCAGTGCAGAATTTTCTACAGGTAAATGCAATTATTAAGTTGATTTTTTTCACTTTTCACGTAAATATGAAAAATTTCAGCCACGGGGAGGGTAAAACCCGGCCTGCAAAGAACGAGTGGCTGAGAGCACGGCCCAGGCTGAGCATGCGTGTCCCAAAAGCTGTCCCTGCAATTGCTACCAACTCCCCCACGTCCTCCATCGAGGATTTTATTCATCAGATCGATGAGGGAGCAGCTCTGAACCCCTGAGCGTGCAGCTCATCCTTGCTGCAGCAAATGGAGGATATTGATGGAGCAGGTTTGTGCTGCCGCCGCTGCCACGAGAGCTGGGTGGCTGCACCAAGAAAATAGGTCAGGTTTGATCAATACAGAGCTGCTTTCAGGAGGGCTGAATCTGCTTTGTAGAAATGAACCAGCTCAATTAAAAGGAATAAATAAGGTGGGGAGCTATCAGGCTTAATTTAGGGTTGAAATAAAGAAGGAGTGAGCGCGGTGGATGGTGGGAGTGCTCCGAGGCAGCTCAGTGAAGGTGCTGCCCCTCACAGAAGTTCCTGACTGATGTCACAGGGAATTCAGGTGACACACGAGCTGCTGGAGCCCTCTTGGGGGGGTTGAAACACTTTAAACACAGCTCAGCACGATCCCAAACTCGGATTTGTGCACACATTTTAACAGATCTGCCTCAAGTCGCCACGAGCCCTTCTGGGTCTCTTTGTGGTTTTTATCACGGTCGTGTTTCACTGCTAGAATTTATAATCTGCCTTTCCTGGTGATTATTGTGCACTAAAACCACACTCTGGGTGTTTTGCTACAGCACCAGCAGCCGTTTATTTAGGGTGGCACACATTGGGAAGCCAAAAGACTTAAAAAAATGGTGTTCATTAAGGGTTTGATGCTGCTCTCATTCACCTCTTTGGAAAACCTGCCACTGGTTTGCCCAGAGCAGCGCCAGATCCTGATCCTGATCCTGATCCTGATCCTGATCCTGATCAAACACGAGTTTACCACAGAGAAAAAGATGGGAATTCATGGGCAAACCCTGCACTCGTTTTCCAGAGCAGCACCAGGGAAAAAAATCAAGGGACAAGTGGCATCTGTACCTGTGAGAGGAGAAATGGTTCTGGCACAAACGTTGATCTCTGTTTTTGAAGGATGCAGCAGCTCCTTTGTAGTCCCCAGGATTGATGTCAGCCTTGGTGGGGTCAGCAGGAATATCTCAAATTATTTCAAGGGCTTTGGATCCAGTCGAAAGCCAAACTGCTCATAAAAGCCAAGAGCTAGGCATAGATTTGGGGAGGTCATTGGGTGAAAAAAAGTGGATTTTTTTGGCATTTCTGCTGGTTTTATCGGGTGCTTTCTGAATGCAGCTCAGGCTGAATTATCTGCAAGATTTTATGTCACTGCAGTATCTCAAGCTGCACCGATAACAGGATCTCACAATGGATTCTTAACACAAACCATGTAGAGAGTTTGGGAAGGTTTAGTCTCTGGATTAACTGAGTGGAAAATGTCTTTCACTGGAGCTACAGATGGCTCACAACACAGGGGAGGAATCTGGAGGAAAAAATCAGAACCTCTTTGTCTTTTCAACTTCATTAGCTTTTCCAAAGCTCTGAGCAAGATTGTTCGTGAAATGAGAGAAGAGATGGAGAATTATTAGTTTTTATACTCCCTCATTTGTTTTCATCTCCTCTTCTCCCTAACAGAAAGCATTAAATGCATTTCTCATTTTAAAAAATGTGAGTGTGGGGGAGAAAAAAATCCAAGCCTTTTGTGTTTTTTTTCATACATACAAGAACTTGATACTTGAAGATCTAGCTGGAAAATGAAAATATTTTAGACCCAGTTCTGAACTCGAGGCAGCGTTTTGCAGCAGTTTGATGATAATTCTGACTCGTTTGGGTTTTCTCCATGAGGTTGTCCCTGTGAGGAGCTGGATTCCTGGTGTGCTGGGGTGAGGTTGGTGGGTCCCTGCTGCCACAGGGACACGGTGACGAGCTGTGCTTCGTTAGGGCTCTCACCAAAACCCACATCACAACTTTTTGCTGCCAGTCCCGGGGGGCTGAGGGAGGACAGCAGGGACAGAACATCCTCCTGGATGAGATTAATTCATCAAATCAAACCCCGGGGCTGGGATCGAGAAAGTCAGGGCTCCAATGATAGGATTTCCAATTTGGAGCAATTTTCTCTAGGATTGGAAGGCACGTGTGGGGATAACTGTGCCCAGGTTGGAGTGGAGCTCTCAGCGCTGATGGAATCACCAGCAGCAGTGTCTGAGCACCGTCCCTGCCTCTTTCACTGACATTACCGAGACCATTCTCATTTAATTTTTCAAGCCCTTCACTGTAAAAGCCTCACAGCTCCATGACAGAACATTTAGAAAACATCTCATTGTGGGAAAATGAAAAATCAGCCCAGCCAGCAACTGCAGAGGAAATCTGCAGCCTGTGTTTGGAGCACATTAATAACATGACGAGTGACCTTTCTGGAGACAAGAAATGCGTGGAATTGATTGTCCTACCCAGGAGCTGGGCAGAGCTATAGATTGGTTATTTTCAGCCCGATCTTTGTTGTGGTCACATCTTTGGCCAGTGCAGGCTCAGTGTGGGTAGAGTTTAGTCTGGTTAAATCCAAATAGAGCCGAGGAACGAGAACAATGCCTTGGTGTGGCTGCCAAAGGTGCAGCTGCTGGTGGCCATGCTGGAGCTTCTACATTGCAGAGCTGCTCCTAAAGAGGGGTTTATAAAGTCTGTGCTACCCTTAAAGCTGCAGATTCTCCCTTTTCTATTTTTAATATATTTATATTTTTATTTATGTGATTTTTTTTTGTTATGAGCTGGCAGAACGATGTTAATTCAACCCCTGGAAATTTTTAGTATTTCGGTTAATCACGCTTTCTCAGGGGATGAGAATCCCAGAGTCCTCCTTATTTAGAATTAATCCCAAGGGTATCTCTGTGGTTGTGACAACCTGGAGGTCCCAAATCTGAGGCAGTCTCTTGGTGGGTTTCTCCAGCCTGAGAATTGGAGATTTCCTCAGTTATATTTGGAAATCAGAGAGGTTTCCCTGAGTTATATCATAAAAAACCCCCCCAACCTCTTTCCCTTTAAGTGTTGCTTTATTTTCCCAGCACCATAACCTGCAGGACAAACCAAGAAAGTTAATTCAGGGAGCAAACAACCAGCCTGAAACCCTGCAGGGAATTTTCCAGCTGGGTGAGGGCAGGGAAGTGCCTGGTACCCAGGAGTGGATGTCTGGATCCAGGAGTAATATCCAGAATCCATTAGAGGATGCCTAATCATCTTAACCTGTCAGATCCCCACCACCCTCTTTTAAGAGCCAATTTGTTTTTCTGCCAGATCGATGTTCTTATCTGTAATTGCAGGGGCCATGAGTGGCACCCAATAACCAGTTCATATTCAGTTCCATTCCACAGCAGGGTGGGGAGCAGGGAAATGTCTTAATTTAAACATTTCTTGTACAACTGCGAAAATGTCCTAAGTGAAATTAATTGAAGCTCGGGGAGAATAACTTATAAATCACCTTGTCTGGCTTGCATAAAATGATATAAGGATGTGCTGAATTCTTATGGTGGGGCTCTGGAGCTGCAGAAAGCTTTAACCCTGAGGTTACTGCTGTTATTCCAGCTCCAAGATGGGAGAAATCTGACTCCTACAGGTGATGGGATAAAGGCAGGGCCAATCTAATTAATAACTAGCCACCAATTTGTAGTGCTGCTGCTCAAACGTGGCTCGTGCCGGGAAATTTGAGTTGGTGTTGATCCCCTCGGCCATCCCTGCGCTCTAATTCAGCAGCATTTCAAAAAAAAGGGGGGAAAATCCATCAGACTGGGCTTTCCACGGGACAAATATCCCCAGAAAGTGGGAAAAAACCCAAAAAACAACCCCAGTGCCGTCAGCAGAGCGGGATATAAACAATGCTGGCTCAAGCACAAGCTGGAAATTAGGAAGGGGAAGGGGGGATTTGAAGAGCACATCGAGCCGCCAACAACTCGCAGAGAATTTATTGATTTGCCAGAACAGTGGGCCTGGGAGGGAAAAGAGTTGTTACACTTGAGGGAGGCTTGAAGAACACTTCAGAAAAAGCACAATATTGCAGAGAAATAAATGCCATATCTCCCCATTAACTCTTCCAGGGAAGCACTGACGGAGCTTTGAGCACACACCTGTGGTTTGTGAAAGACATGAGTGAGCTGTTGACAGGAGGAAAAGAATAAAAAAGAAAAAAAAAAGTGATAATCCTGCTCAAATCAGCTGCTCCATAGGAAAGCTGCCCCTTTGGAGATGTTCCCCCTGCACTCTGAAAATCAGCAAGGCTTAATTAAGCACTGGGCAAGGCTGAGGGAGGAGGTGATTGAAAATAGACTTGAGGAAAAGAACTCCTGGATGTGAGACAGATGAGGCAGAGCAGCTCCTGCAGGGGAAATCACATCTCTGGAGCAGCTCAGCAAACCAGGGGGACACAATTTATAGGGACATGAAGAAAATTTTGGGATGAATTCCCTGGCAAGGGGTGCTGAGGAATCACCCAAGGGCTGACGGGTGAGAGGAAAAAAAAAACTCCTTCCCATCCCTACAACACCCCAAGGTGTGAGGAAATATTCCTTTGCCAGCTCAAAAATCACTGCTGTGCCCAGAGTTCCATAGTTGCTTGGATGTATTCACTGCTGAGTGAAAAAGAAGGCAGGAAAAGTGAAAAATAAGGTAGGAAAAGTGAAAAATAAGGTAGGGAAAGTGAAAAATAAGGTAGGGAAAGTGAAAAATAAGGTAGGAAAAGTGAAAAATAAGGCAGGAAGATTGAAAAGGCAGGAAAAAAAAGGAAATTAAGGCAAGAAGAATGAAAAATAAGGCAGGAAAAGTTAAAAATCAGGCAGGAAGAGTGAAAAGGCAGGAGAAGTGAAAAATAAGGCAAGAAGAGTGAAAAATTAGGCGGGAAAAGTTAAAAATAAGGTAGGAAAAGTTAAAAATAAGGTAGGAAAAGTTAAAAATTAGGCAGGAAGAGTGAAAAATAAGGCAGAAAAAGTGATTTTGGGGCTAAGCTGGAGGTGGCTGAATGGTTTTAATGGAACCCTGAGCGGTCGAAGGGAAATCTTGAGGGGCTGGGTGGAAATTCCCAGCTGGGAACTCTTCAAAAGAATATTTGGGCAGCCCATATCTGTGTAAGTTATCACCAAAGGGAGGGAATAAAGAGGACAGTGAGTGAACAGTTCAGTGGTATCACTGCAGCAGGGGCTAAAAAAACACCAGTGAAGTGGTAGGAAAAAAACCCAGCAAGTCATGAGGAAGATGATCTTGAAAATATAAGATATTATATCAGTGTGCTGGGATATTGGTCACTGCCAAGCAAGGGAGTGAGCAGAAACAGCTGGGAGATGGACAACAGAAATAATTAGAGGCCTGCAAAAGTGCTCAAAAGAATAATTTCTTGAAAGAGATTGTTCAGAGGAGAGAAGCCAGGAGTAAATAATAAAAGGAGCAGGGAAGGTGAATTGCAGTACATTGAAAACGCTCCGAAAGAAGCGGGGTTTTGTACAGTTGACAAAAACCTGTGGAGCTCTTTGTTTCTTGACATGGTTGGGGCCAGGAATCTGGTGGGATTGAAAAATTCATTGAACATTTGTACAGTGAATGGAAACATCTGCAGTGAAATGGGTGGGATGCTATTCTTAGCAAAGAACCAGCACCAAGCCTCCTACTTCAGGGCATAGTTTAAATAGTGGCTGAGGAGAGAGGAGGGAAGAAAATTCCTCATTAAAGGTTTTTCTCTTGTGATCCAGGAGGAGATAGGCACGAAAAAAATTTAAAAAAAAAATTTGTTATCACTGCAAAATAGGTTTGGCATCGCCTTAAATAAATATTTCAACACGTAGTTTTTATTACAGCCTGTAGGATTTTTTATGATGGTTTATTGCCATGTTATCTGAATTTTTTTTTTTGTGAGAGGAAGGGGAATTTAAGAGTGAAATGAAATTCCTCCTCTTTGCAAATGTGGCATCATCAATGCACAGCTGTACACAGGTGCTGGGGGAACAACTTTATTACACTCAATTAAAATTTATTGCACAGGTAGATTTAGGTGCTAGAACCAAAAAAAAAAAATAGATTATTCATGGTGTTCCTTAATAGGGAGGATGAGACTCCTGCACAATTTGCACAGGTGGGGAAGCATTGAAAATAAGGATGAATTCTGATTTCTGGTAGGAACTGCTGGTGGGTTTTAAAATTATTATTATTATTAATTATTAAATTGTTATTAATTTATACTAATTATTTTAATTATTAATTTAATTTTTTTTTAAATTAATTTTTACTTGAGAGGAAGCTCATCTTCATCTGGGATGGGGAGAGGGGAGGTGCCCTGGAGCAGGGACCTGTGGTGTTTTGCCCCTAAAACCCCACAGCTCTGGCAGGTGCCTCAGCCCAGGGCAGGGGCTCAGCCCAGCTCTCCTCAGTGTCCCTGGATCCCTTGACAAAAGCGTCAAAGAAAACCTGGGGAGCCCAAAATTCGCCGGCCAAAAATTCATCCCCGGGGAAGAAAAGAAAGCAGAACAAAACAGCAAAGCCCCAGCGCGGGGTTTTCAGACAAGCTGGGACTTGGTGACACAGGCAGTAAATTTGACAGCTTCTCGCCACCTCCTCCTGCTGGGATTTACTTTGAACTTTTCAACATCAACAGAGCCAAAGCTGGGCTCAGGTAGGGTTTTTATGGCCAAACTTTGCAGCTTTCCTGCAAAGCACAGGACAGGGCACTGGGATGGTCCTGAGCTCCTTCCCCCGGTGCAAAATTGTTATGAAATCACTGGAAATGCACGTGCAGGGAGCAGAATCTGAGCTGTGACTCAAAAGCAGGCACAAAACACAGAAAGAAGGGAAGAAAAGCGTTCCATTAGAGCAGAAAATATGTCAGGCAAAAGAGTTGTGCTGCATTCTTCAAGTGGGATAAATATGCACGTGTGTGTGTGTGTATTTATATATATTTATGTATCTAGCTGGCTGCACAGGGAAGTTTGGTTCTGTTTTGAAGCCCAGATCAGTGCAACAGGAAAATAAAATGCTGAGCCACCACACAAACCTCTTGTCCCTCTTTTCTGTGTCAACTCTCGCTCACAGAGAATAGCATTTCGCTTCCTACTGTCGAGGCAGCAGCAACTAAAAGTGAATGTTCATATGTGTGGTGAGGCATTTGTCCCTGGAAAAATAACATCTCTTCTTCTATTAACGTTTTAATTAATCCCTTTTAGTTATGAAATGTAACTTTACATTACATAAAAAAAAATTACATGCAGTCTCTTAATCTGCTAATCCTTTCTCCAGACAAGCTGGTTCTTTTTAAATCAACTGCCATTTTATCAACCCAATGGAGCAGAGATCCGGACTCAACTCTATTCAACAATACATTCTTTTCATGAGAGACTGGCCTAGCTAATATGACACCACAAAGGGCTTGAGGAATTCCAAATACCCAGCTCTTTGGATTAAAAGCATAATAATCCCATGCAGTTTTTTGTTCAGAATTGATAGAATGGTTGTATAGTGAGTCACACTTGTTTGAACTTATCAAAGTAACAATATATCAAGCATTTCGTAGGATGATATTTTATTTTCTCAGGTTGATTCAACTTCTTTCAAGTTTGTTTTTTCGGGTTTTTTTTTCCTTTTTTTGGCGAGCGTGTATTAATGACTGCCAAATGCCCCCGCAGTTAAACAATTAAAACCTATAATTAAGCACAGAATCTGATAGCTGCTGTTTCACGGCCCGCTTTCCGTACACGAGCATTGTTTGTGCCGGGGCAGCGAGCAGCGCTCGGCGTGTCAGAGCTCCTCAGGCTGCTGTGGCTCCTTCCCCTGGCCCTGGGCATGACTTTGCTGCGTTCCCAGATCGGGGAGCCAAAGCAGGACAGCTTTTGTGCGTCAGCAGCCCCCCGGGAGGCGGCAAACCAGGCAGCGGGGACGAGCGGCCCGCTGGCCTCGATATCCAGCCCTGGGGAGGCTCTCAGAGCATCTCCTTCCTCTCTGCTCGGGGTGCAGCCAGGCTGAGCCCCCACTTGAGGCCTTTAAAACCTCCCAGACAGGTTTTCCGAGCTGGTCAGGACAATCATCGGGGGAGCTATCGGCAGAGAGGCTCCTCTGAGGTGCTGAGGTGCTGAGGTGGCCGCATTGCCACTCTCCGAAGGGCAGCGGGTGTTGGCGCGGCTGCCGTGGCTCCTGCCAGAGCTGGGAGTGCTGGGAGAACATCTTGAGGAGCTGATGGGCTGGGTCTGCACATCCAGAGGCATCACAGCTGGGAATGTGTGCGTGGCCTCAGCAGGGAACACCCTGGTGGTTGCTGTCCCTACAGATTCCAGGAGAGCGAGCGATGCCTTGAGTTTAAGTTCCTCTGTTCAGCTTTGGTGCGCAGCTTTTAGTTTTGTGTTAAAGGTTACCGGGATTTTATCACAGGATGGTAAAACAAAATAATCCTGTTCCAGCTGGGGACTCAAGGACAATCATTCCTTCAAACTTCAGGCCCAAAGCACAAACAGCGTGAGAAGAGGAGGGGCTTCTGTATGGAAATGGACTAAAACATAGAAAATGTGAGATTTTGTGAGGGGTGACCAAGCTCTCTTGTGCTTCCATCCTGGAGCCACCCGGGCACAGCCACGGCTGTGGCACTGGCACTGCCAGCGTGAGGCCTTTGGAGGCCCCTCAGTAAATATTCACTTTGTTTCTTTTAATTTTGTCTCAGTGCTGTTCCAGCTCCTTGAGGAGCAGATATTCCCTTCTCTGCAGCTCCAATATTCCCATCCCAAGGCCAGGCTGGATGTTCAGGCCTAACCTGGCCTTGTGGAAGGCGTCTCTGCCCACAGCAGGCTCGGAATGAAATGGATTTTAAGGCCCCATCCAACCCCACCCAACCCATTGTGGAATTTTCACACCGGTCGCAGCCACGCACACAAACCCCGATCCCCCTCCAACATCTCCTCAGAGCAGCAGCGTGGGAGAACATCTCCTTCTTCTCACGGGGCAGCCACAATTCCCTGTGAGCGATGAAAACACGCAGAACTTGTCTGGCCAGCGGGGCTGAGCTGGAAGTGCTGACTGGAGCATGGCAAAGCCCACGGAGCCCGCGGGGCCGCTCCTCCACTCGCTGGCCTCTGTGAAAAGCGGCCCTGAGAGATCCCTCCCGTGCTGTTCCATCCTCCCCGTGCCCTGCTGCAGGAGCAGAAATGTCTTGTGGCCGGGCTGGGGAGTCCTCAGCCACGGCCCCGCAGAGAACACAGAACTTCCTTTCTTTTATTTATGTTTTTGTTTTCATTGTCATAACTCTTCCCTTGAGTTCGCAGCCCTCCTACTCCATATGGCATCTCACGAGGGAACAATGGAGAGCTCTTCAGGGGTTCCTACCATAACTCTTCAGAAGCAAAGGGTTCTCCGAGGAGCTGCTTGGATTTTTCATCCCAATTATTTCAATATTTCTACTGAATTTCAAAACTAAACACATTCTCAGCAGAATTGGCAGCGCTCAGGCGAATATTTTTCATTTTTACTTTCGACCAACTGTGGAGTTAACCAGAACATTTTGAAATTTGATTCCCCTTGCCAATGCCTGCTGTAAAGAAGGGAAATTTGGGAAGGGTGGTGGCAGAAATGATTGCTAATTTCCCTCTTTCTTCTCTTTTCAGTTTGGGACCCAGCCCCAAAACCAGCGAGCCACCTCCCCAGGCTAGAGGAACCAAAGTGTTAACGAGGAAGCAAACGCAATTTAAAACTTCAATTCTGAAAAACAAAGAAAGAAAGAAAAAAAAAAAGGCAGCAAGAACAGCCACGATTTTTCAGGCCAGACGAGTTCTCCTTCCCTTTGCCAGGGGAATATTGTTTGCATGCCTCCTTCAAGGAGGGCTTGGTCCCTCCGTGCTCCTCCAGTGCCCCTTTAAACAAACACCTCCCAACACTGCAGCTATAAATAGCACCGAGGTGGAAATGGCTGGGTAGGTTTCTATGCCCTCCTTTGTGTTCCCATTTTTCAAACACACCAACCTTCTCCCCTTTCCCCCCCTCCCTCACCCCTTTCCCTCCACAATGTGTGGTTATATATAGCATATTTATTATAGTTCCCTATTTCCAAGCAATTTTCACCACCGCCACGCAGCAGGGAGAAATTGAGAAATTGCTGGTTGTTTATTTATTTATTTCTCCGTGGCAATGTGCACTTAATCCTGCAGAGTGTGGCAAAATATCCTGTCTGGATGGTATGGATGGAAACATGCACAGCCTAGAGATGGAGGGATGCACGTTCGTGTGTGCTTTTTAAATGCAGACCACATTGATTGCAATGTGGAACTTATAAAGATGGGAGATCTTCTTATCTCTGCAGGAAATAAAAGGGTTTTTTGGGGGATATATATGGGCAAGATGTTGCCCGGCTCACCCTCCCCGTTATTCAGTTTAAGGCAGGGGGATAAAGGTTTGCTGGGAAGGAAGGGAATGAGAGCTCAGGGACAAAGATCCCGCTGCTGTCCCAAAATTATTGGATCAGAGAAGAGCTGGGCTTGGAGGGAACCCCTGTTCATCACTCAGACCAACCCCCATGGCCGGCAGGGGACCCAGGAACGTGTCCAGGTGAATTTGGGATGTCTCCAGACACTCCCCGCCCTCCCTGGGCAGCTGTTCAGGGCTCCGTGGAAGGAGTTTTTTCCTGGTGTTGAGGTGGAACTCGTTGTGTTTTATTTTATGGCCGCTGCTCCTCATCCTGTCACACTGAGCAGAGCCCGGCCCCATTCCTCTGGCAGCCCTTGGAGATGTTTCCATGTCCCTGGAAGGCAGAGAGGAATACTGGGGGAATTTCAACCGAGGCTCCTCTCCCACCCTTGCCTTGGCATCTGCTCTTGGCAGCTCTTAATGGGATATGGCGCTTAAGGACTAATTACTCCTCAGCCCTATTAGTGATCCTCCCTCCTTGCCACGGCAGAGGGGAAGGGTTTAAGGGATCACGATTCTGATTCCATGGCAGAGCTGAGGATTCCTGGGGTTTGGATGGCTCTGAGGTCCAAGGCAGGCCCCGAGGGTGCTGTGCAGGGTTTGAAGGGTATGGAAAAAGAAATTAAATTCCTGTCATTGATCTTGGCTCCCTCAGCATAAAGGTTCATTTATTTAAAGTTTGTTTCTCACTCAGGACCCATTCTGCCTCCCCCAAATAAAAGAGAAGATTCAGGTGTTTTCAGTTTTGCAATCAAGCCCAGTGGGGTAGAGAAAGGGGAGGAGAAAGGGGAAGGGCAAAACTTGAGTTAGGACTTAAGGCAGCCCTGGGAGTTGGAGTTATCCCAGGTCCAGTGTCTCTCTAACTTTTACAGAGCTGGATGAAACCCCCACAGGGTTTGTGTGTAACATTGGCTGTGCTGTGCTTGGTTCAAGGTCCTCGTCACCACCTTCCAGCCCTGAGCAGGAGCCAGGAGCTGATGTTCAGAGTTCCAGAAGAATGGCAGCAATGCCTCCACAGCTCCTCAGAACGTGGCATTAACTTCTGATGGCCTGGGTTCTCGTGTTTGCCAGCTCAGGTGGGCCTTTCTTCTATTTATTAATGTACATGCACTTAAAGTTCCTTTTTATTGATGGACTTTGTAACCTCTCATGCCACCGAGTTCCCCAAATTCACCGTGGACTGTGTGAGAACCAGGTGTGGTTTTGCAATATTTTTTTTTTCCCCTAATTCAAAGCAAGCAGTTTTTTAGGACCGGGACTCCCCTGCTGCACGGAGAACATGAAATATGTAACAGCACAGTAGCAGGTTTCGAGCTATTTTTTTTCCCCTGATTGCAGTTGACAAGTCCTGTCTATCAGCTTAGGGAAATGAAAAAGAGCAAGCATCCATCGCAGCCCTTTCTTGCCTCGGAATCAGGCGGCATCCGAAGGGCAGCGCGATTATCCGAGGGGATTAGAGCCCGAGGAGCACACGGGCCGGGGCAGGGCGGGCCCAGCAGGGTGACACCGGCAGCGTCTGCGCTGTCCCCGGGGCAGCAGCAGTGCGGGGATGGACCCTGTGGATTCCAGGAGAGCCCAGCAGCAATGCGGGGATGGACCCTGAGGATTCCCTGGGGCAGCAGCAGTGCGGGGATGGACCCTGAGGATTCCAGGAGAGCCCAGCAGCAATGCGGGGATGGACCCTGAGGATTCCAGGAGAGCCCAGCAGCAATGCAGGGATGCCCTGGTGGGTTCCTGGTTCCAGCAGTAATGCAGGGATGCTCCGGTGGGTCCCTCAGGGCCAGCAGCAATGCAGGGATGCTGTGGTGTGTTCCCGGTTTTAGCAGCAATGCAGTATTGCTCTGGTGGGTTCCAGGAAAGCCCAGCAGCAATGCAGGGATGCTGTGGTGGGTTCCTCAGGGCCAGCAGCAATGCAGTGTTGCTCTGGTGTGTTCCCAGAGAGCCCAGCAGCAATGCAGGGATGCTGTGGTGGGTTCTCAGTTCCAACAGCAATGCAGGGATGCTGTGGTGGGTTCTCAGTTCCAACAGCAATGCAGGGATGCTGTGGTGGGTTCTCAGTTCCAACAGCAATGCAGGGATGCTGTGGTGGGTTCTCAGTTCCAACAGCAATGCAGGGATGCTGTGGTGGGTTCTCAGTTCCAACAGCAATGCAGGGATGCTGTGGTGGGTTCTCAGTTCCAACAGCAATGCAGGGATGCTGTGGTGGGTTCTCAGTTCCAACAGCAATGCAGGGATGCTGTGGTGGGTTCTCAGTTCCAACAGCAATGCAGGGATGCTGTGGTGGGTTCTCAGTTCCAACAGCAATGCAGGGATGCTGTGGTGGGTTCTCAGTTCCAACAGCAATGCAGGGATGCTGTGGTGGGTTCTCAGTTCCAACAGCAATGCAGGGATGCTGTGGTGGGTTCTCAGTTCCAACAGCAATGCAGGGATGCTGTGGTGGGTTCTCAGTTCCAACAGCAATGCAGGGATGCTGTGGTGGGTTCTCAGTTCCAACAGCAATGCAGGGATGCTGTGGTGGGTTCTCAGTTCCAACAGCAATGCAGGGATGCTGTGGTGGGTTCTCAGTTCCAACAGCAATGCAGGGATGCTGTGGTGTGTTCCCAGTTCGAGCAGCAATGCAGGGATGCCCCGTGTGTTCCCAGAACGCCGTGGGATTCCAGGATTCCCTCTGCTGGGAATGGTGGGTGCCGATCAATGCGGGAGAGCCGCGGTGACAAAGGCAGGGCTGGGCATTAAAACCCAGCTGAAGCTCCTGGGATGCTTTTCCCTGGCTCCTGCAGTATCTGTCTGGTGTTGTCCCCCCTCAGTGCGTGGGTTCCAGCTGAGAGCTGACCAGAGAGGCTGTAATGTTTGCCAGGCTGAAGGTTTGGTGCTGGATCCTCACTCCCTTCCTGCCACAGGGGCGCCTGACCAGGCTCGGGCTGTTGGTTAAAGCCCTTTAACCAACCTGGAGAGGGATCCTAACCCAACCCAAAAGGATCCTAAAGATCCCTGCAGCGTCCTTTCCCTCGCCCTTTTCCTTCCTTCCCACCAGGCAGATGAGGTTTGGTGCCTTCAGGTGCGATTCACAGCCAGGGTTTAGGCTCAGCGCTGCCTCTCGCACAGAGTGTGAATTATCGAGCTCAGTTTCTCACCTCCAAGCGCCTTTATCAGGATTGTAACAGTAAAAGCTGCACAGGAAGAGCCCAGTGCCCAGCACAGCTCAGGAGATGAAATTCAAACGCTTTTCGGGGTGCGCTGACAGATTTACAGCTTCAATATTTTGCTTTGAAATGATTTCAGGCGTTGCATATCAAGGTAATAGTTTGGCCAGGAAAACAAATGTTTGCAGTCTCATTCATTAATTACCATTATGAGAGATCAGAGCTCGGAGCTTTATAGGTTCTGATCCAAATCTGTTTCCCTTGGCCTCACCTCAGCATTAGAAAAATGACTTTCCATCTTTGCAGTGGTATTCTGAAAGCCTTTGACAAAAATTCATTAATCCACCATGCAAATTTGCCAAAAGCTGGGAAAAGAAAACCCCAGACTCTTCCAAAGGTATTGCTTTGCATGAAGGTCTGCAGAAGGAAGCTCCTGATGGTGCTGCCATGCTGGAAAATGCACCTTTTAAAAAGAGATTTTAGTAATGCTGTGTGGGCAAAGTGAGCATTCAATATTATTCACTTCCACAGATGGAGAAAACAGTCACCAAGTGACTAAATAATTCGCTTGTAGTCACACGGAGAGGAACACAGCGTTCCTCAGCCCAGCCACGTGATTTTCTTGTTCCTCTCCTGCATTCCCAGCGTGGAACGGGGGATCTGAAGGTTTGGATCCCTGCACTTTGCAAAAGGGAAAGATCTGGGCCTCTTTTGAGAGCCCACAGTTCCCTCTCAGCGAGCTGTGCTCATGTCCTGGCTAAATTTCAATTTGCCAAGGTGTTTTGGATTTTTCTAAAATTATGCTCTCGCTGTGCACGACTCTTCCTCCCTGCCAGGTTCAAGTTCATGCGAAATGTTCTGGGTTTTAAGAGGCTGTAGCATCCCACCATCCCAAGAGTTGCTTTGCAAAGTTTGGATTCCTGTTTTAAGTCGGGGTGAGAGAGTTTGAGGTGGATGTGGAGCCATGGAAATGCCACCAAGCCGCTGCCTTGTCTGTGTCAATTTTATTTTTATTATTATTGGTACTGATAATAATCTTATGGCAGTTGGTATGTAATAGCATCTCCAAAGTTCTTTTTGAGAACCTTTTTTGGTTCTTTTTGAGAACCTTTTTTGGTTCTTTTTGCAAACCTTTTTTAGTTCTTTGAAATATTTTTTGGCACCTTGCAGAGGATTTTTTTTCCATGTAACCTTTAATTCTTTAATTGAAGTTTTACCGTGATTTCAGCTACTTACAAAAATATGAAATTGTGTTTTATCCAGGCTTGGTTTTTTTTTTTTTTTTAATGTAAGAACACCCTCATAGGCAGGAACTGAGATCATTCCTCACCTTTCTGGATATATTCCTGATAAATACATGATGGGGAGGTGTTACCTGAATAAATAAATAAATCCCAGGTATTGCCCAAGCAGGGTGACACCCACAGCAGCGCTGGGCTGAGAAAACGGGAATTTTGTGATCAGAGTCCCAGACAGGTTTGGGATGGGAAGAACCTCTAAAATCCTGGATTTCCAACCTGCTGCCACCGCCAGGGATGTTTCTGAGGTTTAAGGATGTGTTGGAACATTTTGGGGCTCTTGGTCCCTCTCCCCATCATCATCATCATCCTCACACTCACTGCTGCTCTCCCCTTGGCTCATTTGCTCTGAAAGCAGCAGAGAAACAACCCCGCGTGTTTTTGAGCATCCCCACCTCTCCATTCTCCAGCGCCCACCGAGCTTTTTTCCAGCGAGAAAAACCCCGAGGGGCTGGAGGGCAGCGCGGGAAGGGTTAAGGATTCCCGGGGCTGCCTCTGACAGGCTGATGCGCTTTCCAGGTAATCGGGATCGAGCCAAGCTCGTTAGAAAAGGGATCAGCCTGAGCCGTGTGGAGAATAGAGCGCCTCGAGCAGGGGGGCGGTTTCTTGGAGAGCAGCGGCGGTTCCCTCGGCTCCGGGGCCGCCTGCCCGCTCATCTCTGTGTCTGTGCTGCAGAATCCATCCGCTCCGAGCGCCGAGATGCTGCTCGCACATCCTGGGTGTGGTGAAAGCTGAAAGCGCCCTGATGGGGCTCTTATTATTATTATTTTTCCTTATTTTTCCTTTTTTTTTTTTTTTTTTTTTTTTCTTTTTTGTTTTTTTTTTTTTTTGATC